>JAACJA010000015.1:0-450580 GCA_017140755.1 Calonectria hongkongensis
GGGGGGGGGGGGGGGGGGGGGGGGGGGGGGGGGGGGGGGGGGGGGGGGGGGGGGGGAGGAGGAGAGCGAGCGAGCGAGCGAGGTCTCGTGCTGCAAAACTCTGCGCGCGAGCCGTTACATGTGCCTTGTGCATGTGAGCACTGCAGCGCCGTGTTGCGCTTTCGCTTGGCTGGCTCGACCCGCCTCGCCTATCTGCTGGTTGCTGGCTGCTGGGCTGCTCTCCTGCTGGCTTGCCTTGGTCGCCCTGTCGTCGCCCTGCCGTCCCCCAGTCTTCAAGGGCCCAGCAAACGTACGTCCCCCCGTACGTACGCACTACGTGCATTTTACCGTCCGTATCCGCCTATGGCACAGCGCTCTGTGTGCCCCGTATCCCCAGCGCTTGCGTGTGAGCCCACGTCTACCTAGCCTTATTTTTGTTTTGTCGTGCGTCTTGTGGCGTGTTTGAAGCCACTGTGCGTGTTGCGTGGATGACTCAGGTCCAAGGGAAATTCGAGAACGGTCCCCCGTCTGGGGAGGGGAGGGGCTTTAATTTGGTCGACGCTATGCTGTATTGACACGAAGAGAATGCGCAAAAGAGATTGGCATGGTCTGTGGGGAGCAAAGGGTGACCCCTGATCAAGTCATATCAAGTCAAGTCGAGTCAAAATCAGTTAATCAATCCCTTGCACGCGCCTCTAGTCCCGATTTGCAACTACGCGCTGCAGCGGCGCAGAGAGAGACGAAGAAGGAAGAGAGAGAGAGAGATAGCGACTATTATCTCGAGATAGAGATAAAGGGCTGAGCTGCCCGTTGCGGCCATGGTCGGTCGGGTCTGCTGCAAGGTAACGTGCTATACAGACAGACAGGCTCAAACGCAGGTTACATGCAACCCCAACCCCAACCATCCCTGCGCGGGCTCTAGGCGCTCTCGCTCGCTGCTGCATCCAACGGGCGGGCTGGGGGCCATTCCATCGGGTTACCATTTCGGGAAGTGGAGCGCCGCTGTGGTTGGTGATTTGAATTGATTTGATTCCAATTCCACGCCGGGCCAACGCGCACAAGTGCCCCCATTGGGGACGACAAGACACAGGCAGGCTCAACATTGCCTCAGGTAGAGGTGCGCCTCAACCTGTCATGTCACAGCCTGCCGCATCCCTGCAGCCAGCCCGATGGCAGCGCTCTCTCCCTCGATTTCTCGTCCAGTCCCCTCTTTCTCGCCCGCCGTCGCTCGCCCTCTCTCCACCATCCCCGCTGCGCCAGACACGGCCACTAAGAAGCCCGAGCCTAACCCGCCGCCGCCCGCTTAACCCAATTTCTCGACCGGCCGCAGCGAGAGGGAGAAAAGCGTGCCTTAGCCAGGTCCGCGGCTATCTCTTTTTTTTCTGGGACCTCGCTAACAACAACCAAAGCCCTGACATGGCCATGTGACCCTGCCTGTGGGGTGCAAGTGCCGCCCCTGCCGACCGCCCGACCGACGCCGAGCACCGCTCCGTTCCCCCCGCCCGGCCTCCGTGTGGGTTCCCCCCGATTCGGCCATGGCTGGCGCTGCTTGCGGCACACACACACTACACGCAGCGAGCGCGATGCTTTCGCCGCTGGCGAACCTTGGAGGGCGACGCGGGGACAGAGCCATCGAGTGACATGCATTACATCACTGCCTGCCGTCTAGCGCACCCTGCCACCCGGACCATCGCGTCATCTGCCTGCCCTCGCGAGCGCCCTCGCCTTCGAGCTTGGCCCCCGGACCCGCCGTCGTCTCCTCGACCTCTGCCTCGACCACATGGCCCATCCGCCATCGCGATTGGCTCCCCCAGAAAATGTAACGCCCTGCGTTGCCCCCCCGAAAATGCAAGAAAGATAGAGAGAGAGTCATGCTGGGCACTGGCCCTTGCCTTGCATTCCCCAAGACGACATCGGTCGTGTCTCAAATCGCAAGAGAGAGAAAAAAAAAAAAAAAAAAAAGGACCAGCCCGTCTGTCTCCCTGTGCCGTAGTCCGGGGCATCCAGACCCCAACCACCACGGCATGAGACAGTCTCTGCTTGTTTGAGCCCATATTCCGCAGAACAAACGTCGTCATTAACCCGTAATGTACTAGCACGCTGCATGCACCTGGTAAGAAGGGGGAGGGGCAGAGGAAAAAAACTACCACGCAGTCTCGGATCCGCTGGAAACACGAAATGTAAGCTTATCATTCCTTTTCAGCTGCCGACATGAAGCAGAGAGAGAGAGCTTGGGCCAGGAAACAGAAACCACAAATGGAGAGAGCATGAGAAATCGTGAGAAACATTGGGTCGGGTTCTGACGACGCGTAAATCAAGCCACGTATTGTGGCGAACTTTTTTTCTTTTTCCTCTTTTTTTTTTCTTACGTCGTCGTCGCCTTTTGCAGTCCAATCAATTGCCGGTCGCTGCAGCTTGGCTCATTCTCCCTTTGGCTGCCCTCGTGCATCTAATCGTTTTCGGCCTTGCGGGCTTACACGCATTGCATCTGCAACAATGGATTCTGCCTTTCCCCCCCTCCCCCCTTCCCCCCAGCCATGTCTGCATGCGTCATGATCAGATTACGCATTCCTAGGAATGCAACGATCCCTTCCTTGGCAATGTCTACCAGCGGCCTGGAACGGGCACGCCCGTTGCGGGGCGCTTGTTCACCTGCCCCCCCAACGAGTGTCCCTTGTTCCCTCCTTTCAACCACCCTAACAAGTCAGAAACAGAGGGATTGAAAAAATGGCGATGTAAGCCACAGTCTATACTTGCAGATACTGTTAGGCCAGATCTCAAAAAAGAAAAAAAGAAATGCCGCCGCAAGGAGACGGAGTTGTATGCAGATTGTGGGGCATGCGGCGCATGCGGCAGGGCGCAGGATGACGATCATGAGACAAGGATGAGGGCAATTAGGCCGCCGAGACAATGCAAGATCAATGACGTCGGATATTCTTTTTAACTCAGTTGGTTTCTGAGTCTATGTCTGGCACGTAATGGCTCCCGTCTAGTTAAAGTTGTTTAGACCATCACGATGTGGATATTAGCCTCAGTAGACAACAGCCGATTAGGCAACACAACGTTAAGGCACCCGGGACGGCTATATGGGGTGCCGTAGTTGGATGGTGAGTTTATAATTTTAAAATAAACTTAGATTCCACATCTCTAGATAACTCGATGCTGTCTGCCCCGATGTTCCGGTCCAATAGTCCTCAAAATACCACATCAATAAGCCATACGGTTATGCCGTATATCAATATGAAGGAAGTCAATCAACTGTATGATACAATGATGGTATCAACATCGGTACAATTATTGAATCAAAAACGAGTTCTTGTGTCAACAAGTTAAACCCGCCATTTGCGCATGAAATTAGATATTGTAAAACCAGACATGCTTGTTCGTGCACACGCCCAAACTATTGCCGCTACAATTAGGCCGATATAGTTGCCGCAACTTTGTAACTAAATACTTATCTATGTGGCCCGTGTCATTCTCAACGGACGTTTCACAGCCAAGTCTTCTCCGTCTCTTAAAGACCCTTGTTTGCTGTTGATTAGCATGCCACAAGTTCCCTTTTAGGCTTTCCATTTCATCCCGAATAATCCCCAAATACCCCTCCCTATTAAAATTCAATTCGTAGATGCCATAGTAGTCACTTTGGTCCTTTCGCCAAGACAATCCCCGCTATTGAGAGAACCATGTGGCGCAAGGTCTCGCACAATTGCGGATTGGCACAGGCGGCGGCCCAGGATTCAGACCGCCAGCAAGGTTCATGGGCACGCCTACATTATCTAAATAATTCTTATTTGCCCTAAATTGTGTTGCATGTGCTTTGTTGTAGTTTTATTTGGTCAATTTGGCCTTGCGTTATGGATTGCACTTCACACACTAGGATAGATCAAGTAAAAGCCGATATCCACCATTACTATATTAGGCAATTGAAGAGCGGTAGGCTTCTGTTCTCCATCTTGTATACTTAATATGCAAATCTCGAAAGGAAATTCATGGAATGCTTCTCAAATTCTATCAAAATCAGATAAATTTACGGATGCCCCCCACGCAGGAAGAGTTACTCAACACCAGCCTCAAACACTCATACTTCAAAAATGGCCCAAGAATACTGTCATTTTAATGTATTCTATACAGATTTCCTTATATCATGTTTATTGGTTTGACTCTGTCATGATGAAGAAAAAAATCAGTGGTTCAGGGTTGGGTGAAACGTGGGTTGCGATTGCTCCCAGAGTCACCAAGGATGTGGTAGAGAACCAATTGGATCATCATATCATGTCGTAATTAAATTTACGGACTGTAACTGCCAAGAAAAGACTGCATGGTGGCGATAGTGGAGGCTGGGTGAAGTGAAAGCTTCTCGGCCAGAAAATTACCTTCCACAGCATTGACTAGTGGTTGATCCATCCGCTGCGGTAAATAGCAGCGCTTTGCTGAGAACCAGATATCAGGTTTTGACCCAAGGTTCAAAATCCAAGTTGCATTTGTACAATGAGACTCCTACCCAACCTTTTGGAATAGTCATAATGACTGGGTTGTGACTCAACAAGTCCCTGGACTTCCCTGCTTGCTGCCTATGATCTGAGTCACCAAACTGTCATCTGTGGTGTCAGGAGGCTTTCCACGACATACAGAAATCGTACTAACTACTATTCAGTAGTAATGAGAGTGGTTCACAATGTTTGCGTCTCATCATTGATATCTTGTACTTTTCCATATTGCATCATCGAAGTATTGGCCCCTCCCTCTGTTCAACCAATACCACTCTGTTGGACCCTATCGACGACTGACATCTGTTTTCTCACTGTATTTGATAGCTCCAATTGAATACACTACCTCAGTCCTGCCTCATCCTGGATCGCTCCATATCTGTGTACGTATGACGCGGGCGCTGGGTGGCAACAAAGACATGGCCAGCCCTCACTCAATCGAGTCAATACGTTTCTCATCGCCCCGCGATGTCCTACAAAATATAATCGTACAGGTTACGAATTTAAATTTCTCGAAAAGGCCATGTGCCTCTTAGTCAGCGACACCTTCAGAGTTAAGCATACGGAAACTCAAGGCTACTCAAATCACGTAGTCAGATTCTTCATCATCACCTCTTCAAAAGTCGGCTTCTCAGTCTTCCGCTCTGTCTCTCTCTCTCTCTCTTTGAGTAAGAAAGCTTCGTCTCCAAGGAGAAAATAGAAAAACATGGCAATTGGTTCAAAACCAACAAGATGTTCGCGATGGGACTTCCGTCCACCCTTAGACAGTGGTAGGTATCGCTTTTTCTTTCTTTTTTTTTTTTTCAAAAGATCATCGTCAGGTAGCAATCAGCTGCTCTCGTTGACTCGCTCGTGCAGAAACTAAAAATAATGAATCAATCGGGATCTTCCCCTTCCGGCTGCAAAATCACGGCCAAAGGAGTTGGTTTCCAAAAAATCCCCCTCAGCGCGCACGCCCACTGCTCGTTGCCACGAGGCGTTTCACATAGCACAGTTGCTTCCCCCCACAATCGCCGCTAGTTCTGCACGTCCGCTCGACTAATTTCTTGCGTACATTTCAATGGCGCAATCAGGTAAGCAGAGGCAAGATGCTGCTGCTGTCAGGGCATGACACATAAGACGCCGCCTCTCACCGAGTGACATATCATGGCGTCTAATTTTCGCCTAAACATACCATACAGTGCTGTCGCCCCTCGGAAGCCACGTCATCCGAGAGATAGGAGATCTATGTCGCGGATGCAAAGTAGGCCGCTGCCATAGACGCCGCTGCAGTCATTGTCAGCTGCAACCCACGGATACCATCGTGTTGCACACTCGAGACTCTGTGGCTTTCTTCAAAAACGCATTAAATTTTCTAAGAATATATTTCCCTCCCGTCAGCCCATTGTTCTAGAATGCTGCTATCTCGCCCTTGCAATGCTCCATTGGCCCCGGAGGGCAACGCTCAAAATGACCCAACCAAGTTCTGTCGTGCGCCACCACCAAATGCTGCGGGCCTGTGCTTATGTATGCAACAGGCCATATATTCGCGTCCGTTAACACCCCTACGTCGTAATATTCGTGAAAAATGAAGCCGTTTTGGGTATAATACAAGTAGAAAAAAAAGACACACCCGAAAAATAGACCCTGGTCCAATACCCCATATTCCCAAACCAAGCGGGCTCCTTGAGCCGTCAGCAGCCACTTCTTTGGGCCACCCAGACGTGGATCATGTCATGCCCATCACGGGGAGCGCGCTCGGCACCTGTGCCACGTCGGGAGTGGCCCAGAGCCAATCGGGCATCTCCATGGCGCTCCCGCAAGACTCATCAATGGGGCTGGCTGTGGCGGCAGAAGTCTCCGACTGGCATGGCTCCCTCCACTGGGAGGGGAGGTTGGCAAACGAGCTGGCTTCTCTGGCAAACTCGGATAGGCGACTAAGGCGATACTGGTGTGTTCGGGCGGCCTCGACATCTCGGCCCGTTTTGGAGAGGGCACGCTCCAGGTTCGCCAAGCAAGTCAGAAGTAAGCGCTGATCACCATCGCATGCGACCGCCAACCGCGTTGCTTCTTGAAAGCGTTGAACGGCCGAGGCATAGTCACCCACCCGGTAGCTGTAATTGCCCAGTTGGATGTTGACCACGGCCTGTTGCTCCTCGCCCATATTGTACTCGTTGTTGAGGGACTGAAGGCACTCCATTGCCTCCCCAAACTTGCCCTCAGCCTCCTTTGCCTTGCACAGCACCGCCGTCTGTGCAACAGCGAGCTCAATGAGCCAGGTGTGCTGCATACCAGTGGCGTCAGCTCGGGCACGGTAGCTGGTAGCAACTGCAAGCGCCTCGGAGGAGCGGCCGTGGCCAAGAAGGCAGTCAATGTGGTCGCCGTACAGGATAGCAGTCAGGTAGTTGGCTGGTCCAATTCGCTTCTCCATGAGCGGTATCAGGGTCGAGTAAAGCCGCAAAGCAAGTTCGGAGTACTCAGTGAAGTCTGGGGAGCCCAGGATGCTCCAGATGTGCACCATTGGGCTTTCATGGCCAAGAACAATGGGAACCAAGCCCGCTAAATAGTCCATTACGATTCGTAAAAGATCGTTTTTGTGGTTGCGGTCCAGATACCATAGCAGGCAGGCTGTGCGGGCAACAAACACGGGGCTCTCAGAGGCAATGATCTCCTTGAGGGACTCAAATGCCGGGTTAAGAATGGCACTGATGGAAATGTCGTCCTTTCGCATCATGGAACGATTCACTAAGGCAAAGCTGGTCATGACGCGCTCAAACAATTCGTCACTCCGGTCCCCGGGTAGCTGACTCGTACAGAAAGAGTTGTACTCGTAGTCCCAGCTACCGTTTGCAAAACACGACTCCGCATAATCAGTAAATAGGCTGAGAACCTGCTCAAGAGGCTTCATCTCAGCCGGTGAGGGTGCAGGGCTTGGGATAGCAGAGGGTGTGTGACACTGAACTTCGAGTGTTGTTTGGATGCTGGGCACTTCGCCAGCTCGAAACCGGGCAACAAGGGAAGGGTTTCGACGAATGTAACGATTTATGTTGTCAAGATCAACGGGTTGACCTCGGATTGTGAATTCGGAGGGCTTGCCTTGGGCATCACGCTCCGTCTTAAGGATGAGAATGGCTAGGACCTCGTCACTCTTGAGCTTTTTATCGAGTCCCCACTTCCAAATTCTCGACTTGTACATTTTGACACTGGATGGTGTTAGAAAGGATCATCTCGATACGATGAGTGGGTGGGTATTTGAGCTGGGAGCTGGGAGCAGAGAGAGAGCTTGGCAGGCACGTACGTTGCTGTGAAATGGTGGTCCCGCTCAAGGATCTCCATGACCTCCTTGAGAGACTTCTTTTCCTCTTGGTACAGCTTGGTGATGATGGGACGCTTCTTCTCCCACTCTTGGCTGGGGATACGCTTACGAGGCATTGACCGAGGCATACTGATGTCGGTGTCGTCAGAGTCGCCTGGGGTCGAGTTGCGCGCAACGGGGAAGACGCTGGTGGCTTCCATGGCCAATGGGGGGGGTGGGGGGTGGGTGATGCTGGCCAGATAGAGACAGGAGAGATGTGAGATATGCTGGTCCAGAGTAGGAGGAGGGACGATGGCTTCAAGTATTCGGAGACGAAAAGAGAGACGTGAAGATGGCGTGCCGACTGAAGCTTAAGGTTTAGAGTGTTCGCGGGATGGAAATTACTTGCGAACAGGGGTTCATGAGAGAAATGACGACACCCGACAACGATATCTCAACGATTTGCAGGCTCGAAAGGGTGGAGGAAGGGTGGAGGGGGTGTGGTGGGTATCCTTGAGGCTGGCTGTGGTGCAGTGCAGTCTCCCAAGATGACTGGCACGGTACCACTGCGCCGGAACTCCGTACGTGCCTCTATCGCGGGAAATCCGTAGGGGTGGTGGTGTGTGCTCGCGGGTTGTTTCCCCTCTCGCGATGCTTCTGCCGACTCATCAGGCCAGGCAGAGGCAGCCAGAGAGGGTGGCCGTTTGAGAGCTGGGGTACGGTTGAGCAGCAGGGGGGCCCTTCAAGCGAGTAAGGTGACTGGCCCCCACCGCCCACTCACTGCGTTGGCCGTGGACACTGGCAGGTCGTGCACAAGGCATGATCCATGTCGTCGCGATCAGCTCGGTGGGGGCCAAGGGCCTGTGATTCCGTCGCGGTGGGCGCTTGCTCGGCGGCGGTCAGCAGGGGCACGTCGTCGCTCCCAAGAGAAAACTCTCGCGTCGCAGTCATGATGGTGGTCATGGAGGTGGTGATGCATCATGTTCCCCCCCGCCCTGCGCCCCCTTGCTAGTGTTTTACAAAAGGGCGCCTGGCTGGCGACGGCGAAAGCAGACGAAACCAAGTCGCCAAGCGAATGGCGTGTGTGTCCAGCATGGGCATCCCATCATGCCTCACAAGTCTCCGAAGGCTGGCTTGGGATCCACGCTTCGCAGGAGCCGTTGCTGTCGAAAAGGGCATCATCAATCGACGCCGGTGGAGCATCGCAGACAGTGATTGGCGCCCTGCCCCGTGCTGAGCCACGGCCTTGCCTCAAGGCAGTTCAGCCCTATGGCTTCTGCCCTATGAGACCCCTGCCGGGCCCCGGTAGAACACCCTGCACGCTGCAGTCTAGGCTTTGGCCGGACAAGGCACCTCGCCCACTGACACGCCCGCACTGCATTCGCATCGCACAGCAAGCATATTGTGCATTGCCTGCAAATGGCATGGCCCAGGTCGAGGGGTGAGAAAGGGAAAGTCGCCGGTGGAGGGGATCCCGAGATGGGAATCTCGCTTGCTTCAAGGGAAAATGCTGTCAGACGCAGAAACAAAAATGATGCATCAAACGCTGACTACCTACACGACACGACACTAAAAGAAAAATAAATCCAAATCGCTCAACGGACAAGCCACGGCAATTACGGGGTGCGCAGCAGCAGCAGCAGAGATGGTCCCGGCCAGTCCCCGCGTGAGTGCAGCGCCTCCTCGCCCCTAGGGAAGCGACCGCACGGGGCACCAAGGCGCGCTGCGACAGCACACACACACAGTAAGGTAGCTTAACCATGCACGACCGCCCAGCGGCCAACAGCACTGGCCAGCTAGCAAACTCCCCGTGAGCCTGGGAAGCAATTGATTAAGGTACGGCGGACGTACAGGACTTGGTCCTACCACCAATACTACCACCACCACCACATGGTTGGGAGTGGCCCGGACGTGTTCATCTGCACCCTCTACCCTCTCTAACTTCTACCCTCCCCCCCCTCCCCCTTCTTGTGCCCGTTCTAATTCCAATTCCAATTCAATAACCATCCCCGTGCGGCCGTAAATAGTTGCACCTCTCAACGCCCGTAGCTTCACAACCTCCCCAGCCGTTGAAACAGCCCGCTAATTCCCCCGCTCCCCCGCCAGTGACGCCCCCCTCCTCCCCATCGGATGGCAAAACAAGCCACCCGCCTTGCCTCGATCAAAATGGGCCCCTATGGCTCGCCACATGCGCTACACGGCGAGACGGTGTCTCATCTGCCTGCTCTACAATGCGCCAGCTTTTGGGCCTCAAGGCAAACTGGCTTCGAGTTGCGACAGACTCAACAGCCAATGGAGAGCCCCAGCGGCGCAATTGTCGCTGTTTTAGCTCGTATCCAGTGTAGACGCAGCCCTGTGGGCACACACGGAAATTCAGCAGCGGTGGATCTCACCCACAACACTCGGCGGCCGCGCGCAGACGTGGCGGGGGGTTACTCGATTTCGGCGCCGGGAGATCACTACCCAATTCAAACATATTTTTCGAAGAGCAAGGGTTCCAGTATTAAGTAGTATTAGTTTCTGCGCCTCCCGTCGGCTGCAATTGTCATCCCTCCGGCCCCCGTATATCGTCTCATGTCCATCATGTCGACCTGCCGTGTTGGCTTTCGACTGGGCCGCCGTCAACCCCCTATGTACTCCTTCTTATTTGGGCATCGGGCGCGGCACTCGCTCCGCGCCTCGCACCTCAACGGAACCGACACCGGGTCTGCTCGTGTCGATCCCGATACCACTTTGTCGTGAGCACCTTCTTGCACATCTCATTGCCGCACTTGTATCCAGTCCTTTCTATTTTTGAACAGCCCTCGCGCATGTGCTTGTTGCGGTTGCTGATGCTGGAGAATGTCTTGTGGCACGATGCACACTTGGCGCGCCGCTCCCTTGTGCGTGCCGTGTCTGGCGATGAAAAGTCGGTAGACATGAACGACGAACCGCTGCCTCCAGTGTCAGCTGCTTTCCCTAGCGTTGCAATCTCGCCTTACATACCTGGGACTACTCATCGACGCCGCTGCCATCAGCCGCCCTGATTTGCCTCCACCAGGGTCTAGCGATCGAAGCCGCGAGTTGCGTTGACTAGCTTTTTTCATCTCCCGGATATACGGGCTGGACCACTCCTCGCTTGCGGATTGAACGTCAATGCCCGAGTCATAGAAGTGATCGTCAGACTGGAAGCTAAGGAACCCCTCTACGACAGCACATGACCGGCCATAACCGAGCGCTGCTCGTGGAAATGGCCTCTTTCTGTGCTCCCCGGGTCCATCTTGAATGACTGCGCATGTTAGTTATTGGTCAAGCTGTGCAGGGCCGTGCTTACCAGAAATAGCTGTCAATGCAATTGAAAATGCAACCGATGCAAGCACGAGCACCACAATTGGCTGCACGTTCTTCCATTCAACTGCCGGTTCTACCATTTCATCGGCTTGCACTTTGCCGGTTTCAAAAACTTGGGCTCCCAACGCATCCAGATCTATGAACTCTCCCAAGTCCAAATCATCCTCGTGAAACTCATCCGTATCATGTGTCAATCTCCCTAGTACGCTGCCAATGCTCTGGAAACTGCCCACCGGTTGTATTGACGATCGACTTCCTCGGCCCATCCACCCTGTCTTGCACTTCCGCCTCTTGAGCTGCTGCTGCACTATTTGCAAACGACTACCAGATGATCTAGTTTTAAGTGATTTTATTTCCTCCATGGATATCAAGTTTTGTATCAATGCTTGGAAGCGGTACAGATCGCATGCATCGCTCTCTGGCATATCCAGAGTCGGGACAGACTCGATGCCCCAGACGGCGCAAACAATTTCGTCAAACATGCTTTTTTCAAAGCCTTGTAGTAAAGTTCTCCATCGACCGAGGTCGTTGGCGAATCTAGATCTTGATTAGCGAGATAAACACGACGAGACGGTGGGTCATACTCGAGTTCTAGATCCTCCCCTGCATGGGTGATGTGACAGCCCAAAGCATCAGCAACAAAAAGCAACAAAAGAACTTCCACAAGGTTGGACGGTGCTTTGTTCCTTGTGATGTCTCGAAAGCAAACAATTCCTGATGCCCATGCAGTCTGGGCTGTGCTAAAATATTTTGCCACTCCGGCATAGGCTTCCGAAGTTGGGTGACAGCCACACAGCGCTTTCAGTCCGCTGCACCGCCCTTCTAGTCTCCGCAGTAAGTTGCGGCCGAGCTGTTGGCGGGCTTTGTGGGTACTCGTGTATTGAATGGGCGGGACGTGCAATGGGGTGTATGGTTCAAACATATCACTCCCTGTGAAATAATTGTTTCCAAATTCCGGGTCCACCAGAATGGATGGGGTGGGCGGCGGGGGGAATTCTAGAGGCATGAATGACTCGGATGAGGCGGAGGGACCAAGTGTGCTCGTGGAGGCAAAACTTGCGGGCTGAAAACAAGTATTGGCATCAAAGCCTGACAAGGCATTCGTGATGCCCGAAACACTCCTAACCGACCCCTGGGGGCTTGAACTGGGAGCAATTGGCAATTGTAGACTCTGTGGAGACACTGAAAACTGGAACTGTGAGGATGGCGGTTGAGGCAGTATGTCACAGACAAACGTGGCAGGCGTAGATGGCTGCGGATACTCCATGAATAATTGAAGAATGTCCATTAACCCATTCTGCCGTGCCAGCGCTATGGCTTGTGACATGCCTGCGAGATAGACAGTCTCTTTTTTAAGGAGCAAGCGCGCAATTTCCAGCTGGTGCCAATATGTGGCAGCGTAAAGGGGTGTGAAGACGCGGTCCTTATCGAGGGGACCTTCAAAATCGTCCTGGACATACCCTTCAAAGGTTTCATGGTTATCCTCAATCAGGCGTCGCACTATCTCAACTTGGCCAAGCCGGATGGCGACGTACATTGGGTCATATGTGACGTCGGCGTATTGTGAGTCTTGAATCTCGATGTTGGGCTTTTTCGTGCGGTCGATCAGATCCAGAATGTACTGGTAGACATCCAAGTAACCATTATTGAGCACTTCAAGGAGTAGTGCTTGATCGTATTGGATTTCAATCTCACCAGACCTTACTTTAGGTTCGCAGAGATTTCGAAGCTCCGCGTAATTGCCCGAGCGCGCAAGGTCGGCATACCTGAGATTGAGGGCCTCGAGATACTTCACGGTGTCATTATCTGGAACGAGACCGAGTTCGAAGCAGTCCTCAATCTCGTTTAATCCATTGCTGACATTTTGCGTGTGGATATCTTGCAAATGTGCAGCGCAGAGGATTTGGCGCTGACGAAGGCCACCCATATCCATGCCATCATATAATGCGCGCTCCAGCAGGAGGCCCTCAACAAGGAGCTGCATTTCAGATGTCACATCATCATAGGGATATCGTTCACGTAGTTTAGCGAGGTGGGCCTTTAGTGGTTCATACTTGGAAAGGATAGTGTTAAAGTCCAATTCCAGGGATGTAAACGAGGCCGGGTGCTGGATGGCAAGACCAACGGCTTGTTGGAGGGCCAGGCTTGTGATCTCGACGGTTATGGTCTTTGAGATCCTATCCTTTTCCACAATAAAAGACAGTGTAGGCAGTGAATACCTGGCTTCAATCTCGACATATTTGCCAGAGCCAGGTGAGAGAGCGCGGTAGATGTGCCCGCTAGATTCTATTAGTATGGCCGGCGAGAGAATGTCTCATGCTCACCTTCCGAAGAGCTCGATGTATCCAAAGTAGGGACCCTCGTCTGCCGGGAAAATGCATCGCTCAAGAGTTGCAGCCTGGAGACGGCTCCTCTTGACCGGGATATCAATTGGTTGCGTCATGGCGACTGGGCTGACTGGAGCGACCCAATTGCATCCGTCGCAGCGCAATCTCACCGTGGACAACAAGCGCTTCGCGTGTTGCCACGATCGTGAGGAATCAATTTTCCAGATGAAGAGATAACTTTAGAAGACAAGACCGTTTCTGAATGTGTATTGATGGGAATTATGATGAATTAGCGGTAGTCAGCACGCTGCAGCCAACCAGCGTTGCAGCAGAGGGGGGCTTAGAATTAGGAATCGCCCCGTCATGCGCACCTAAACGAGGTTGCACTACGGATGTGCCTTGCGGGCTTTGTGGTGCCTGGTCATGGGGCGGCGAGCTGCAGCAAGCTGAATCACATGCACTAATTTTCCAGGTATGCGAACCGCTGGCGGATTTGAGTCGCATTCCTCGTCATCGCGTCAATCAATTATGAAGCTGCCGCAGGTTGATGGCAGCCATCTTAGGAATTGAGTGTAATTGCCGCGGCCGTCGCCTCCGCACAATGGCCACCGTAAAGCCAGATCACTGACCAGGCAGCAGCCCACAAAGCCGCTGTGATGCGGCTATTGCCGATCAATTCTCGCCATTTCCCAAAGGTGGTGCGTCGGCGCGGCGTCGATTGAAGAGGTCCTCCATGTAATTCCACTCCCTAATAACACACAATGGGCACTGAAGCCTGACGCCGGTTGAAAAATAATCCACCGTTTTTTTCCACTTGTGCCCCTCGGCCTTCTCCCATTCTACAAGATTCACTTCAGATTGCAGGCGATACCAGTAAGTTTTACGCGTCGGGAGAAATCTCACACAGTCGACACAGAGCCCCCAGGCACGGATGGGCC
The DNA here is from genome assembly GCA_017140755.1 of Calonectria hongkongensis. Lineage (NCBI taxonomy): Eukaryota > Fungi > Ascomycota > Sordariomycetes > Hypocreales > Nectriaceae > Calonectria > Calonectria hongkongensis. Next base: position 14,336 of record JAACJA010000015.1, read on the forward strand.
GGCCGCGCTCATCTCGTAGCCGGAGCCTTTGGAGGAGGGCGTCCATGTTAACGCAAATACACCGCTCGGCGTTCTGGTCCCGGTGTCTCGGAACCCACTTGGCCATATGAATCACGCGATCAGGTACCGTGAGTTTACACATGGCCGATATGCTCAGTAGAGCTTTACAGGACACTGCCAGACAGACAGCATCGGTGATGGAGTCCGCTTGCTCGAAAATATGTGCAATTATTTCCGGCGGGAGCTTGAGCAGAAGTAACGAGGTAGAGTTGGGCCGGGTTTCAGTGGTCATCTGGTGGCGGTCAGCTTGGAGCGGGAGGAAGCGGGGGAGTGGGAACTTGCATCCTGCGGGATCTTGAATGGGATCATGGAGAGGCAGCGTTTGGGCCTCAGGGGCACCCTTTTTCGGCGCAAGCGATGCATTGTGATGGCATTCGATGATTAATTGATGAACGAAAGAGGGTTTGCGAAGCGATGATGCCAGGTAAATAGAAGGATAGCGCCGTAAGTTTGATGATTAGCGAAAACAGTGGATTTGGTGAAACGCCACCTCCGACACAAGTCTGGTAATATTACTCTGATATTCATGCTCCTCAGCCCAATAAATTTAGCCGGCAAGTTAGAAGGAGTTTTAAATTTGCATTAAATTGACACAGGCTAATTTTTGGACGATGTAGGAAAATGCAAAGGTTGCATCAGTCATTAAAGTTGCGTTTGTAGGGTAGATGAACTGCCCAGAGCCTGTGGCGACTACGCAGCCACCAAAACATACGAAAAAACCTATATTCTCCGACTGAAACTTGTTTCTCAGTGAAATGAAACAAGAATAGGCTTTTCTTTTCTTTTCTTTATATCGTTGATTGTTTTATTTAGTAGGTTTGAAGGGATGAATGACACCTCAACAGAGAGACTTGAACTCTACTAATGGAATCCCTCGTGCCAGTATCTCATTGCTTGTAACAGAACAATAAAAGAAGTCTTGTCGTTGCTTTCAAACAAACTATCATCTTCCTCTTCAGGTTGAAGCCATTTCCAGCTTGGTTCATTGATGCATTCACCCTTGACCTCAGACCACTGTTTCCATACGTCACTAGCATCACATGGAGATATTTCAGGGCGGACTACGAAACCCTCCAACGTATGTAGACAAGACCATAAAAAGTCGGTGGAGACATCGCGGCATTTGCCTATTTGATGATATGTTTCCAGTTCCAAGCTCCACGGACCATTGCTTTTACTACTACGAATAGAAATCACATAGTCCGAGTGGCAGTACCGACAGGACCCTCCGACTCTATCACAGTCAAGGAACATCTTGTCGGAGCGGTTAAGCTCGGGGATGGCTGTGGCAGACCACCAGCTGGGTTCTCCAGGAAGTTGCTCATGGAAACTCCACACGTGTCGGCATACAGGTAAGTTGATGGAGTAAGGAAGCCGCCGGAAGTTGGATTGAGACACTGCCGGACCGGAAATCTGATGAAATCGAGCCAGATACAGCTCATCGTTGATGATATTGGCAGAGCATTTGTGACTAAACTTCCAGAGCGATGATCCCATAATTTCGGATCCTGGATCATCTACTTCCCTTGTGATGGCGGTATCTGCTGGATGTTCCGTTTTAATCTCGCGCAATCTTCGCCGCGTGAGACGAGTGGTGGGGTTTCGTTTCTCCATCAGGTTTCGCTGGACAAGCTGTCTTCCTGTCGGGTGGCGATCTAGGGGAAAGTGTTCTGAGATATGCTGGTCATTTTCAAGAGGGATATCTCTTGCAAATTGGAAATGGCGCTCAAGGCTTTGAATGGGGAGATCGCGATCTTCTCCGTAGAGGTGATGGTTCATAACTAAATGTGCCTCGGAGAAATCGAGTTCGATTCCGGTGAGGCCGGGATCCCAACGAGTACAGAAACTTTTGTAGTTTCTTCTAGCTAGATCTTTAGTAGCTTTCCCCCCTCTGGGTATATTGCCGCCCTTGGCACCGCAGTTGCGGTGTTCTTGGCCCTGCCAACCCTTTGGGTGATGAGGGTCAAATCGACGTAGACGCTCGCAGATTCTGCAAAAGAACTGGCCTGGTATGCGTGATTACATCCATCCGAGTAGAAAAGGTTCCAGATCTTTAAGCGGCGGTAGTTTACTACTTGGACAGAGGGATCTGAAAAGAGATTTGCATGTGAGAGCTAGAGTAAGACGTGAGGAAGGTGTGAGGCGATCAGAAATGAGGATCAGAAATGAGGATCAGAATTTCTGGGGATATTGTAGAAAACGGCTTCGAAAAGTTTTGGCCCACGCCAATCCTTTCTGAATATACTGACTTGACCATTTTGATAGCAAAATTGATCAAGAAATGGGGGGGACTTCTGAGCCGGGGATTCTTTCAGTCATGCAATCGAGTTTTGGAGGGGAGAAGACTTGTAGAGCTGGAAAATATGGGGATGTAGCACTATTTAAACACTTGCTGAATATGCTGTTGGTTCTATCACTTCTAGGCAACAGAGTGGTCGGGTCAAAGCCATATGGGTCTACTAAATAGGGGTGCGCTTTGCCAGCAAATATTGGGAAGTGCTAGGAAAGCTTTCAATGATGCTATAATTGAGACGGCCGGTATATGAGGGCGTAATTACTTGTAAATTTCCTACATTAACCAATTTTTTTCCTAAAAAAATTAAAAAGTCATTCATTCGAATGTGTACTATGTATGCAAACTTGGGGATAATTTGCACAATCGAGCACATTGATTTCGTGGTGTTCTGATTCGTTGTCTGGTCGCGACGCTTAATTGAAGCCCCACGCGCCACAGCACCGCGCCAACGCGTCGAGGCGCGTCTTCCACTTTACGCCTCTCGCACTGGAGACGAAAATCATCCACACCATCACCACAACAACATACTCAGCCCAACACAAGGCAAAAATGTTGCGACAAGACTTTAATCGAATCGACCCCAAGAGGCGAAATGTTCTCGACCACCGCAAAAAGCAGTTCGCTGTTCCTCAGTACAAGAACCTCGAGTACCCCCATCGTCTCAACTTTTACTCAGAAGCCCCTACGGCCGACATCACACTCGAGCAGTTTGAGCAATGGGCAATTGATCGTCTGAGGGGTATGGTACACGCAACCTGGGTAGAAGCCAATGCTGACCGACCACAGTGCTTGCCGAGCTGGAGGCATGCTCGTTCCGCAACAAGACTCCTGCTGAGACCGCCGCCTACATGAAGCCCATCCTGGAAAAGTATCTTCCCCTTGAGAGGGCGAGCTCGGGATCCTCGAAGCTTTGGGCTCAGCGACAAAAGGATCACTATAGCCACTTCATCCTCCGATTGGCCTTCGCTTCCACCGAAGACCTGCGACGGCGATTTTCCCGTGTCGAGACCATGCTCTTCCGAATGCGATTCAATGACGACGACCTGACTGAACGAGCTGAGTTTGTATCGGGGCTTGATCTGGACTGGTGGGAATCAGTCACCGATGACGAGAGGCAAGAGTACGCTGCAGAATTGGCTGCTATGGCACCTCTCAGGAAGGGCGGTAGCGAAGAAGACACTTGGTTCAAGGTAGACTGGGAACGAGTCCCTGAGTTGGTTGAGAGCCGAAGGGTTTTCATGAAAGGGGGCAAGGCTTATGTTCCCGGCCGAGAGCAGGCAAGCATGGTTGTCGCAGAGTTCACAACACGGCTAGACCGCCAACTTGAGGTATGGACTCCAAAATGAAAGGACACAATTCGCATACTAACTCTAGCAGTTGACTGCCCGCGCTCTCCCCCGGCTTGACGAAGACGACCGTCTTACTCCTATTCTCAACCATCTCTCTAAAAACTTCATTACTCCCGACTCATCCTATTCGTCTGGCTCTGCACCGGTCGGAGCGCAGATTAGTGCTTCCAACATTGACAATCTGTCACAACACTTTCCTGCATGCATGTCACACTTGCATCGCTCACTTCGACGAGATGCTCATCTCAAGCATTACGGACGTTTCCAGTACACTCTCTTCCTCAAGGGCATGGGTCTCAATTTGGAAGAATGCTTGCTATTTTGGAGGTCTGGTTTCAGCAAGTTGACAGACGAGCAGTTCAACAAGGAATACCGTTACAACGTGAGGCACGCATATGGTGATGTGGGAGGTGATACAAACCGAAGGGGTGGCGGTTACAGCCCCTTTTCCTGCCAAAAGATCCTCACCGAGCATCCCCCGGGACCTGGAGAGGCTCACGGATGCCCATACAGGCACTTTAATATGGAAAACCTCACTACCTTAGTGCAGGCGATGGGTGTTAATGATCGATCTGTGATTCAAGGCATTAAGGAAGACAAAGAAAAGCAAAAGTTCCACATGGCATGCAATCGGTACGTCTACAGCGTGGAGTTTTATGTTACTGGCATTTGCTAACAAGCAACAGCGTCTTCGAATTCCTCCACAAGCCAGAAATCCGCAAGGCCAAGGATGAGGGCGTCATGACACAGTCTCAGCTTGAAACTATTGTGCACCCCAACGAGTACTTTAAACGCAGCTATCTGCTAAAGAACCTTGGCAAGGAGACGGACACAAAAATGGAAGATTAAGACTGGCGGCGTTGAATGAATGCATGATGTAAACCATTCACTGTATGAATGAGCTTGTAATGTCTGAGATGGGAAGGAGTATGGCGTTGGACAAAGGCCCATGTTTGGGCCAATGAAGGAGTCGACCATCGTTTATTCACCATGCCGTGTCTATGAATCATTTGCGTCATGGCTGGAAAACATTTATGTCATAGTAGTGAACACTTGTGTCATTCCGTTAGGTATTTCATCATTACCGTTGAATACGGCGTCGACAGGCAAAACTGTATCAATCAGGAAAACGGCAGGCCTCAAATTGCATTTATCGGGTTGGAGTTGCAATGCAGCCTCAAAAAATTAGCGGTCCATTCAAGAAGCGGTACACCCGCCACTCTGGTCCAAAACACTGTCCAACCGAAAGCCCTGCATCATCCATTACGCCAATACGACACAGATTCTCAGCCTCATGCCGAGTCTCACATATTTCGCTCCACACCCCTAAGGTCCCTGTACGCCCTGGGTAGACCGCTGCCCGGGCGTCTCGTAGCTGCATCTCGATCCCATTTAGGTCGCTAGCAGGCATGCAACGGCAACGGATAGGGGATGCGCGATGAGGTCACACGGTGCTGCGGCGCGGGATGACGAAACGACTGCGAAAGCAGGGGTCCAGGGGGAGGGCACGACGACGGGGTTTTGCAAGGTCGGGGGGCCAGCGCAATGGGAATGGGTTGTCGCTGGGCGGGCGTTTGGTGAGGGCATTCCCAATGGGGGAAATTGGCGCATGTAGGTGGATGAGTTGCATTGGCGGTGGTTGGGGGTTGCAGGGCCGGGAATGGGTGCATCTATGATTCGAGCGTAGGCGGTGGAGGACGAGGAGGGTAGCAGCAGTGTCCAAGACATACATGCACTAGGAGGTCACGACGACGAGCAGAATGGCATTGTTCACATTGCCATCGAGGGTTCCATCCGTGGTTTGCTTCTCGAGAAGGGATCTTCAGGTGATCTCCCGCGATACTGTGCGCACCGAGCCTGCACAGACCTTTGACCGGTGAGTGCGCCAAAACTCACCTCACCCACGACGGTGCTCACTCGTTCTGCACGGCATGAGTGCTGCCACTGCCAAGGAGCTGGAACTACGCATCACGGTGCGAATCCTCGACGTCATAGCTGGTGCCTCCGTTTCCCGACCGCCGCCCATTCAGGCTCAGGCCATCTCTCTGCCCTACGATTGGGGTGGTGGTGGCCCGCACACGCCCCCCCCCCCCCCCCCCCCCCCCCCCCCCAAAAAATCCCCATCAATGACATCGTCCGCATGCAAGCCACACACTACCCAAACCGGCCGGGGAGTCGAGAGTCCACAAGGACACTTGCTTCTGTTGCAGTGTCGCACTCGCTGGGAATAGCGGCAAGCCGGGGGCCAGAGCGACGAGGGTGCCAAGCAGAATGGCACAAAAGGTTAAACGGGGCCCGGCCCGACCATGGCCTGGATTGGCCGCACGTGTGTGGTGAGCGTGGTCAGGCAGGAAGGGAGGCCGGGAGTTTGTTTGATGAGCTGGAGATGGGCTACGAGCTTGGGAGATTGGATTTTTGGAATTTTTTTTTATGCCAGGCATCTATCTCGATGCTCGGCGGCGATGGGGCGGCGCGAGCATGACGTTTGCTTGACGGGACGGTCTCACTGGACCGGTGAGAAGGTCGGTGGGCTTGGCCGCAGAGGTGCCAGAGACAAGTCTGTGGACCGAGACGCCAAAGACTCGCCAATCCTCGCACGCAGAGATGAGATTCAATTGAGACATGCGTGGAGGCATCTTAAGCTGGTCCCAGTCCCAGTCTCAGTCCCAGTCCCAGAGGCAGCAGCTTAGAGGACCGCAAGCCCGGTCCACCCGGCTCTTGTCTGCGCAGCCAATGCCGAGCGTCCGCACGCCGAACTCCCGGCGCCAGACACAGATGCAAAGCTGGGTGGCTTTTGCCATGTTTCCCTTTTGAAATCCCATGTTGGCGCGCCCCATGGCCGTGGATAATCGGTGCTAACAACGCCGCCCCGACAAAGAGGCCGAGCCCGCCCGCTCATTCCCGGCCAGTTCGTGCCTTGAAATACTCGGGGCGAAGAGCTTGCTTGCTCGCTCGTATCTGCATCGCCCGGTCCCCCGTCGCCCGTAGCCCTGTGTCTGGTCCCCTGCTCCTTCCTGGCGCTCCTTCCTGGCGGCGTCCAGCCCTCCAACCCCAGTCGGTTGCTATTACTGTCATGGCTTTGCTCACATCCCGGCTCTCAGCGCTCCCTCCCAGCTGATGAACCCCTCCTCCCCCCCTGGCCCCGTCTATTTTGAGACGGCGTGCTTGAAACGAAACAACATCTAAGACAACACATCAAGCTGCGTGAATCACATCACCACAAAGGTCTCTCCCGAGATACTGTACATACACCACACCACTACCGTTCCGGCTGGACCCGGGGACGTACCAGAAACCAGGCCACGACGCTGCTGCGATGATGACGCAAAAGGATCCGTCATACCTACGGCACCAATGCGACGGAACAAACGGCGCAGAAACGCATGCACAACTCTCTTCCTCGTAATCGCAAATGGAGGCGACCAAATGCATGCGCAGATCGTCAAGTGACAGGAAAACCTTCTTTCTCACTCTCCCATCCACCCGATATGCTACGTGACATGGCCGTGTTGTTGGTTGGCTGTTCGCGCCTGGGTCTTAGCCACCGACAGGCTAACCTGGGCGAGTACCGGACCGGAGCCGAAGGGTCGGGGCAGCTCCAGGTTTCTCTGCTTTGATCCTGGCCAATTGGCTCCCGAGATTTACGATGGGGCTAGCAGAAAATGGATGGCATGTGGTGCAGTTCAATTGTGCAAGTGAGCGCCCCCGCGCCCGCGGAAACGTCCATATCCGTGGTCCGCCTCGTCCACAGCAGCGTACTCGTTCCGCGCCGGCGTGGTCTAGACGGCTTGGCTTGGACCTCCTGTTGGCATGTCATGTCGGTCATATTTTACTCGTGCGCGCCAACAGGACGAAATAGACGCCCGTGCCTCTCCGGAGAAGGTACTCACAAGAGTGTAAATTGGGCGGCGTGCGGGGGATGGCGGCATGCAATGAGACGGACATGAGGCATTCCAACCCAGACTTGTGTTGCCGCGGCCGATTCGGGTCTACTCTGCCTCTACTCGAGCTAGCCTATGTGTCAGTAAATGACAGTTCAAGAAGCAGGCAGCGTGTCAAATGACACAAAGCAAGCCTTGTTTCTATTTTGCTCCGGCAAGGTGCGTTCCTATCCCAAGGCGGGCATGGGGGCTGCGGGCCTGGACCTGTCGATTGAGACACAGAATGGGCCCAAGGCGAACAAAGAGGTGACCTAGTGCTGTCCCGTCGGCTATCCGTCCTAAGACCTGCATCCATTCTTGCGCGCTGGCGCGCTTTTTTGAGTTGGTTAGGGGGGGTTCCAAAATGGAGTCGTGGATTCGCTGGCAGCGTGCCTTTGCAGGGTGCCCTCAGGCGCTCTCACAAATGATAATTCCATGTGCCTGCCGCCAGACGCGCAACATGGCAGCATGAGACCTTCTCTTCCCGAATGTCGCGCGCAGAAAAATAAACAACCGATGCAGAGGATGGAGAAAGGGGTTTGGTCCAAAACTAAGCACGGCATCGTATCGAGCCGTTTCAATTCTCGGTCTACTTGGAACTGCTCTCCCGCTATGATACATGATGCCATTCCCAGTCCAGCATGGTTTCCCTGCCCTAAAACTAAACACTCTTTTCATTCCGCACTACCCCTCCCATGTCCGATTTGCAGAGGAGCAAAAAAGAAAAAACGAAAAAGCAAGCTCAACACACCCCCATGTCAAGGTCCAGGTCCAGGGCCTTGCTTGACCTGGGCAAAAAAAAAATCAACCCCCAAGAGGGATCCACTCCCGGCTTTTGTTGACCGGAATAAACGCAAAAAGGATAAGAGAAAAAAAAAAAGAAAAGAGAAAAAACTTCAAGTGGGGAATCATCGAAAAACAGGGCTGTACATGAATTGGTATACTTTTGAGGAGCCAGATAACAAGGTACAATGTTTTTCAACAAAAACAATCAAGGAAAAAATAACAATGAAACAATGACCCAGAAAAATAAACAAGGTGGCGAACAAAGGGGGCTGCCGCTCTTATGCCATGCGTAACAAGCGCCCTTTGATATTGCAATATGCATGTTCCAAGCGAGACGTATTTTCGCCCCCTTCTCCTTAGTCTTGCATCGCATCGCATCGCATCGCATTCCAAATGGCACTTTTTTGTTTTGCCTGTTGTTTTTTTTTATCCTGCTCATACCATGTTCCCTGACCGAACCACCCCGGCTCAGTTGCTGAGGAGGAGGGCATCACCCTGCTTGATGACCCTCCCCGAAAACGTCAGCGGCTGCATGCGCCATCGCAAGCGAGTTGGGAGTTCGGTGGTGTAAGTCGATTTTTTGGCTGCATATTCGCCCGCGTGCTGCAGTGCGGTCGCGCGACTCCAACGTCCAATCCGTGACCTCGTAGAATCCCACCCACCACCTACCGCATGCGCCGGGCCCCCCTTCCTCTCAAGGAAAAAAAAATGGCTAGGACCCTGCAAGCGAACGGGAATGCGGCTAGGGCGCAAAGGCGGTTCGTTTCGTTCGGTCGGCACTGATTTAATTGTATGATGAATGTTGCTGATGATGATCTGACTTCCCAAGACAACAGCGCTTCGGTGGAGCCCTAGGAGGCCGCTCGTCCAGGGCAAGCAAGAAAAAAAAATATGCTAGTGGGTGACAAAAAAAAAAAGGAGGGAAGAAAAAAGAATAAGGCAATTTTTGGTTAACATGGGCCCACGCACAAATACACACACACACACACACACGCAAAACACAATGGAACAGGGACGGAGATGAGGGTCATGAGTTTAAACAAAATTTTCTTTTCTTTGATCTCAAACTGAATGAGGCCACCAATCGACCTCGGTAGATTAAAAACACAATTGTCAGGCACCAGGCCCTATAAAAAAAATTGCTGAATGCACAGCACAGACCGGTTCCCCGTAAGGAATCCTACAGGACCGTTGAGAATTTGCTAGGGTGCGTCCCTCATGGAGAAGTGTAAAAGATCAAGTGGGTTATGAAAAAAAAGGGGGGTATGAGAGTAATAAAAAAAATTTGTACATGTAAATGGGGGTTGTGAACAATGGGGAAAAGCCCTGAATCCGGTAACCCGTTGGAAGGGTTCCGTTGTTCGGATTGCTTGGGGTTGGTGTCGTGTGAGAGAGCTGCTTGGTTCAGCCCATGGCCGACCAGCGTGCATGCCTTGACGTTGCTGATGCGGGAGGCTGACGAGGCCCTGGTCCCGGTCATGCCGTGTCCAATCGCTTGAAGCCGATGTATTGGAGTTAGGCAGGCAACGTGTCGGTGTGGCGCAAAGAATTGTTGACTCGAACACATGTCGAGACAATGGTTGTCGTGTGCCGCGTGTTGCTTTTGAGGGGGGATGCCTCTCTCGGGTGTAAGTAGAGGGCTTGCTTCACCATGCTAGGTGTTATACATCCTAGGCAGAAGCAAAGCCCGTTCATCCGTCAATGGGACGGAGAGGTGTTGCGCTCATGTAATTGTGCGCAGGCGACCTTGTGCCGTTGGGGGGTTTGGTTGTTGTTGTTGTTGGGCAGGAGAGGTTGTTCGTTATCCAGTCTATCGAATTCATGATGATTGATGCGAAAGCTGTTGATGCAGGGTTTCTCCAATAAATGCAAGCGTCGTTCATAAAGCCATAGGTCTCGTCAACTTGGTTCAGAAGAGTGAGCCACCAGGGCTTTCATTCTTTATTTGTATCCGACCATCTTGGCGCAGCGCTCGCAGTAGTAGAGGTTGTGGGCGATGCGGACCATGCCCATTGCTGTGATGTCGTCGGTGGAGGTTGCCTCGACGGAGCGGGCGCATCGCATGCAGCGAAGGACCTCAACTGAGGCGATGGGGAGCTGTACAGAGTCCATGCTGTGTCGGTGTGTGTAGCTTGAGGCAGATGCCGAGTCGGAAGAGAAGTCAGAGTCGGAGGCGGTGGATGATGTGGAGGAATCGTAGTGCTTGGAGGAGGGCATGGCGATGTAATATATCTTCCAAGAACAAGGGACAGGAAGACGGGACGAGGATAGGATGTGCTGGCCCTGGGGCTTGGCTGACTTGGACCAGGCCTGTGCTACCGGGGTGTGTTGGTGTAGTAAATTGAACAGGGCGACGAGGCAGCACGGCTCTGCAGGTGGCTGAGGCTTAGTCTGGCTGGTCGCAGAGGCACTGGGCTGAGGACGACGATGGAAGATTGAAGGGTGTTTGATGTTGGGTCCCTGGAGTCCTTCGGGGCCGGCGTGTATTCTAGGGCGAAGCGAGTCGAGGGGCGTGCGGGAGAGTTATAACTCTAGAAGCTGTTGCGAACGAGGCACGGGCTTTTTGCTTGGTATGGGTTTGAGGTGGGTGAGCAAAAAGATGTGCGAGGGACGAAGGCTTATGAATGAAAAGGGGAGATGGGGCCGACAAGAAGGGTCTGCTTGTATTGTGCTGAGGAGCCAGATCGTCGATGTGTACGGAACTGTCGAGGGGAGTGCGCGGCATGGAGTAAGGATCGGCAGCGGTCGCGTCTTAAAGCCAGGGCAGGCCCAGGCAAAGGCCCAGGCTGGGGAGATGGGGATGCGGGCGATGGCTTGCGCGGGTCGCATGCATCAAGGCGGAGAGGGCGGAGGTACGCAGTTGCAGCGAGAGAGGGGGGTGTGTGCGGGCGTGAGGCATGGAGGTGTAGGGGGGCGTGCGAACGAGCGTAATGATGGATGACTCCAGCATCCTTGGCGTGGACACCTCCTCTGGACCCGAGGCTTGGGCTGCTTGGGCTCTAAGAATGGATGCAACGTTAAGCACATCTGGGCTGGTGGGCGCTCCGTAAAGGCCTGGGCGCTGCTCCGTTTCGACGGCCTGTTTTATGCATCTATGCGAACGCGCGCCCGCAGAGAGATATGGTTATTTCGGTGATGCCAGAAGGCCCCAGTGTGTGCCCAGCGCCAGCGTCAGTGTCAGTGCCAGAGCCAGAGCCAGAGCCAGAGCCAGCGCCAGGCGTGACCGTAGCGGGCAGCACGCCATTTCATCCTGGCCTGCCAATTCATCCGCTATCTGCTCTACCAGAGGCGCCCGGCTGTTTCGGAGGCTTCTGTGTCGGCTGAGGCACTCTATCGCTGACAGGAGCGAGGCTGGGTCGCGAATACAGTGAAGTGCGTGGTGCCGCTGCTCCAGCACCCCGACCCCGACGGAGCATCTCGCAGGCCGGTTCTGAGCCTACTGCAGGCACTACGAATACGCTCTCCGGGGCATGCGGGCGGCTAATCGGGATGAGCCCTGTTCGGCGGCCATCAACAAGCTTTGCTTGCTGGCTGCGACTTTGCGGGAGCCTCCCTGGCTCGGGTCTACTGTCGGCCTTGAAGTGTTGTTTTGTCTCAGGCTTTGTGCGCCATGTTTCCCGCGCCTGGGTCATGCTGAGTTGTCCGCTGTTGGCGAGGTGAGATGAGTCAAACGAGAGGGCCCGTGCCTGTGCCATTTGCAGGGACGAAAACGAAGCAAGACCCAAACGAGGATCATACAGGAGCTGGGCTTGATGGGGGACAGGGATTGTGGGAAAGGCAAATGTCCTAACGATCCAAATAGGGCTGTCTGCTGAGAGCGCCATGTCTAAGGCAGAGGCAGTCATGTACGAAGTAGGTGTAGGCTGCTCACATCGGCATGGGGCAGCAGCCGTGAGCCGTCCCAGCCCGCCGAACCATGGCCGCCGGATGCTCGGTTGTCATGCATCTTATCATGTATCGCCATGATCTGAGCCGTTCAACCCCAGCTGCGAAGCGCCCATCGCGATCGCGACCGGCAGCCACGGCGGCGGTGGTCATCCGACGAGGATACAATGGCCTGTTGGCTGTCTACGTGATTAGGGGGGCTTGAAGCTTGCGTATACTGTTTCACGCCTACCGCGGCCAGCGAATTGTGTGCCTAAAGAGGTATATTGACAGAGAGGAAGGAGGGCCATGCTCCTTCTGCGACCATCGGCCCAATTCCAGCGTGTTCGAGGCTGTGGTCGGCGGGTATCAATGAACACGCTACAATCACAAGCCAGGGACGACCCTCACCGTGGCACCTTTGTGATATTCAAATGCCAAACCGCGTGTCCCACCCGGGCTTTGACTGTTGAACAGGCAGCACAATAACTAACAGTGCCCCAATGCCTCGCTGTCAACAAGGAACCCGAGCAGGGGTCCTGCCTGTCGGCTGCGTGTACAGGATGGGTCTGATGTGAAAGGGACCAAACGGGACTGGAATGCGGATGGTGCCCGGCTTCTCGGGACGGATCCTCAGATGCAACTCCGGCCCACGGACCCACGACCTTGAGAAATTCTTTTTTTCCTCTTCCCACCGATCTGGGCCCTTTGGGCCTTGGGCGGTTGGACCCTTTGTTGTCGGGCGCTGACAGTGAAGAGGCCCTGACCTTGTTTGTTGATGTCGAGGCCCTGAACCGTTGGGCTGAGCTCTTTAGGCTAAGGCTCTGGTCACCTAGGTAGTGCCGCTGTCGTGCAGGAAAAGCTTCTTTTTGTTGGTGTTGACTACGATTAATTAATGCTCCATGCGAGTGCGGGCGGGTTGTTGGTAAACAGCAGCCTGCCACCTCAAGCATGGCATCCGCGCCACGCACGTCCTGGAACAGCCGGGTACCTTTGCCAGTCTCACCGAGAAATCGACGAAAGAACAGACCAATTGTGCATTATGGTTGGCGCATAATTAAAGCAGACGAAGTCGGAGCGTTGGGCATAAAGAACGACTAATCGGAAAGTCAACTCGTAAGTCGTCAATGCAAGCGCTTTCGACCGCCGCGCGGACGTGTCTGAATGTCCCTCACCATCGGACTCTGACAGGATGCCGTTGAAATCAATCTGCTTCAAGCTCATGGAGCTCTCTGGAGCTTGGCTCCAGCTAGCGAGCAAGCAACAGCACGGGAGGGCCTGGATAGAACCACGGCGGTGGACACGCCTGCACCGATGAGTCACTGCCCCTTGCTCGCCCTCTCTGCTGGCGCGCACTACAAGCTACAGCACCCCAGACGGAGGGCAAGCCCTCGATTGCTGCATATAGGGATTTATTCAGCATACCGAGGGCTCAAAACGGAGTCAGACGGGCGGTGGCAAGCGAACGAATACGGCGAAATACGCCAAGTCGAATGGCTGGACGGCACGGCTGACGGAGCAGGCCCTGCCGTCCCCTTTGAGCAGCCTGATTGGATCCCTGGCCCTTTGTGCGCTGGACATGCTCCGTACCGAGGTCGCCAATGCCCCTTGTTTCGCTGGCGGTTTGAGGTTTCATGCCATGGCTCCAACAAGCCTAGCTCCATCGGCGACTCCTGATGGCCCTGCCAATTTCCGATATCGAGCTTCCCGGAATAGCAGCACACACACTTCGCTTGGAACCCACGGGCGGTTAGGTTATGAACAACCCTCTGCAGGATCGTCGTGCGTTCCTCCGGTTTCTCACTGCGGAGAGTGGCTTGACGGTATTTTCGTATCTTGCCAGCAAAGTTTAATTGTGGCTTTGAAAGCCTCAGAAGCAAAAGCAAATGAGCGGGGGGTTTATTCCGTAAAAGGCTCTATTTCGGTTGCATGCTACGATTCACTTTGTGCCAAATTTGCTTCCTGTTGGACGCCATGATGATGAACTGTCCCCCCTCAATGCGCTGCGAGTCCAAAAACATTCCATGGAATCCTCGTAGAATGGCTCGGCGTGGTCAGATACCACCACCCTCCCGGTATTCTAGCCATTTTGCGCAGAAGCCGGTTTTGTCCACGTATTGACGTCTACGACTTCCTCCTCCCCGGCTCTGCAACCCACCCGGGATGGAAGTCTTGCCAACATAATCTCGATCGATGCTACCAGTAGCCTGGTCTTGTTGGACAAGTTCCTGTCACGTCACGTCACTTTGTTTTATCTTTGGGGCCGCTGCCGTGCAGGCTAAATGCATTTCGTCAACGAGGGCTCTGGTGTCACGACCTCCCGTTTCACCATGTGTAAACCGATCAGCCCTTCGTCATTCTCGTACGCCCAATTGTTCGGCTCGGCAGAGGCTTGAAAAAACACTATCAACCTGTATTGCGTGGCATGATGCAATCATTACTTCGGTGCTCGATAGGCCAATCTTATCTCTGTCCACCGGCGACCCTTCATCATAGCGCGCCCATCACCACCGTTCTGGGAAGCCCTTCTGACGTCGCTGGTCCTGATCAACATCCCCCCACGTGCCAGTCAGTTCATTGCTTTCGCTCCTGTCACCAGTCCCCCTCGCTCGTGAAAGGGGATTGTCAGGCTTCTCCGGACTGATCGTCGCCTTGGCTGGCCTTTGCTCGTGATATGATCAACGGCATTACGCAGTGGCAGGCAGGGTCTTGAAACTGAAGGGTTCTGCGGGGTCCCTCTCTGGCTGGAGGATTTAGAGCCATGGTGTTTGATCTTCGTCCTGTGGCCTCGCACCCGGCAGAGTTTGAGCAACCACTGGTCCGTGGTTTGCATCTCGATCTCCGAAACCCAAACGACAGAAGCCAAACACCGTCCGCACCGTTTTAAACTGAGGCCTATGCACGTAGGCCATGTGATGCCACCACGCGCACCACCGCTGGCTGTCCGTCACAAGCGCTTTCTTAGCAGAGTTGCTTCAGATGGTCGCTCTCCAATGGTACACACCCTCTGCATCGAGCTAATAATCAATCTGCTTTCCCGTCTCTGCCCAACGGACTTGTTGTGCATCTCGACCAGAAGCTCGTGGGTCGAAAAGTCTAACAATTGAGATCGAGATCAAGCCACCGCCTCTAGATCCACCTGCCAGACCTCTGATGGCCATCGTCGTCTGGCCATTTTCGCTGCAGCCACCCATTCTGCGTCTGGATTGGACGGTCTGGGTGAGTCGCCACACTCAGCCGGCGAGCGAGCCCTCGTCCTGTTTCACATTGCAGCGCCGCAAGTCAATTGCAGGTTCCCCATCGGAGCCGACGCCGGGCGAGACGCATCGAGCGAATATTCGCAAAAATGCACTCGAAATGCGAGTTTGACCGCCACCGCCGCCGCCTCACCCGACTCCTCCTGCAGGGACGCTGAACTGCCCTGGAAGTCCAGTGGCTCTATCGTCCTTTGGGGGCAGGCAATCGAATTCTCCGAAATGCCGTGTCGCCGACGGATGTGACGGAAGACGGCCATGTTGTACGTATTGAAATGCCCAAGCGGCTTTTTCAGTCAAGGGGAAAATCTTTTCTCGCTCAGTCGCCGACCCGAAAAGTCCGGCAATCCAACCCAACCCAACAAAGAGGAGCAGTCTCCGTCAGGCCAAGGCCCAGAGTTCTAGGCCTTTAGCGGCACCCCTTGCCAGAGGTTCCATCGTCTCCAGGGCCTCGTCGCCCACTGTTCCTGGGGGTGGAGCCGCGAGACGGAGGAGCATGCTGGCCAATTGCTGCTATGGAGCTTGCCCAACCACGCTTGCGGCGTCCTTTAGACCCGATCACGACCCTCATGACCTGCGAAACTCTAGCAAACATTAAAGCTGTCCCGCCAGCCTCCAGACCGCCAGTCCTCGCAACGAAAGACGATAAAGGGAAATCTGCCATTGTTTCCCTAGGCGCCTGTCCCTACCTCATGCAGCCAAGAGGCCAAGCTGACGGCCATATCGTTACATGCTGACAAACGTGGTCGTGTTGCAATATTACTTACCATGCTGTGCCTCAGCCAGAACCGTAATCAATCAACCTCAGCCCTTTCAGAATTAGCTCGTTCCGGCCCGGCTCTGGCTGTCCCCTGGACCCGCATCGCAAGCTAGAACGATCCACGACCCGCCTACTGCCGTCTGGAAAATGCCTGACGTTTATTATTGTTGCGACCCTGTCAAGTCAAGTTTCATACAGATGAGGTGAGCGAGTCGTACTGCCACCCATGGATGGTGTGGTGTGTATCTATGACCCAGAGGGGGAGGGAAAATGTCGTGCCCCTTTCCGGGACTAGCTCAATTGGCATCCTACTCCAGTCTCAACGGCCACAACTGCTGCTAGTCGTGTTAGAATTGAGGCTAGAAGGCGGATTTTTATTCCTTTGGAATTAAACGCGGTCAATGCTGGAGGCGGGCAGACCTTTACGCTCGGTGAGATTGCACCTCGCTTAGATAGCTTCTGTCTAGCTTGCGATGGCCTCTCTCTCTCATCTACAGTTGCCCAGCGCTGGAGCCCCCTCCCCCGTGTCTAAAAATGCTTCTTCCATGATTCTAGAAGGTTTCGAAAATACGGTCAAGGTCCATGCTTGACGCGATGGCAGGGACTCTCGTCAATTAATTAAGCCAGGAACTTCTGCCCCCGACCCTACCTTATTCCAAACTTGCTCGAAACTCCCTTGGTGGCGCTTGGACGGCTGCTCCGAATAGATGAGTGTGCCTGGCTGTCAAAGCACGCCCGTCTGTGCCTGACAAATGTCGTGCAGATGGCCCTGGTTGGACCCTCGATCGATATATTGGTGGCTGACATGTCTCAGGCATATTATCTCGTGCGACGCTGAGAGTTCATCCCTCGATATTCGGGGTTCAAAGTGTATATATCTCAATGAATGGGGATGGTTTGGGATTTACAACTTTCCCTGAGGCTAAGTGATTACGCAGATTGGAAAGTGGTCCCTGGAAGAATACAAGACAAGGGCAGAGGAGGTCGTGCCCCTGATTGACAGATTGGCAAAGCATATCGGCCGATTTCAAACCAAGGGTCCTAGCAAAAATGGCAGGTTGATTGATTTTGCTTCTCGCCAGACGAGACTAGCGATGAAAAGTGCCAGAGAGGTACCCTGGAATCTTATTTCTCGAGTGAGCACTACTCTGTCCCGGACGAAAGCTCAAGCGTGGAACGGTTTCGCTCGCCATTTCAGGACCGTCGGGGTCACCGTTATTGCTTCACTCGATATTCAATAAACCAACAAGAGCCAGTCTGGAAATGGGAGTGCCACGGCCCGTCTGACCTCAGTTCGCAGGGCCGGCTGTATGTGGCCCAGTTGAGCATAGTGCATAACCTTCTAGAAAGTTCATTTGCCTTGTGCTGTGTGTGCCTTGGAGTATTGCTGACTAGGTAGCGTCTCACTACCCTCGGTTTCGGGTTCGTGGTTGGTGTAGTCGCTGTCTACTAAGCGCCTAGTCATTTCACCCTCCCACATCCAAGGGCCTTGCCCTTCGCAGTTGCGACGTCTACCGCGCAACCCTCCACGGCGAGCGACAGACCCCTCCCCTGCTGATCAACCCGGGGGTCATTTAGCATTCAGTTGCAGATGATCTGGAAACGCCTCGGGAATAAATGCGACCAACGACGGGCTGCGTGGATGATTACGACCCGACACGGGCCAGCGTTCCAGACCCCAATTGAATGGCCTCGTGCCCTGAGCCACAGCGCGTCTTCGAGCTTGGCGGTCTAGGCAACGGGGTGACAGATTTCAGCATTTTCTCTTTCCGGCCAGTGGTGCCACATGACTGGACTGCTGGCGGGAAAGAAAGGGATCAAGGCGTGTTTCATAGTGGCTTTTTTTTTTTTTTTTAAGTGGCGGGCCGTTGGACGGGTCTAGACTCTGAGAGTCCAACGGTGCTATTCCGCAGACGGGGCTTTCCTTCGCCAACCTGAAGATGGCGTGTCGCTTCGGTTGGGGCGGGTCTAATTATAACGCTGTGTCGGGTCTATTTCGAGGGCCGTATCTAAACACCGATCTTTTGGCCCATATGCGGCAGCGACGATAGTTTCTGGGGTGTTGGTGTTGTGAACCTGACAATGAGACCCTTTCGGCGCACTTTGTCCCGACAGCTTTGACACTGCAACTCAGTGGTGGAACACTGCGGACGGATGGCGATGACAAGTCATTCCCGGCATCAGGTTGGCTGTTGCAGAGTCAGTCACAGGCGCCTGGGCGGCCTGCTACGCCGGAGCATTATCCAAGGTCGGTCTCTTGCAGCGTTAGAATACGACCGTCACCAAGGGAATGGTCGGCCATATCGGGTGACCACGGAGTAGGCCCGTGGCAGTGGGTGTGCAATGGCTTACCCCGGATTCATCGGCCACCCATGTGTGTTCGACGAATTGTTCCTGAAGCAAGGGGATTAGTCGATGCTGCATGTGCGGTTGCATTATTGCGTGATCCTGCAGCTGACCCGTGGCTATGCCTGTCTTTATGTACCATGGATATTTTTATTTCGCGCTCTTGGCGGGCGGGCTCCGAGGTGATCACAAATACGATGCCAGCGCTGGGCTGCGCAATATGTTGGTGTTGGTAGTGGTGGTGAGAAACGGTTGTCACACGCCGCAGGGCTTATCACAGGCACCGTTTGCTGACGTTCAGCTATCGTAAAATGGGCAAGTAAAACGGCTAACCCGATTACACTGCCACATTGCATAGCTCGCATCCAAGCTGCCAAGAAATACACGATGCATGCGGGTGTAGAGTTTATCGAAAGTTGGGTTGAATATTATGCTGTAGCTACCCTGGAGGCGTGCGTGTTGCGAAGCTTCGTACCAGAGTTTCGCAGCTGATACTCCTGCTTTGCAACCAATAAACACTTAGGAGAGCTTAACTGCGCGACTAGTATACCTTGCTTTTGCGGCGATCCTTGCGGAGTTAATACAGCGGCTATCGCGCACGTTTCATATGGCCCGTCGGCACCGCGATGAAGATCCGAGCGAGAGCGGACTTTGCTGTGCCAACATGTGACCGGAGCGGGGTTGAGTTGAGTGGTGGTTGGTGGTTGGTGGGCAAGGCAGTGAGTGGTGCAGCCTGTGGTGCAACCTGGGGCTATGCTCTGCTGAGAAAGCGTGACGCGGACAGTTGCGCAACGGAACATCCATTGCCTCCGCGCATCCGAGCGCACCGACTTGTCCAACAGCACGCGCCTGAGACGAAGCCCAACTATCGAAAACCGTTCGGAGCTTAACTAGAGTCGGTGCAATGAACAAGGAGCTCGAGCTGGACGACACCATGTCCATGACCTCGACGGCCGCCACGTGCATCACGCCCACCCATACGACCATTACAGAAGGTGGACACGACACGCTTAATGAGGCGGTCCCTGGCCCCGGCGAAACATTCATCATTCGACACCGGGGTAATGGCAAAACCATTACCCTCGCGGACGGGGTGTTGCAGCTATGCGACGGCCTGAACCCACACGGTGGATTCCACTGGCGGTGCGAGGAAAAGGAGGGCTGGCTGGGGTTTCGCAACAGCGTCGCCGGCACTTACATAGGTCACAACGAGAGACGGAGGTTTATCGCAAAGGTAGCCCACCACAAGCCCCACGAGTATTTCTGCGTCCGTCCGCACGCGAGGAAGGGTGGGTACGAGCTGTTGATGAGACACGGCAACGAGCTGTGGAGAATGGACATTGGCGAGGATGGCAAGTCGTTGGTTGAGGTCAACGGCGAGGGCTCAACCTGGGACTTTTTCAAAACACAAGCGTCTCTTCTATAAACCTGGGTTAAAATGCTATAATGTTTCAATCAGCTCAGACTTGTAACCTCTTATACCCTCCTTCTCATCCTTGGCTAGAACAATTGAAAAGTATGTTTCCAGCGCCGCTACCCGCTCCGTCTCGGATTTGCACTCGTAAATGACCTGCGTTTTCCCTCCGAGGTTCTCCTTGACAACCTTGTTGACTAGCATCCGTTTCCCATAGATTTCGTATTCCCCACTGTTTCGTTTCTGCCTCCGGAGGAACTTTATGACCAGGACGTTGACCCGCTGGTGGCTATCGGGGTGTGCTCCGATCCAGAAGTTGACCACGCCCCAGTCGAGCGCGTAAAACTCGATGCCCGGAAACGAGTAGAACGAGTTCCACTCCTTGTCGGCGCTGTTTCGATACTGGTAGATCCATAGTTTCGTGTCCTCGGTTTGGTGTACCTGATGGGGAATCCAGTCGCGCACTAGTCGGATCTGTTGAGTGCCCAGGTTGTCGTGAACAAGCCCATCAACTAGAGGCATTGGGAACAGTGCGCCGTCTCCCCCAAACGCAACATCGTCGTGGTACTTGCTACCGTCTGGGAAGGTGACAATGTTGATAATATGGTTCCTAGCTCAGATTAGCTTGAGTTTTGGCTAGATTAGCACGCCGTACCAGCCCGGATAATCTCCTCTGGGAACTCCTTCCAGCCTTCCTCGCGTTCTCACACCAGCTGTGTATGCGTCGAAACCAATGGCGCGGAGAACGTGGTTGTAGAGGATTGCAATTTCCATGCAAAATCCACCACGCCCGCGGTTTTCCACCACCACCTTGCGGAAAAGATTTTGTGGATCTAGGTCGATTTGGTGAGTAGGGTTGTAGTGAAGTGAAAGGTTCTCATAAGGAAGGGTTGATAGGCAGTGCACGTGTAGTGCGTTTAAAAGCCTCAAGGAAGGTGCTTCACTACGCAGTTGATGAGGCAAACCGATGTGCTCAAAGAACAGCTGAAGCTGCTCTGGGCTATATTCTGAATCCATTGAATATGCTAATCTATGCTTAAAATAATTGAGTATTCTTAGTGGACAGAAACTGCCTTATATGCAGATCGAGATGAGTCAACGAGTTGACTCACCTGTTCCGATTTGGCCCGATCAATTCTGCTTAGGTGTGATGTCGCAATCTGAGCTGAAAAAGGCGAGTTGGTTAGGTGGAGTCTGGTATTGGGAGCTAGTTGATTCTAGTGAAATGACATGGAATATCATCGATTTCTTGAACGCGATTCGGTTATCCACGAAACATAGTCTTGGTGGCAATAGCTTGCATAGTACAGCCTCTGAAGGATTACGCCCCTCTACTTTTCTCCTCAGAATCAAGTTGTGAAAAACAGGCATTATCTAAGTAAATGAATATGATATTTTGGATATATAATTTTTCTAAAATTTCTCATATTTTTTTCTGTTCTCAAATTGTATGTTTTGGGACAGCTGCTTCCTATGTTAACAAGCTGAAGAAGTCATAGTAATGCAATTTTTCAACGAGTGCATTGTATGATGATGAGAAATAGACAACATACAACCAGCCGTAAAGAGGCGTCATTTTTGATGAGAATTGTGATATCAAGTCCTGGAAGTTAAAGCAATACCCCATACACACGAAGAGCATATTGTAGGGAGAATATCTACGCAGTAATCGTTTTTAGGTGTGAATATCTATAGAGGCTTGGATTTAATTGACTAGCTTGAGTTTATCCTTGTCGATGTTCTTTTTGCCATTGGGATTCGTGAGCGTAATGCAATTGTTTTGTCCCAGTACAAAACCTAGAATTCATATGCCTAATATCTCAATATTAATAAAGGAAGCAAGGTGACATGATTCAACTTACCAGATCGTGCCAAGCTACGCCGGCATAGTTTGACTCGCTTTTCCCGTAATGAGTGAAACCCAACTTTTCGTAGTAAGGGACGAGTCTGTCATAAGTAAGGATTGAGATTCGATCTCCTTGATTGGTATTTTTCATATGGTTAGCATAGGCCTTTGTCAAGGCCTTACCCAGACCACCTCGTTGGTAAGCCGGCGCAACGGCCAGGGCATGCAGGGCAATGGTTTTGCCATCTCGCTTGTGACCAACTTCGAAGTCAGCTTGAGGGTTAGACTTCCAATCAACAGGGAGAGCCATGTCTTCATCCTTGACAACTCGGGAATTTGATTTAGTAGCAATGGTGTGAGCGACTAGAACAGCATCCTCATTCTCGGGTGCTTCAGCCAAGATAGGAATTTCGTCAGGCAGCTGAATAGGGGCCTTTGCATTCTTGGGAACGAATAGACCATAGCAAACTTCCGGGCATACTGTCAAACGATATTCGATCTAGTTTTCAGTTAGATAGGTGAATTGAGTGTTGAATGTAACCGAAGACGAATGCCAACCTGGGGACAGATTGGTAACTTCGACGATAAAATTCTAGCTTATTCGAAGAAAAAAAAAACGAATGATACCATTTTGAATAAACATAAATGGTGTTGGCACACACATCGAACAGACCATTGTAACTCAACGTGTTGCGGGGAAACTAACCTTTGCGCGGGAAGCTGCCTCCGCAGGCGGAAAAGCAGACGACTCGACGACCTCACATTGGTTTAGGTCGCTGATAGACAGGCCTCGAACGTATACTGACATGATGGGAATAAGCTGAAGATGTGGATTGAGAAGGTTAATGGAGCAAGATGGGTGCGGGGATTTAAATGAACGACTCATTCAATGAGATGCTAGTGGGGAGACCCACTTCAAGCCAATCTTGTTATCCGTAGGGCGTGGTGAACATTTTATTGTTTCGCAAGATTTTAAAATTGTCCTGTAAATGATTGGATCATTTTCAGGCGTGGTGGATCAATTAATCGGAATCCAACTATTCAATTATATCTACTCGAATTCTACCCTGCTGGTGCTGTGGTACGGGCTTCCCACCAACCACTTACGCGGTTAGCTACAGAAATATAGTGCAGTTGCACTGCCTGAAAATTTGAATCATTGAAAAAAACCAAAGAAATTTGAGTGCCGCTGGCCATCGGAATAACTGTAACTATGAATAGGCCCAGCTGGTTAAGTTAACCAGGGAACTCAAGCTTAGGCATACGAAGCAATCTAAGATTCCATTGGACGGTGGTAATTCATCCATATTGATTGTCTGATCTTGAGATACAGTAGCCAGAGCGGAAGTTTGAAGATGATCTCGAAAATAAGAAGAAAGACGGATCGGGGTTGTTCGTCTCTGCACCTCAACAACAATAGCACAAGCTGTGTTTAGTTTTCGTCTTCTTGTAAAATGGGAAGGGGGAACTTAGTGATACTAAGAGTGATCTATGACTGGAAGTAATCTGGATCTGACTTGTTCTATACCTGAAATTTTGGACGGGTTCTCAACTGCTCCCCATATTTGATCACTAGCCAAATCATACTCATCAATAACAACGATACACCAGCAAGCAACGTGTTACCCCAACCCTGGTCGAGCGCGGAGTACATTTTGGGGCCGGCCAAGGGCAAGAGAGCGCCTCCCATGCTCCGGAACACAGTATTTGCAGCTGTTGCGCTGGCTGCATGGATAATATACGCATCCACAAGATACGTTGAAATAGGCACGAAGACATTGATTACACCAATGCCAATAAAAAATGTACCGAGGATGGGAACAAACCAATGGACATAGTATTGCGCTGCCCAACCGTAGATTAGTAGGCCAATGGGAATCATGGCTGCACCTAGAATCATGGGCGGAAGCCGATGCTCCGGTTTCATTTCTCCGCCATTCGATAATCTCCTAACCATGGCATCAGACACAGCGCCAAAAGCAGTTATGCCCACGATTTGACCAGCACCGAGGCCAAAGTATACCAAGCCAACGTTGGTGACAATTCCATAGCGTGATTCAAAGACAGTGGTCACGCTGGTAAACAACAAATACAGAATACCGTAAGCAGTCGCGCCTAAGAGTGAAAGCCCAAATATCACGGGCGACAAGAATAGCATCCTGATGGGACGAACAACGCTCGTAACAAGCAGGCGGAAATGGGATCCATCTTGTGTTGTACTATAACGCAGGTTGATATTCGCCGTTTTGCGCAACCTCTGGGCCTTCCACTTGAGAAGAGTTGGAGGATGCGTTTCCCGTAGAATAATGAGTGAAAAAACGAAAAGTGTGCCCGCCTATCATCCATTAGTTATGGGGACACATCTTGACGAAGTAGCAACAAACCATGATAATAATAAGCCAAAAGTCCCACCTCCAGCTCATTGATCTAGATAAGTATGCACTAACTGCAGGTCCGACGCAGGGTCCAAGTACAACGGGCATCGTCCAAATTGCCATGGCTCGTCCGCGTTCCTCTTGCTCGAAGCAATCTGCTACAGACCCAGGGCCAACGGTCAAAGGACATGCGCCGAATGTCCCGGCCAGGAAACGGAAAACAATGAGCATAGACATACTATTTGCCAGTGCACATCCGATATTTGTGAGAAGGAATAGTACAGTACAAATGTGATAGACCACGAGCCGGCCATACATTTCGCTGAAAGGTCCAATAAATAGAGGGCCAAATGCATAACCGAGCAAGTAGATTGACACTGAAAATGAGCCCAGGTCGTGGTTTGTAGTATTCATCTCCTTCATCACCTGATCGATGGCAGGAGCAAACATGGACGATGCAAATGGCCTGCAAGGCGTGAGCCTTCACGAGGAGATCAGGGATGGGCAACTCACGTTAAAAACGTCAGCATACTAATGGTCAGGATAACTCTCCATTTTTTTGATCTTGGCCAATTTAGCGGATTTTCAGGATCATCCGGGCCATCCCAATCAACTAGGTCGGGTTCTGCTAATTGGCACGATTCCACTCGACTGATATCACATTCGCGTCCCTTTCCGACATCGTTCTCAAGAACAGAGCTTTGTCCCGCTGGACCCTGGCTGCCTATTTCTGGACTGCACATCTTTGTTGCTGGGAAAATCTGAACGGATGATTATCTTAATAGAGGATGTTTCACCATGCCAAGTCACAAGGGTGGCGCTCTGGTGGGCAGGTAGGTTTGGCAAGACACTAAAAGAGGATGAAAGACAAAGGAATGAGCTATGGAGCAGACGGAGATTGTGAGAATTGAGCTGCATCTTTCTTCTGTGCGGAGCTAATTGCTATATGCAGCTGGATCCGATTGAAGATGCCGCTGCAACTTACAGGGGTTCTATGGCGTAAAGAGGGTCTCAATGGATCATAAAAGTTCTGCCATCGGAGTCTTGAGTAGTCAGACTCTTCCCGCTTCGCTTTAAATTGTAAAGTTTTTATTGAATGTTTATAGTCCCGGGATAAACCGGATTGACATCATCTACATGCGTATTGAGTGATTGCAAGTCGAAATGATTCAAATTGGCCCAACTGGCGAACAATGCACTTGATCACCCCCGCTGACTTATCTTATCTTGAGTCATTTTCCTCATCATTATCTTTCCAAACATGGATGAAATTGCAGATACTTTGGGTTACGCGTGGTGCATGTAAATGTCACTCTGCGATGAGGGGTAGGCGTGACAGCGTTCGTAATAAATCTAAGAGGTTTTCATGAACTATGTGGAACATATGATATTTTTTGAGTGCAATTTATTTGTAGTAATAATACTTATTGGCAATAAATAATTTATTTATTGCGCTCTGACTACTTCATTTCGCTCGAGTGAATGCTGATGGCCAATTCCTACGCTCGGATCACCACATCGCCGTTGCCAACAATGGTGGCAGCTCGCCAAGAATAGCAATGGCTCCTATAAGAGGCTATAGATGATTGCAAATGGATGCAATGGGAGGATTCCAACAGTCAACCCGCTGGAAACTGAGCTGAGAAAATCGGCGGTGAGGCAGCCCAAAAATGAAAACCCAAAATAGTTTCTACCCAGGTGCAAGCCCCAAAAAAGAGAGTAGTACCTTAATAAATTTGGAACAGGGATAATAGCAAGCTTATTTTGTCGTCTTGTGTCATAAGATGATTGGTAGTTCCTCTTGCCTCTTTTTTTTCGCCAACCTGAAATAGCCAGCTCGCCAATTCGTGACGTCACATTTGTTGAAAACAAGCTTTGGCTCATACCCAGGATTGGGTTCTCTTGGCGTTGAAACAAGGCACGGCGAAACAAAATAAAAGATTAGTACGTGGGATCTCCGTTTATTATCTATGCTTATGTATATTTCATTCTTTTATTACATTGTTCGTTACACTTGTTCCTTATTCACTCTTGTTCGGTTTGGCGTGCGCTGGTCGCATGTCTTCGTCAGATCATGGCACCAAGTCTCCATATGATTGCTTTTTTTCTTGCCTGTTACTTGTTTGTTTTTGGCAACTGCATTTCCAACTTGACTTCCAAGCGTGGACTGGCCTATCTTGGGGATAAACATGAGTCAGACAACCAGCTATTATTGTCTGAGAACTCAACAATCTCGTGGTACTACACCTGGTCATTATATCCTTCAGATCAAGTTGGTGACTCTGTCCCTTTCGTGCCATTGATACATGGATTGGATGATGCATCAGGCTCGGATCTTGTGTCTCGTCTGAATGATCTTCCGAGCTCGTCAACACATCTTTTGACATTCAACGAGCCCGATGGTGAGACGGATTCGGGTGGCAGTTCTATTTCTGCAGAGGATGCCGCCAAATCATACATGTCTTATATTGCACCTCTGAGAAATAAGACGAGCTCACGGTCGCGAACCTGGAAGATAAGCCACCCCGCTGTTACCGGCTCAGATCGAGGTCTCAAATGGTTGCGTAGCTTCAACAAGACGTGTTTTGAACTGGATGACAATGGATGCCCAATGGATTTTGTTGCGCTGCACTGGTATGGCGATTACAATGGCCTCAAGTCTTGGCTGGAGACTCTGAGAGACTTCTACAACGGAACGACGGGTATTCGTTACTGGATCACCGAGATGGCATTGCCACAGCAAGACGACGACGCAACCATTTCCATGATGAACCAAACCCTTCCCTATTTGGATAGCCTAGACTATGTTCAAGCTTATGCATGGTTTGGGGCATTTCGGTCCGATGAGGCAAACGAGTGGACCGGCGATAGCGTTTCAATGTTTAAAGGAAATGGGGACTTGACTGAATTAGGTGCGTTGTACTTGGGCGGGGAGCAGAGAGGCTTTGAGGAAGGGATGTCGAAAGGTTCGGCTTTGTCGCCGAATTTACTGTTGTTGGGAGTACTTGCCGTGGCAGTGTTGACATTATGAGAGAACACCAAATTGTGGCATCTGAGGCCACAGCACAGCCGATTTCAGTATCAATTTAGATATGTCAATGCATTATGAAATATAGCATGTCCGCACTGGATATAATATGGCCTAAATCAATGAAAACGCACCAATTCGGGGTGCTCCGTATGATTGCACCCTCAGCTCTTGTCTGCTTTCCTTGGCAAGAAAAACACTTGGCCTGGGATGCATAATCAACTTCGACTTAGTGACATGTACTTGCCTATTTTAGGTCGTGGCTGATTGTCGTCGACACGGTTGCGGTTTGTGGGCAAATTCGGGCGGAGTGCGTGTGGTGGTGAATCAAATCACATCATGGTCCGACGTGGCGTACAAGTTCCATCGCGCTCTGACTCGCAATTTCTGTCGTCGACACTCGTGGCGAGGCTTGGCCGAAGGGGCACTGCGACTATTTAGCGATTTGGCGTTTCCCTTACGTACCTCGGGCTCGGATCGGAACTCTGTTCTTGATTCACCTCGCTGTGGAAAAGCGCCACAACGGCGGAGTGATGCCCGCTTTTGATCTGCACATCCGATCTGTCGGAGCCCAAAGCGCCCCTCGCCTTTTGCCAAGCGTTTTCACGGTGAGCCGATGACATGGGAAATTCCGCAAGTTGCATGACTGACTCGGGTCACAGGACGCGTGGTGCTGTTTGGCTGGGAAAGAAAAAAAACCCTGCTAGTGGATTCCCGAAGGGACGGCGTGCACCCAGGCAACGCTAAGGCTCGGGAAGTATACGACGACGGAAAATATACTGGGTGTCAAAAGGTTAGAGAAGCCCCGGCGGCAGCTAAATAGGGCCGATCATACAGCTAATTCACACCTCTGGCCGCGGAGATGTTGCTTAACTGGATGGTCATCCGAACAAGACCCCGGCCGGCCACCCAAGTCTAGGTCGGCTCCAGGTATACCTCCCGTGTGCTTCATCTCACTGGCACGTATGATCGACATTGCATAGAGATCATGGTACTCCGCTTGCATTACTCAAAGACTCCAGCTTGCCTCGGCATGCTAGGGCAGCAGTGAATCATGGGTGTAAACTAGGATTATTTGGGCCCAAGGCCGTGGTGTATCCAGTCCCACCAGATGGCTGATTTCGTCGGCATAATTCATCTACTGCAAACTCTTTGATTTCTCCCACGTGTATTTCCTCCACATTTACCTAATTATGCCCCTCTACGTGGGGAACTTGGTGCATCGAGGGGGATCATGGCACTTGCTGGACCCGATTAGCCGGTAAGTTCAGGGGCCTGTTTTAACTTGCGGAGCGCCCACTTCCATCAGAGACCCGTTTCCTGTCAACTCCTTGCCTTTCTTATTCTCTTCGATCTCTCCGAGTCTTGGGACCTCTTCGTGGTCATGGCGTCGACAAGTGATCACAAGATTGCCTCCATGGCCGCGGGGTTTACCCTTGGCTTTGGAGTCTTGACGGTTTGGGAGGCGATTAAGCAGACGAGACGCAATCGAAACCCGCTGCGCAGCACTTACATTTACATGCTTTGGGGAGAAATCGCTGCGAATCTCTTTATTGCAATTATTGGTTGGATTTTCCTCGATGGTATCATTTCGGCCACGTAAGTTTGCGAACCAGTTTGTATACCGAATCCCTCTGATCAATTAACAGCGTACCGGTACTGTTTTTCATCCTCTTTCTCTGGGTGTTTGAGGTCCAACTTCTTTTACAAATCATTGTCAACCGGATTGCTATTATTGCCGAACATCAAAGCACCATTCGAAAATTGAAATGGGGAACTGCTGCGGTCATTACTGCTATCAATATTGCAGTCTTTTGCATCTGGATTCCGGCGCACCTTAATCCTCCCCCGAGTACACTGTAGGTCAAGTCACTCTTAGTGATGTAGAATCTTATGCTGATGCTAGGTAGAATTGTGCGTATCAACGATTACTGGGATCGAGTATCGAAAGTACTGATTCTGATTGTTGATGCCGGCCTCAACTGGTATTTCCTTCGAACAGTCAAGAAACGCCTGGTGGAACAACACAACCTCAAGAAATACGAACCTCTTGTCGGATTTAACGCAAAGCTCATGCTGGTATCGATTGCCATGGATGTAAGTATTCCTCACTCATCCAACTGGAAGCTATCTAACAACATTAGGCTATGCTTATCGGTCTCATGTCCCTTCCGAACCAAGTCGTATACATACAATTCCATCCCGTTGCATATATGGTCAAGCTGAATATCGAGATTTCGATGGCCAAACTCATTACTCGCCTGGCCAGAGGTCACAATACGGACGATTACTACCCTTCGTTGTCGACTTCGAATCATGCAAATGGACATAGCGATCATGCCACCGCCGACCATGGTCCGTGGGCACAAGGAAATGCCGTGCAGTTGACCCACCGATCGAAGATAGTCGCCGGTGATTCCGATGATGATCTCTCTGCATCTCTCGAAAACGGAGAACCTGGTATTCACAGACGGACAGAGATTCATGTGACGATCGAGCCAGACTCCAAAGGCCACAAAATGAAACGAGATGGGAATCGGCGGGACCTCGAGAGAGTGGAAGACGAATTACCCTTGACTTCTGACGCAGGACCTCCTAACAAGGACTGCAAATAGCGAAGGAAATTGGTTACGAAGTTGACGACTACACTCTCGACATCACTTTTTCATACCCGAGTTTGATATGCATAGATACCAAGTACACACGTACGCAAGCTATTTTAAGCAGATAAAAGATAATGAGAAAAAATGTGTTAAAATGCAATTTGTTCGATGCCACCTCCCTGACATCAAATTCCAATTTTTGTTGTATGCCTCTGACTGGATCCGGGCCGATTACCCTCTCTGTCCATTTGCATGATGCGCTGCACGACACTGCACAAGCGACCGAGGTCGTACATCTAGCTGGTGGAGCCATGTGCTCGCTGCCGAGTAATCCGCAGTCACATTCGCTTAGGCTCATGCAAAGAAGGCCGCGTCCAATGCGCTCCAAGCCACTGCGTCGTCCCCTGTCCACCACTTGTTTCCAGAGCGCTGGGTCGAGTTGTGTGTGGAGATATTCTCCTGTCACGGCTCCATCCGCACCTCAGATAGATTAAATACCGAGGCTGCGTGTCAATTCTGCTGCAGGGAGCAGCCCATGGCAGCAATCGGTGTAAACAAATTTCAGTGAGCTAAGTAAGCGAAGTTCCATTGCGATCCGCTTGTTAACGAAACTAGATTACAAGGCCCAATTTCCACCAATTTCACGCCACCAGGTACCGTCACACGACAATCTACCAGCGCCCCATCTTTCGGAGGTGAAGCAGGAGTTCAAAAGATAAATCTAAACCCTTGACTAGGTCTTGAACCTCTTGCTTTTCAAATAAATTACGGTGGGTGGCCATGCATCGAACGATTTCATCTCGCAGTGGGCGATCGTGCTCCATTGTAGAAGTATACACCTCTTGAATGGCTAGCGGAAAATCATCGCTGTTCCAATGATATTCAATCTCGTACTGAAACTTTTCAAACGCAAGTTTCTTTAGGCCTCCTATTTCGTACTTTTCACCCAGTGCATACATTTTGGCGTGCAACGAAAGACAAGGAGGGGTTTTCGGCGCTTGACGCTTGGCCTTGTTCTGGATCGAATGCTTCCTCTTCTTATTCCAGGCCGGTGACGCCCACAATTCCGGCTCATATTCATTTGGTCTTGCTTGGCTGATAGTAGATGATGTGTTTGCTGAAGGGGTATCAGAAGACTCCGGATGTGGGTTGTAATCTAAATGGTAAAAATACATAATCATCATTCGTACAGCCAGAGGGTCTTCTTCTGGGAGATTGATCACTCTGGTTTCGGCTTCCTAGTGGACCGTTAAAATCGGCATGTTGCCCACTGCTTTCTTCACTCTGGAACGTACCTTGAATGGCCTTGTGCACGCGACAGTGAAGAAGTTCGATCTGGGACAAATGATGGCCCTATGGACATTGTATTCATCACCATCGCAAGTAATTGTCAAGTCTGAGTAGGAGCCTGTATTATATAACCTGCCTCAGCAAATTAGAAAAATGAAGCCATGGATAGAAAATGCAACGTACGCGACCAATGAACTAGTCAGCTCGTTGACGGATTCGCCGCTCATCTCGGACGCGTTTTTTTCTTGAGTGGCATTCATGATAGCCTTCTGGATGTTTTGTTGATAACAAAGCGAACACGGATGTTGCGGGGTAAATGGAATGATGACGGCCTATTGCGCTGATTGCTCCAGTGCTTGGCCAAGAGTATCATCTGATAGGCGTGCGCCGTAGGCCGGATAGATTGACAAATAGAATCGCTCTCTTTGCTTTTTTGTAGATGGGTGTCTGCGTACACTTGGAGAGTGTGGCTACTATTATGAGCGCATGACGTTGTACACTGCCCTATCAAAACAAGCACATCTGAATGTGCGAAAGCCACGCATTTTATCGTCATCGGAGCTGAAACATGGTCGCTGAAACATGTGCCATAAATCGGCCCGGTATCTGCGCAGAGTCAAAGTTAATATCTCGCTGGAATATGACTCTCAGATTTATCCGATCGGCAATGTTTCTTATCGATCTTCAAACAAGACTTGGGTGACAGAGAACAACGCGGTACATAGAGGTTTTATTTGTCATTTTATGTACAAAGCTTACTCCTTGACCATTTTTCGAATGTGATATCTATTCTCTCATAAATTCTCTCACGCAGCGCTGCCTTTATCTCTGATCTTCCTCAGGTTGGCAAATACAGCAAGGAGCTGATCACGTCCATCCCAAATGGGGTAAATGCCAATCACAACCAATGCCAACCACAGCCAGATAAGAGACACCGTGACCCAAGCAGTGAAGAACTAAAGATGAATCAGTTTAGCGCTTTGACAGCCTTGGTGGAGATGAAGTTTACCGTTTTACTGAAAATGTATTTCGCTGCATACATTGGTAATGGCCACAGAACCCAGTGACCAAGGAATGTTGCAATGGCCCAATAGAGCGCATATCTGGTCCAACGGCGCTGCACATCATTCTCCACCCCCTCAATGATGTCAATATTTTCGTCCCTTTTTGTGATCTGAGGCTGCTCATCTTTGCTCTCAGCTCCCACAACCAGCACCTCTTGTTTTAGATTATTCCAGTCATAATCGGTTGGTCGGATGAATGATATAAGGAATGTATACAGAAGAGGACTCAGTGCAGACGCAACCGTTCCATACATGCAGGGCAAAGTCTGTCCGGTTGACGATACTGTAACCTCTCCAAAAAATTTGTACGCGGTACCAAGCCAGACAGCGAGTCCGGTCGCCAACCCCAGATATGCCGATCCAATAACTGCGATTTTGCTCTGGTTTTTCCATAGAATGGTGAAGATTAATGGTACGACACCAGGACAAGTGACAACTCCTGGAACTTCGTCAGCATCATGGGGTCTCCAATGCTAATCTGACATACCTATCATGTAAAGAGTCCAACCCATATCGATCCCAACATAGTGAAACATGGCCGTAAAACCTGCAGATACAACACCGAAAAAGATGACACCGATATGGCTCCATCTAATAACGTCCTTGTTCCCAGCATTTTTATTGAAGTAAGTTCGGTAGATGTCGAAGGTTATGACTGATGAAACTGCAATAACCTGGGCTGAGAGGGTTGACGTAACTGCCATAAAAGTCATGAGAAGAACTGCTACCGCACCGCCTTTTCCAGCCACAGCTACAGCAACGTATGGCAGAGCAAGGCCATTGGTTACCTCAGTGCTCGTCATCGCCTATCCACTGATTAGCATGTGTCATGATCAAGGCGAGTCTATCCGCACCCTAGGATATGTGGGAAATATCGGAGAGGATTCCAGCCCAAGTGCTGCCATTCCCAATACTGTACCGAGCGCCCAAGGGATACTAAAGTATGATACGCCTCCAATAACATAGCCGGGAACCACAGCATGCGGAGATGCTGCAAACGCCTTGATAAAATAGCCCGTATCCATCTTGTTTTGTTAGCATATTCCACTCAGTAGTCCACAGCACTCACAATAACGGCTCCAAAATTGGATACAAGCAGGATGATGGCAAAATAAATGCCTTGTTGAGAGGTCATTGTTAACAACGACCCCTGGTAATTGCCATCTATCTGATGGGTGTCCTGGGCAGCAACAACCAGCTCAAATAGTTGAGGAATCGACCCAACGTGGTCAGAAGTAATTGCTTTCAGCGTAAGATAGCAGCTGAGGATGAGAATGACAAAGGTATGTAAGTAGTCTGTAAGGAATCTAATAGATAGTCAATATCATGATACCTCGTTAAGATTGTTAAGAACCCACGTGGCTTTGATACCTCCGACTAATGTGTAGAGGACGACACCCAACGGTAGTAAAAAGGTGGATGCCATTATGTGCATTCCAGTCCTGATCTGTGTTAGTAGCGGACTGAGAAATTTGATGATACTTACAGGAAAGTTATGACAGCCGAGGCTCCCAATATCATGTTGATCGTGTTAAACAAGTTATTGACTAGCGCTAAAAAGGTAAAGCTGACGTGTGCAACGGTTCCTTTGATACTGTTAGATTTGGTCAATGGTTGTATGAATGTAGAGCTTACCGTATCGAATACGGACGATTTCCAAGACTGTATGAGCTTCAGGAACTCGGTTTTTGCAGACGACTCCGAGATATGCGAAGAATACAATAACAACCGAGCAACCTCCTCCGTACCAGAATCCGCCACTGACTCCGTAACTATAGGTAACCATCACGCAGCTGAGCAACGCTGTACTCCATAGCCAGGACTATATGTGATTAGTTATTGGCAGCATGGGGAATTGATTATCCTCACCGATACTACAGCCGAGGCGATGAGACCTGTCCGAACTCTTCGGTTGGCGACCATAAAACTATCACTGTTAGGATTGGCTGAACAAAAAGCGATTGGCTAATAGCACGTACGTTTCCACTTTGGTATTGTCTTCCCCAAGGGTCCTTTTCAAGAGTGCCGTCACTCCAATCATAGCTATTCTCGTGTTAATATCGGCAAAGAACGATAAAAATATCACACACCGAAGGCAAAGGCAAGCCCGAATAATACAACAACTCCATATCCAACAGATTGTGGCAGTGGTGACGCCACTTCACCCCCTGTATCTGCGCGCCGATTTAGCATTTTCCAAATTTCAATTAGAAAAAAGTTCAGCGTTGCTGACAACCTAAAAGAATTGGGAATAAGACATTTTTATATTACAACCATTCTGTATCCCGCCGCTACTTCAATTTGTAGCCATACCCGTGCATTGGTGTGAAGTGTTGGCGACACACGGTGAGATATGAGGCTATCGGGGCTAAGATGTCGTCAGTTGCAGGACCCGATGAGGTGACTGAAGGGGGCATATGCTTTGCGTCTGGAGTCCCCAGACTCCGTGAAAAAAACGACTAGGATCGCGCTACAACTTCCAAATTGGGTTTAACGTCAAAACGCCGCAATACATAAGAATGCAACGATCTAGACTGACACATGTGCTAGGTGGCATCCTCTGTCGCATTCAGCATCAGCCCCCCATGCAGAGATGAGTTATTGTAAGATACGACCGGATTCCCGGAATCATTCGTAATGGGTCCCACCGAAAATTCCGATGAGGAGCGCGCCTCCAATTCTTGCGGGACTTGCAGGCAACAGCGGGTCCGATGTGATCGACTATTGCCAATCTGCCGGCGCTGCTCAACGATGCGCCGTAGGTGTCAATACAGCCGACCAAAGACGCTTCGGTGGGCGAACAGTCTGGCTATAAGGGGCAAATTGATGGGTAAAACAACATTTGGACCAGAAAATACATTTACGGGGAAAAGCCAAAAGCCAAGAATGGCAACACCGAATTATCCCAGCATAAATTCATATGATGACTCTCTGGGGGTTGAAGTTTCGATTTCCAAGCCGTTGGTTGAGCCAGGCCTGCAAGATTTATCTCCGGAATGCAGAAACTATATTCGATATTGTAAGGTCCCAGCATTTTGGAATGAATGAAACACTAATATCCAAAAGTTGACTTGGAATTATCAAACGAGTGCGTCGTATATAATGTTCGGTCAACCAACCCCTTTTTAGCACTCATGCCATTGATTCCTACAAGCCAGGCCTTGACTCACATTATGGTTTCAATATCGGCATTCCACTTTTCTCATCGGAGAATGGTGCACACCCCAAGAACGGATCCTCTGGGGCTTCAGGGGCCAATGTGGCCCTCAGCAGATCATTATCAAGTGCAGTCAAGGCAGCCTGATTTCAATCAACCACTTTTCACAGCACTGTATCATAAAGAAAAGGCCCTTCAGTGCCTCGCCCGCGAATTGCGTAATGATTCGAGAGGCGGCAACGATGGATTGACTGCCGCTATCATTCTTTCCATATGTATCGATGTGGTGGAGTCTGGAGAGATAGGTTGGACACACCACCTCCATGGGGCTAAAGAGCTGATTAAACGCAGAAAGGATTTTCTCAGCGAAGGTGATTTTGAATCTAGTACATGGCTTCAATATTTTGAAACGGCTTGCACAACGTAAGTTACCCGACTTGGAAATCCTATGTGTGTTAACAATAATGCTTTTTAGATTTGACATAATGGGCAGCACACTTTCAAAGTCTAAAAGTCCTGCTATTTCTTCTGATGATCTTCAAACTTCTTTTCTAGAAACTCTACAAAAGTCGGAAGAAAAAACTTGGGTAGGTTGTCCAGCGGAGCTGTTGTACATCTTGGCCACTATCCACTCGCTTTTGTCAACACCAACGCCCCAGAATCAACTCAGCGAAATAATCAATCTTCAATTCGACCTTGAGAACTTTTCTCCATTAGAGTGGGCAGCGAGATCTCCACGCGTGGAACATTGCCAACCACGGTTTCATCTTGCAAGCGCCTACAAAGCAGCAGTGGAAATTTACGCCTTTCATGTTCTAGGGCCATTGCCTGGGAATCCTTATCTATCAAATAATTACATATCTAACACCATTCAATCTGCTATCCAACACATGGAGTCCATACCAGCAAATGACTTTCATATCAAGAGTCTTGTTTGGCCAGCATTCATAGTAGGTGCTGAGGCAGGGATATGGGAGCAGAGAACGTCTATTCAGCTCATTTCCCACAATATTTGGATCGCATCTTGCTGCCGCAATGCAAAGAATGCTGGCGAAATGTTGGAGAGAATATGGAATAGAACACCGGAAGAGTGTATGCAAAAGACGTGGCTTCAATACATGTACGAGCAGGATAACTGGCTATTTGTCTAGCCATCTGTTACAAATATCAAAATTTCCCGCTGCAACCCACTGCAAGGCTAATGCAGCCGAAGCTAACTTCCTAGTCACAGCTGTGGGGTTATTGGAAACCAAAAGCTCCACAAGGCGATTTCGTCATCATCAAAAGTATAGGCGCCATCGACACATCGAATAAGGCAAGTTTTTAGAGAAGTACTTATAAGAGTACGGATTTTGTTCAAATTTAATGCCTGTATCAAAGATCTTCAGGGATTTCATCACCGAAAGTGGCCATCCCTAGTTGAATCCAACATGTCTCACGGTGTATCCGAATCGCATCCGCTTCGTCCACTCTCAGCTGGTGAGATCCAGTTGGCTGCATCATTAATACGGGAAATATGGCCTGACACCATCTCTTTAAGTTTCAAAGGAATCACTTTGAATGAGCCTTTGAAAAAGGATTTGGTGCCATATCTAGACGCCGAAAGCAAAGGCCTCCCGACTCCTGAAATCCCCCGCCAAGCTTTTGCATCCTATTACATACGCCAGACTGTACGTACCCGAAAGGATTGTCAATTCATCAACACTAACTTAACAGTCTATCCTGCACGAAGCGGTTGTAAACCTGGGAACTAAAAAAGTAGAAAGCAACATTAGACTTGGGCCTAATGTTCATAGCAACATTGACTATGATGAAGCTCAAATCATAGAAAAGATTGCGCTTGAAGATCCTAAAGTTCTTGAGGAGATAAAGAAGCTCCAGCTACCGGAGGGAACTGTTATCTGTGCAGACCCATGGGCATATGGTAAGACATTTCAGGACATTGAATAACAGCTGCTTACGCCAGCAGGCTCCGACGGCATTGAGGATGATCAACGCATGTACCAGGTGTTTTTGTATATGCGAGATCCGGCAAATTCCTCTGAACTTGACTCAAATCACTATGCCTTTCCACTTCCAATCTCGCCCGTGATCGAGTGCAACGAGTACAAAGTTATTCGGGTTGACGTTTTGCCAACTGGTGCCGACAATATCATCAAACCGCCTTCGCCATATCAGCCAACACCCGCAAATGAGTATCTTCCTGAGTACCAAGACATACGAACCGATTTGAAGCCGCTTCATGTTTCTCAGCCCGAAGGCGCCAGCTTCACCATCGCACGGGTGGGTGAAACTGGGCATGTTCTCAACTGGCAGAAATGGTCCTTCTTCATAGGTAATTCAAATTCGATTCGGAGAGAGACTCCTGCTAATAATATGCAGGGTTCAACTATCGCGAGGGAATGGTTCTTTATAATATCAAATATGATAACAGGCCACTTTTCTACCGAGTCTCTCTTTCTGACATGAATATCCCCTACGCGGATCCACGACATCCTTTTCACAAAAAGGCAGCATTCGATCTTGGCGATGTTGGAGCTGGCGCAACAGCCAATAACCTGAAACTTGGATGTGATTGCTTAGGTCGTATCCAGTATCTGAGCGGTGTCATTTCGGATGAAAACGGTGAGCCTGTGCATATGGAAAATTGCATATGTATCCATGAGCAGGACGCGGGCATTAGCTGGAAACACACCAATTATCGCACCGGCCGCGCCGCCGTGGTTCGATCCCGAGAACTGGTTCTCCAGTCTATCCTCACTGTGTCCAACTATGAGTACATTCTCATGTTTATTTTCAACCAGGCCGGTGAATTGACCTATGAGGTCCGTGCCACCGGTATTTTGTCTACACAGCCAATCGACCACGATCTCAATCAAGTCGGTGTGCCTTACGGAACCGTGGTGCATCCTGGTGTTCTTGCCGTACACCACCAACACATTTTTTCTCTCCGCATCGACCCCATGATTGACGGTCATACAAATCAGCTCGCATACGCAGAGGCGCACAGGATTCCCAGAGATCCGCAGTTAAACCCCCATGGAAACGCTTACCAAATTATCGAAAAGCTCGTTGAAACCACATCCGGTCTAGACTTGGATGTTGACTCGAATCGAACGTTCAAAATTATCAATCCAAATTCACGAAATCCAGTCAACGGTAAAGCGGTCGGCTATAAGATAGTTGCACCGCCATTTCAGAAGCTTCTCGCAGACGAAGAGAGTTTTCACAGCCGGCGAGCAGAGTTTGCTGACCACAACATCTATGTAACGACGCATAGGGACAAGGAGCTGTATGCAGGCGGGTGGTACACGAATCAAAGTCGAGGAGGCACAGGTGTCCGGACTTGGTCGAAACGAAACGAAACTCTTACTGAAGAGTCCGACATCGTGGTTTGGGTGCAGTTTGGCATAAACCATGTGCCTAGAATCGAGGATTTCCCCGTGATGCCAGCGGAGATTCTCAAGGTTCATTTCAAACCTGTCAACTTCTTTGACAAGAACCCCTCATTGGATGTCCCCCCTAGTCAACAATGTTTCAATAAAAGCAGTCTAGTTTAACAAAACAGAGTAAAAATAAGAGTTGTAGCGTATCATTGACGACTAAAATCTGCAAATATTTGAAAGAATAGACTAAGTGGTCGGATTAAGAATCTAAGATGGTCATAATAATGTTTTTTTTTCTTTCGCATCAAATATGCCGCATTCGTTTAGTTGAGAGGCTTGCGGCCGGTGATGAATCGATAGCTTGTAATCAGTCGAAGGTCTTTATCTCGGAATTCTCGTTTCACGCCCTCCATTAAGACTTGGCACTGCTCGTTGGAGTAGTTCCAAACTCGAGAGAAGAGAGCTGGTGTGTGCGAATCGACAGACATTTGCATGTGAATGAGCTCGTAGCGGCCTAATTCTTTAAGACGTGGATTTTTAGCCCAAGGTCCAATGGGTATCTGCAGCATGGTTAGTGTAAATCCGGTAATCAACAAACTCATCGTCTACTAGCCCTGTAATGCACTTCTTTCACTTCCTCGAATCCCGCCGCGGCTATCCACTCTCTGTGGTGTTTGGCGACGTTAATCTGCTTTCCAAAGACCTTGCTGGCACCGTCCAGCTTCTCGACCCATTCCATGGTCCAAGGCGCTCGGTCACAGCTATCATCATCGCTGAAGATCCATGCATCATATTCCTGCATCTCTATTATACCGCCGGGCTTCAAGTTGGCCATCGCCTGCTTGTAGAAGCGGCTCCAGTCCGCCGATGTTCCGCTCAATGCTCGGCCGTGGATGTAGTCGAACTTCTCATCCTCTCGGTATGTCCATTCGTCTTCGTAATCATCGACGTGGAATCTACAGTTCGGAGGCACCCAATCGGGTTGGATGGGGGAAAGATCGACGCCGAATACATCGGAAGCGGGATAGTAGTCAGCCATATCGACTGCCCAGATTCCGGTGCCCGTGCCCAAATCAAGAATTCGAAGCTGTGGGTTTGTTTCCGGATCTGGTAGTGGCGCGACAAAAAGAGCGCCGCCTAGTAGCAACCGCCAGATGTGGTGCTGGAGGTCAAGGCGCTCCTGCTCCTGATCATCGTTCGGCAAGACATATTGGCCCTGTCGGTAGGCGTGGTAGCGGCGGCCATTTTCGTACTGGTAGTGCTGGATCGAGGAGGTCATGGACCCGGTGCCGGTGCTGCCAATATCAGATTCATAGGTCGAGTCCGTCTCGTCGGTATCGGTGCCAGTCTGTCGATTACGTCAGCCGGAGTGCCGGCACCATCACGGCGCATCACTCACGTCGACTTGTAGCGGCGCATGTTCGGCTCCATCCTCGGCCGGGTTGAGGTGATGGGCTTCGGGGGTCTCGCGGGCCTCGCGGGCCTCGCGGGCCTCACGGGGACTCGAGGCGGCGCTAGCAGGCGCCGAGTCTCTCCTGTCGCTGGCCATCTCTCGTAAATTCCGACAGCGTGGTTCTGTCAAAAAAGCAAGTGCCTCGGTGGGACCGGTTCGGGGTGGAGGTGGCGCCTCAAGCGAGATTCTGCTAGACCCTGGACGTAGGATTCAATGTTTGCGCTACTAGGATATTTTATCGCAGGCACGAAGGGTTTTGTCCTCTAAAAGCATACCGTCGGATCAGCTGTTACCCGCCCTTTACCGTGATTCGATCCGCAAACTGACTCCAGCTATTCGTTACATCGCATACGTCACCTGCACCTGTCAAATCCTTTCGCCCCCAATTTTCGCAATGTCTGCCCAGGATAAATTGGTCTGTGTTGTAGGCGCCACTGGCAACCAGGGCGGCTCTGTGGCTCGCCGTTTCCGAGAAGCTGGATGGCGTGTGCGGGGTTTAACACGCGATCCCCAATCGAAGGCGTCTCAGAAGCTCGCCGCACAGGGCATCGAGGTGATCAAGGCTGAGTTGGAGGACGTCTCCAGTCTGACTCAGGCTTTCCAGGGCGCCAATGTCATCTTCAGCGTCACCCAGTACTGGGAGCCTTTTTTCCGCCCCGATTGCCGGCAAAAGGCCCAGGAGCAGGGCATCTCGTGTCGCAAGTTTGCCTACGACGTTGAGTACCAACAGGGTAAGAATATCGTCGATGCGGCGGCCACAACACTTGACACGCTCGACGCCAACGGCTTTCTCGTGTCGACGCTCAGCCATGCCGGAAAGTGCAGCAAAGGAGCCTTGACTGAGCTGTATCACTTTGACTCCAAGGCCGATGTCTTTCCTGAATACGTAAATGCCAATCATCCCAAATTAGCTGAAAAGATGTCTTGCATTCACACCGGCTTCTTTTATACGAGTTTCGGAATCCTCCCCAACTCATACCTTGGAAAGGTG
This sequence comes from Calonectria hongkongensis, assembly GCA_017140755.1. NCBI lineage: Eukaryota > Fungi > Ascomycota > Sordariomycetes > Hypocreales > Nectriaceae > Calonectria > Calonectria hongkongensis. The sequence goes on from JAACJA010000015.1 coordinate 55,578, forward strand.
AGTTGAGCAACAGCGACTAGTTACCTTTTCAACCTAACAGGCGATAGCTTCCCGACGGCAGCTTCCAGATGGCATTCCCCACATCGCCAGACAAGCCAGTGCCTCATTTTGACCCTGTTGGAGATATGGGAAGCTTTACATACGCTGTGTACCAGATGCCCCCTGGTAAAGCTTACATGGCAGAGGGTACCACTTGCACCTGGCCTGAATGGATCAAAACTTGGGGCGAGGTCAATGGCAAAGCCGTATCATATAAACAAATTACGCATGACGAGATGGTAGCAATGACCCCAGACCGCGATACTGGTATTGAGGTCGCCTACATGTATTCGTACAGCTCCGACCCTGGATATGACGGAGGCATGTCACTATTGACAGCCAAGGATATTCGAGATGTAAGCGAAACTCTCTTCCCGCTTTCCTCCTTCTCGATCAAACTAACAAAATAGGCTGGGATCGACTGCCCAATGACCAGCTGGAAGGACTGGGCGACCAAATATGATTGGTCTTCCATCATCAACGAGTGATGTAATGAATCCAACGTCAAAGCTTTGCTTTAGTGGTACCCTGTTATCGTAATTTGCCTAGGGCCCAATGATCGGGTGGGAGCACAGGCCTATCCTGAAGTGACGATCATGGTGTAAACTTTATTAGGATCACCATAGCCATTTACCTCGATGAATCAATTGCTTCTATTGTAAACCTAGTCATAAGCGTCATGAGCACAAGGCATTATTTCCCTCAAAATAATCCATCAATGAAAGTCAACCCCACAGTTTGAACTTCAAAATTAACAAGAACTGTACACCAATATGGAAATTTTGTGGTATCTCGTCTTGCTCATTAGCAACGTCTCACCTTCCTTGATCGATGCCAACTTCAAACCAAAGCAACTTTACCCAAATGATAGGCCTATCTTTTCTGTGACGCGCACAACAGAGATACAAGCGTCCGGCCACGCTTCGCCATCCCACCATTCGCTGCACTTGAGAATGGTTTTGCCCTCTCAGCAACCAATCAATTCGGGCGAATGGTTTAGTGGTATAATACTCCCTTAGCATGTTCTGTCCGACAGATTTGGGAGTGGTCCAGGGTTCGATTCCCTGTTCGTCCAATACAAGCGGTTGAAATCCGCTCATGATCCCCTCTTTTTGTTGCTCCAGAGTTTTTTTCTTTCGTCTTTTTTCATAAATAGCGTGGCTCAGCTAACGTAGCTTTTTGCAGAATGCGCATGTTACCTTAGACTCTAATACTTCTAGAGAAGGTTCGGAATGAACCAGCTTTTAGTTTGTTAGACATGCATGAATTTAAATGAGAAACTTTCACGCGGGAACAGAGCAAGAATTTAGGAGCACATGTGCTGTATTGATGTACTATCGGCTGTAAAGGAAATTATGTCAATTGTGAAAGCATGACAGCTATTAGTTCCTCCGTCCGATAACAACCACTATTCCAACACTTAGATAGATCCGCTAAGACCGGCGAGGACACCAGAGACGGGAGTGAGGATAGGAGCCAGGAGGCCGTTGCCGAGACCAGCGAGGAGAGGGGTGAGAGCGGCAACCAAGCCAGGGACAATGGCCACAACGAGGCCAGTGACGAGGATGAGGATGTTGGAGACGATCGAGAGGACGGAGTGGAGGATGGAGTTGAGCTGGGGCTGGACTCCAAGGACAGTGACAACGGTCTTGACGGTGGCAAGGACGATGGAGACGAGGTTGACAACAAGGTTGAGGACAGTGTCGACATCGACATCAGCAACAGTGAGACCAGAAGCGCCAGTAAGCTTGGTGACAACAGTTGTAAGGGTGTAGTGCATGTTCTGGAACTGGGTGGCGGACTGGTCGGCAGCCTCGCTCTTGGTGAGCTCGCCGCTCTGGACCTTAGAGATGATGACGTCTAGAAAGAGTTAGATTGTTTCTACCAATGTGTGGAGGTTACATACTGATGGTCTTCTGCTGGCTCTTGACGGTGGTAACAGTGCTCTGGAGAGTGACAATCACCTGCTGGACGGTGATGGCACGCTTGCTGGGAGTCTTGGTAGCTCCCTCGACGATCTCGTCAGCGCCGGTCTTCTTGATGGCAACGCCCTCGGTGCCCTTGACGGCGTCCTGGACAGCCTTGACATCGCGGACAGCGAGGCCGGGCTGAGCAGTAGGGGCGGCAAAGGCCGACATGGCCAGAGCGAGGACGGAGAAGAATGCAGCCTTCATTTTGATGGTGTTTTGAAAAAGAGATTAAAGATTGAATGGAGTTGGTGAGTAAATTATTATATAATAGAAGTTGAGGTTGTAACGAGTGTGAACCTGTTGCTGGTGATGAAGTTTACTGAAGGGACGGAGGTTGAGGGATACTTATACACAAGCTGACGCACTCATCTCCTATCCATCTAAACGGCTGTGAGGCATTATGGATCCTCAAAAGCAACAGCAAGAAAAAAAAAAACCTCTAGCATAGATGCCGATCACTCTCTCGCCAAAGTGTTGGTCTCCCGGAATGCTTCCCAGGTGTCCGGTTATCCCCACAGTATTTCCTGGCCTTACCAAGTATCGAGTGGATTTGCATCATGCACCGGGTTAGTGAGCGAAAATCAGCATGATGGGATGGTCGTTGAGCCTAGTACACTACGTAGCTGGCGTTGGGCATCGTTGCAAATCCGTTGCCGTTATTCGGCACTCGGGTTCTTGTTTCAGCCACGACTGGTGCAAAGTTTGGGCATTACCTCATCTCATTTCGTCTCTCCTCCTTCGACACATTTCTAGCGCCAATTGACCACCGCTTGCTCGAGTCGTGTTATGAAAGCCCCCTATTCACAAGAAGCTGGAAATTGCATACCGCAGGGTTATCGGTGTCATTAGCGCCGATCGACAGGGCCAACAAATCGTGTAGCTCCAAAATCCCATGGCTTTCGTCTGAACTTGTTCAGCCACTGACGACAATCCCTGGCACAAGAAGCAAAGTCGGGTGGATTTTTTGCCCACTACGCTCAAATGTGGGGACCCTAGACGTCTCTTAGCTGGACGGCATCCCTGCCCCGTCCTGTCAATCACTTCTTGGCTTTTCGGATGCGGCTTCGTCTAATGATGACCCTAAAAAGAATTGTCCGCCTTTTCTTTGGGGGGAGCCGAAATAAATCGGCGCAGAACAGGCAATGTCAGAAATGAGCTATCTCATGCCGCTTCGCGATCCCCCGTGGCGCCGGAGCTTTTGTCTCTCGCAAAGCTCACACCTTACTTCCTAGCTTGCCGAAAAAATCGGAGAGTTGACATACTACGCTTTGCGCCAACCGTCATGTCTGAGACAGTGAGACCTCGCGATGTCAGAGTGAAGGCAGCCCCACGTGGGCCGAAGGCCACGGAACCCAGCCAAGCCCAAACAAGCTACGTCGATCGACATACGGAGATCGGGGATGCAGACTCCTGGTTGGAGGCCGCGTGAATGTCAGGGTGAAGCAGTTCCCGCACCGCCGCTCTTCGAGGAAAAGATGTTCACAGCACTCGCCAATCAGGTCCACTGCGATCTGCGCCAGGAAAACGCTGCCCAGGGAGTGCATGTCACTGGGGACGAGGAAAGTAGTAATCGCCTTCTACCCGAGGTTCAGCATGGCGAGAAGGGATGCCGCCCGGGCATGCCGACTGGCTAACCAAAAGTGTATGACGGAGACCACTTGGTTGGGTAAAGATTATATAGCCGCGGCTCGGCTCCCCAGTTGTTGGCGGTAAACCCCAGCCTCTTGGCCAAGCTTTTGGGTCGACGTTGGGCGACCATTACAACGCTCATTTTATTTTGGCTGGGGGCTGGTACATTTCACTTGCTGCTCAACTTGTGGCCTGTGGACCAAACCTCAAATCATTGGGTGGTTTACTCCTCCATCAGTTGACCACGGAAGAGAAAAGTGACGATGAACAAGCCACCGCGAGTAATCCAGCCAGTTGCAGTGCCAGGCATTTGATAAGCCCGTAGTCTAAATCATACCTCAAACCTTTTGATAGCTATTAGCTCTGCAGGATCCAATCACGGCCTATGTCATGAACCTTAGTGTCGTCTCGTCTATTGTGGAGATTCAGCACGGGAGAGGAGACACTGACGAAAAGCTCCAGGTTAGCAATTAGATATTGGCTTTCCAACACGCCGTGTTTCCGTTGTCAGGTTTATTTATACAGCACTGCCTTAATATTTGTAAAGAGTATTTCTATCATACGCATACATTTTGCCATTTGCACACACAAAACTACTTGGCTAGGATCTAAGACCTCTTTCCCTTTGGTCTTTAAAATGTACCAAATAGAGGGCTCATCGAGCAGGTCCAGGTTACCAAGGTAGCAGAAGGTTTCCCCAACCAAGGAACAATCAACGTCTCTTTTTTTTTTCTTCGGAAATAAATAATATTTATAAATTATTTATTTAAATTAATTTTTTATATACATAATAAAATTATATATTTCAAGTATACAAATAGCAAAACTGATGTGCACGAATAGAAATACTCTTTGTAAATCAGTCCAGATTTCATCTATTTGACCATCAGCGACTTTCTTGCACCTATTAGACTTGTCGCTAGGCTAGAGACTTGACGTGATAATGCTTTGACTGGGACGTACACCTTGATTCATCAGAAATGCCAGACGCGGTATGAAATGTTCTGAGCAACCTCGTTAATATTTCAAGATTAAGGCAGTGAGAGTCTGACGTGTTGTTCTTCCTAATTTAAGTCGATTTTGACAATTAAAATCTGCTGTTCGGTTTCATGTGACAGAAGTTATGCTAGGATTGAAGTAATCCGGTGATCACGTGAGCCAAAATGCCTGTGAGACCTTTCGCCACAGCTGTGACTGGAAATCTTATTGGACCGAAAACTTTCAGTCTTTAGTAACCAACAAAGCAACTTCTTTTATCCCAAGTCAGAAGTAGGTAGCACGTCACATTGCAGCAAAAGGCGCCCGAAACTTAAAAGAACAAACCAGTGTTTTTTATAATCGGAATCTAACTCTATATAACTCCATATTTTATACAAGAAAGTCTAGCTTTCTAACAGTAACTCTAACATCTTGTCTAATATCTTAATGCGCAACTGAAATATCTAAACCAAAAGTTCCTAGGCTTTTCATCCAGTTAGCTATGTTGTCGGGGGGCGCTTAGATCTTGCACTTGGACTTGCCGGTGGTGGAAGGGGTAGAGGAAGCGGAGGAAGCGCCAGTAGGAGCGCTGCCAGAAGGAGGAGTGCCGGAAGCACCAGCAGGGGGAGTGCCCATGCCACCACCCATGCCGGCACCGGAGTTCTCATTGGCTACGCCGCCTTCGGCATAGAGATAGGCAGCGGGGGTGATGGTCTGGGACTGGGTGGTGTTGATGCCAAAGGCGAGCCAAGCGAAGAGACCATCAGAGACGGTCTCACCAAGGAGAGTGTACTCCATGACGGGGTCAACGCCCTCAGTGGCAACCTCCTCGCTCATGATGGAGTCATCAGCGTTGGTGGTGAGCTCCTGGGTGTTGGTGTTGTAGGGGGCGGTGAGCTCAACCTCGCTGATGAGGTCCTGGTCGAAGAAGGCCTGGCCGACGTGGCTGGCGTAGTTCTCGCTGCCGAGAGTGTTGTTCTTCTGCAGAGTAGCGTTGGTGTGAACCATGACGTGGATGTGAGTAGCACGGCTAGTGTAGTGACCAGGGAAGATGGAGTCGAACTGGGCAACACCGTCAGAGTTGGTCTTCTGGATACCTCGGAGCCAGGTGTTGTCGATGTTGGTCTCGTCGGAGCTGTCACCGTTGCCGCTGGCGACAATACCGGAGTAGACACCGGTGGAGTTGCAGTGCCACATCTCGAGGTAGACATCAGGGACGGGGTCGCAAGTGTCAACGTCAATGACCTGGTAGTCGAGGACGATGTCGACACCAGCCTGGTCCTCAACGAGGTCCTCCCTCACATACTCGCCGGCGACGTCTGGTGGGGTGTTAGATTAGAGAAGACCAATCGGGCAGTTCAGCCAATGACTTACAGTAAGGTCCCTGGGTAACCTCAGGGGTAAGGACGCAAGAGTTGATTCCGCCAAAGAGGGTGGCAGCATCGGTGTTGAGGGTGTAGCCCTTGTCAGTCTGGTTGTGGGAGGTGGCAAGGATGGTGTCGAGGTCACGCTTCCTGAGGCCGCGCTTAGCACGAGCCTTCTCGATCTGAGCCGCGCGGCGAACGCTGTTGCGGGCCTCGATGCCGCGAGCGCGTAGCTTGTCAGCGCAGTGAGCGAGGGAAGCACGCTTGACGGAGCTGAGGTAGTCGCGGCGCTCAGCAGCCTCACGAGCGACGTTGTGGCCGGGGTGAGCAGTAGCAACACCACCGAGGAGAGCCAGACTGGCAACGACGTTGTTGGAGAAACGCATTTTTAAGGTGTTAGTGAGGAGATGTAGAGTTGTGAGAATGTGAGAATGGTGTGAAAAGGTGGTTGATATTGCTGAAGCCTGCAGCGGATGTTGAGAGGGAAGTGGTTGTTGAAGCTGAAAGTGATGGTGATGATGATGGTTGATTTGACGGGATTCTTGGATTGTTATATATACCAACTCATCTTGGAGATGTATTACAGGGTCAATTAACTTGACCCTGTACTGTACAGGCCTCATGTGGAGTCCATGGTGGTCGTCTACAAGGCAAGGAGGGCTCAACAATGGCCAAGAGTTACGTGTACTAGACAGCTTCGTCATCCATCTCCATCCCCTCGCCTTGCCAGTGCCAATCCGGATAGCTCCAGGCCTCCCCACCAAGAAGGGCACTCGGCCGGAGCACAAGCCAGAAGGGCGGTCGTGTCGGCTGAGTGCAAAAAATACGCATAACTGGTATTGGGGCCGGGGGCTCCCAAGGCGTGCCCGACCCTGGCGGGAGGCACCTGGACCTATCACATCGACCACGATACAAAGCAGACGAGGCCGTGTCCCACCATTGCAGTATCCCTGAAACCGAGTACCGACGGTGGGCTGCAGGCAATTGGCCGTGGCGGTTGAGGCTTGCGCGTCTCTGGGCGTCGCTCTGGAGGTCCCTTGATCCCCATGTCGTTGTGGCGGGGCCCTGTGGGGCTGAGGCACAGCGGGATCTCTCCCACTACCCGAACCTTCGAGGCGAAACTTTGCTATGCGAGGATGCGAGGGCGGGAATCGACATTCATTTTTTTTTTTGACTTCCCCAAGCGCGGCAGATGGCCCTTGGCACACGCAGCAGCTCTGCACTGTTGCCGTTATGTCATGGCAGAATTTACACTTGCTTGGCACGGCATCGGAGATACCGCCGGCCGTCTCAAGTTCAGGGGGCACCCATGGGAATTGAATTGATTTGTCTGGACTACTACAATTTTCCCCCCATTGTTAAGTAGAATCAGGGAGGGGGAAAGTAGACAAGGAGAAACGGCAAAGTCCGCGTATACTGAATGAATGAATGATTGATTGATCATTACCCTGCGCGTGTGGCCCAACCAAGCCAAGCATTGTCCTGAGACGCTGTCCGTGTGGTTGGTTCGCCAGCGCGCTCAGACTCGCTTGCTCGGTCGCCACGAGCATCAGCACTCACTCAGCCTCTGCATTCGTCGCTTGCGCCGTTGACCGAGCTCCCCTGCCAGGCACGCCGGGCCCCTATCCCCGCCCTAACCCCCGAGGCGCCGCCCCTGATGCACAGCCGCTCCAGTCTTTTCCGCCGTCCAATCTCATAGCCCCCAATTCTAAACAAAGACGTCACCAAAGGGAAAATAATGGCAAGGGCCGACGGAACCTTTGATTCCGTCGATTGGAGGGCACTGCCCAAATTGGATAGGTGAGCGTTCTGTTTCCAATGAACCAAGTCAATCACTTCCTCCCTGGGAGAGCAGGCCCCCGTCTGTCACCATCGCCGTGTTTCTCTGTACGCGCGTTCGGCCTTACCGATAATAGCAGACAATTCGTGATCTCCATATATTTTTTTCGTTCGGGAAAATAAACGCAATTGGAATGTTGCGATACAGATTCCAGATCTCTGACCCGTGGATTCCAGCATTCGCTGGATTCAGGCCCGCCTTGGATTCGCCCAATCCTTGCCCGCTCTTTGTGGCTAGGGTAAAGCGGTTTAAGCTTACATAGTTGCACTGGATGACTGCCGCCACGTAAGCTACGGTGAATCTGGGTTGGCCAAAGCCCCAAGGTCACGCAGAAGAGAACTGAGCACTACCCCATTGGCTCCGGGCGCTTGTCACACGGAAGCCAGCCATGGCGCGCGTCCTTTGCGTGTATCCGCGTTTGAAGTTGACGAGGTTTTTCATCCGCCTTGGATGCCACACATTACCCTTCAGCCCGTGCTAGAATATGCTACTGGAACAAAGTTTCGGACAAGGGTCTGGCCGTTTATACTCAACACGATCTGGACTTCGCCTTGGCCGGCGATACATACTAGCACACATCAATTACGTGTATTGCCTCCGCAATTTGGAATTGGCGGCCCCGAGTCCCTCGATGCCCGGCCCTTGAGTGACGGAGAAAGAAATCAACCAAGATCCACTCGCGATTCGGATGACCTACCGCGAGCAATGCATGTGGGGTAGGGCGTTGGGGTAAGGCGTATAGACATGGCTGAAGGGACCCGCCAGACTGTCAAACATCGGAAAGTGGGAGGTCGTTTCAAAACCGGGGCTTCCTGTGATAGTGATGCATACAAGACCAGCGCCGTATATGGACGTCCGCGTCCTGCAATTTTGACGCCGCTCAACCGCATTCTTGTCGAGCCTGGAGATGCTCGCCCATGCGCAGAGAGACCTCGGTTTAGATATTATTTTGATCCCAACCAGTCGCATTCTGCCGGCTAAATGCTTCGGAGGCGGCTCGCCCTGTGCCTGAAAGCAGCCTCGGGAAAGGCGCATTCATTCATTCAAGCTTAACAATCCACACACGTGGGCGAGGGTTGCACTCCCAGGATCTTGGTATCTTGGTGCACCACAAGGCACACCTCTATCGGGATATTTGCGCTCAGTGGGGGCAACCTGGCAAGGCGTATGGGTTGCCGATCTTCATCTTAATAATCTATGGAATAGTCCAGCGTGATTATAATACTGTAGGCTAGTGTTTTTTCTACCACTATCCTCTCGACAGTCTATCCAAAATGGATTGGTACCATTTCTATTTGCCAAGGCCGCGTAATTATCAATGTGTTCGATGTACCAGGATGGCACAAGTCCATCTGGCTCCGGGGGCTTCGCTATGATGCTGCAGGGACGGGAAGGTTGCATCGGAAAATACCATGATTGCGTGGCCAAGAATCTTGGGTTCTGCATTATTAATGGCCCAGCCCTCGGCTGCGTTCCGAGTCCCGTAATTCTGCCAACTACGGGGCTGTGCCACCACGGCACTTGGGCTGCCCGCCGTGCATGTTCCAATTTGGGCAATGTTCCCACACGTCCCCCATCCCACATGCCGAAGTTCGTATAGAAAGAATCATTTGCTTTTGGGGCCTGGAAAAAGGATGATCCCGCGATTTAACCCATCATCTAGTTGAGGAGGTGCTAAGTGAATACGTGGGTTTCCCCTTCATCGAGTCAAAGATTTAGGGATAATTTCCAAAGTTTGACTGATACTTTAACTGTGAAATGACCCTAAATCACATCTACGCTCCTCATGTTCAATGTTAAAACTTACCGTAGAGGCTCTCATTCTGTTTCAATCCTGTTTTTCTCAGTTGGCAAGATTTTATCGCAATATTGGTTGATTGATTTTGTTTAACGTCGGGACATTCCTATCGAAGGACAAAGGGCGCGATGTTATCGTAATACTTTTGTGCAGCCCACTACCAAACAATTACCCTAGAGTAATTGTTAATAGTGAATATCTAGCTGGAGTCTTTATTGCATAATATCTTGACATAAAAATATTACATCTGTCAGTTTCTTATATAACCAATGAATAAAATCTCATAGCCTCATTATTATCACAAGCAAATGCATCGTCATTTTTTGAGATCTCATGGTTTGCTTGGTCACTGAAGTTGAGCGCGCCAAATTCCACCCAGGGAAAAGTCGCCAAATACGTTCAATAAAACATAACTATGAGTCTTTTGACTAATCAGGGATTACCAAATGTTAACTCTCCGCTAGTTCCGATATCCCGCTGTTGTCCGAATGCGGGAACGAGACCGACATACGATTAAACTTTCACGATAATGCACGGGCTTGCACACAGAGTTTACTAACGTTCATCTTATTGAAGATCATATTAAAGATTGAAGTTCATCGGATACGAAAATTATGATGTGCTCAATTGTAAATCTCAATTGAGGATTGAGGTTTCGCTAGGGTCTTACTAGCACACATTTCAAAAGTGGTTTCCAGGCGCAGCGTGAATCGGACACTGGACACCTAGTTTGACGATTCAACCATGAAGTAGTCAAAATGAGTATGAAATTGGGAGACCACCGTGAAATGAACTCTTGATACTTGCTCAAGATCTTAAAACCGCAAAGGAACTATTATTTATTTTACTCTGACTAAGCCAGCATGATCGCGGTCTGGACTAATATGCAACACTTGGCAACCGTTTCAAATATGTGTCTGTTTCATTAGGTCCCAAGCCTTAAAGACCCAAAGCTTAAAGAAAGGGTCCAAGAACTAGCTGGAGAGCTTCACCTACATGACTCTGGTGAATAACAACATCTTTAATGTGCTCCGAGGTCACTGTAACCAATGGTAGAATGTTTTTGGACTCGGAGTGTGTTGTGTTTCCACTGTGAAGCAATTAAAGATATAACCATCAAAATTAAATGCGGCAGTAATTTTAATAAGTGTTAAATTTATTGGGGCTTTGATATTGTCTTGTACTCTAAAGTGTCAGGAAATTACGACCACGACATGTGCACTTTCCATTTCCAAGCATTAAGCTGTATCAGACGATAGAAATATGTCCTAGGCGTTAGCTAATTTAGTCCAAATATTACACAATAAAAGGTTATATGGATATAGGAAGACTCAATTCGTGGCTTGATACCTCTGATGTTGGCGATTCAAATATCAGTTGGCTAATTAGGTCAGCTCACTGAACCTCATAGCAACAAAGGTTTTGTGACACCAGTGCGAAACTGACGATTTGTGGAATCAGAAATGACTCTTTGTTCTATGTCTTATTATTGAGAGAAAATCCTGGCTAAATTTAATCTAGTCCTGTCGTTGTTCCTGCAATCTAAAAAATTCTCGCAAGAGTTGGATGCCTGCTGGTTTTGGATGTGAAGCTATCACTAGCTGTATAGGTTACATATTATATGCGAGCTCTTGCCACGATAACTGAAAAGTCTGTCTACATTGATTATAAATGATGTTACCAGCTAGCTGTTCCGGCGGTTGGGGTCACGCTAAACTGTTGACTCTGCTGACTCTGTTGATCCCATTGATCCTGCTGGTTATGTTGATCACAACACGACCCGAATCGTGCTGAGGCAGGCCACGATAAATCAAGTGAAATAAAATGTTTTGTTTCCCTTTTGTCATAATTTGCATCTGAAATCAGGCTGTGAGTAGTAGGGGGTTGGTCAAGTTCGTTGGGCCGTTGTCGTGTTGGTCAGACTAGGCTATTGAGGTTATACGTGAATTGCGGCAATAATTTTAATAACTAAACCTCAATTGACTAGAATGAATGTTACAAGAAATCGTCTTTAAGGCTACGTCTGAATCCCTTTTGCTGTGTTTCGTATTGCTTGTAGTCGGATATCGGTAATAAACCAGGACCTACAGAAAAGGAGCCTCCAAGGAACTAATGATGAACGTCACCCTAAGTTTGCACGTGTAATTATAGATAATTTAAATTCCGACTCGTGGTCGCATATATTAACTGAATCTTACCGACCCTCCCTCAAGGCCGTTTCTACCGTGATATCATTGTAACCATCCGACCTAGACCGTTCTAGCCCATCCCATTTTTCGCAAATCTGTCACCCATCCCTTTGGAATCTAAATATGTTCAAAACACATACATAAAAAATTTATTTACCATTGCAGCTTATATAATTGAAGCATGCTACAATGCCACCCCCGTTAATATACGCCAGTCTCGTCATCGGAGAAGGTCGGGAATAAGACGAGGAAGAAAAATTGACATAGATTAGATAACTAGGACGAAGAGGAATCTGATTTTGAAACCTCGACTGTCGTGACAGTTGTTTTGGTTATACCAGGATGATAAGGAGCAGCTAATCCAATGCGGTTGACGCTTTCATCGCTGGATTTGGCATCCGTTTCTGTCAAAATGGTGGTTTTATTTGTGATGCCGTGGGGACTTGCGATGCGGTTTTGTAGTTCAAACTCATCCATATGAGCGTTGATGGCTCGCTGGCTGCTCGCCTCGTCTGCTACATCATCGGCGCCGCGTCTACCACTTGACAAGGCATGCCAGTTGCTACCACTTCGTAGCGTACCACGACCGTAATTCGTGTTTCCAGTATTGGGAGTCTTTCTGGAGCTCTTGCCGTACGTGCTTCCAAGGAACTTTCGGAATATGGGACGCAGACAGGGAAGACTTCCTGCAATGATTCCCACGTTGAGCTCCACACATGTCCAGATGGTGATGTTGCGGGAGTCCCAAAGCCAGTCCCCGAGTTTACCATAATTTGTTATGTATCCCAACTTGACAAACGCGGCGGCACAGGCAAAGACACCCAGTCCAAGAATGCCAAGAAGGGTGATGCGGGTTCGGAGGTGCACATTAAGATTCCACAACATCGGCGTTGGAATGATAATAGCAAACAAGAGGTCGGTAAGAATGTTCAATGAGGAGTTGGTATACGAGAGGCCCTGGAGCGTTTTTGCGGACCAACAGGTTGCCGGCACTGAATGATCCCATTGTATTCGAATATCGGTGCATTGGAACAGGATTGTCTATGCAGATGTTAGCAATGGCACGGGGTATGAGTTTCCCTTTACATACAAAGAAGCAGACGATGGTATACACTGCCATAAATCCCATAATGGATATGATGAGGACGCGATAGAACCGAGTGCTCGCAATACGCAGCAACGAGTATCCGACTGATAATTTGACTATACAGATGGCGAGTAGATAAATTGGTTGAGAGATAAAATTGAACTTCATCCCGACCATGTAGATCGCAGGGTCGACATCCCCCACATGCTTTCCAGCTCCGTTTGCTACTTGGATCAGTATAATCACTTGCCCAGCCCAGGAGAAGGCCAAGGCCAAGACCATGAACCAGTCCTGCAGTCAAGTCAGCCAGCAGACAAAACAAGTAAAAGGAGTGGGGATCGGGGGAACGCACATCCCACCCAGTGTTGCGGATCACCAAGATGCGCACGTAGAGACGAGCAATCACGGTAACTGTTGCGAGAGAGACAATGAGGAGAGTCGCGGCCAAGATGTCTTTGGATCCATCTTCGGCTGGATTCGAAGGGAGAGCCGCACGCACATCCATTGTAGCGGTAGACTACATGAAATCCTCTCGAGCCTTGAACATTCGTGCAAAAACGACGCAGCAAGGAATAATAAGAGGATACAGATGGAGCCGGATCTTCGTCTCCACGTGTGTGATGGAGGCCCCGAGAATCTGGGAATCAAAGAACCAAGGAACTAATGATGTCCAAGGCATCGAGGGTCCCACAACGCCAGCCTCAGTCTCTGCCAAGGACGCCACCAGCTCCGGGGGGCTTTCCCCAAAAAGCTGGCCACCGGACGGGTACCGCCGCTGCCGTTCCGATTACGTTCTCCGACCTATAGGAGACAGCATTGGGATTTCAGTTATCGGTCTCCTTTTTTCACGGCTGTGGGCTATACTGCTTTTAGAATAACTTGCGAAGCAATACCGGTGCGACGGTGGCCAAACAGGCTGAAGTCTATACCCGTACTTTAAACCCGGATCTATAGCTCAGGAGAGCTCACTCCCAAGCAGTGGTAATATCATTCTCATGACGAATTTCGCAGCGGTGGTCGTATGATGCGGCCAAAACCCTCTAAAACGCAAATTGGTGGCACCCGTCGCTTGCCTGCAACGTTCCAAGGGTTCTAGCAGTTGGAACTGTGATTATGCCTCGCTTCAAGCATGCATGACTAGCCCTAGCCTAGCTGGTTCTCCACCTGTTGGCTGTGGGAAAACCCCGGGGGGCCTTCAGCCAGGGGTGACATCGGTGGCGGTTGTTTAAGGCACTAGAAGAGGCGGAAATCAATCGATCCGTGGTCCCCGGATGACGGGACGGACATCTGTCTGCCGCAGTGCCCGCGCACTGACTGGGGGAGCGCCATCGCCGTTGCGTGAGGCCCATTGTGCCCGCTCCGATCCGAGAGTCCAGGATCTTTATTGCGTTTAACACGCGGTGAAATCGATCAACACGCCGATCATCAATCGTGCTCCATATGACAGTTACGATTGCGCTGTCAAATCGATGCTGCCCATCTATTGCGGGACCGAGCCAGCCCAGGGCCAACATTCCAGCAGCCCTGGTCAAAGGATTTGCAACCTTGTTCTGGTGCGATTTTGTCGATCCTTGCCCAACGCGGTCATGGGGCTCTTTGAACTGGCGTCGGCAGCGCAGCAGGGGGAACCAAAGAATCAAGCCAACACGGGACATGGAGGGTCGTCGTCCCCCGCCAAGCAAACCCAAAGACAAAAACAACGACGGCGAGTGGCGCCAACGCCCAAGTTGGGAGTTGCCCGACATTAAGCTGGGAGAAAGAGAGAAAAAAGTGCCGCCTGGCGCCAGCCCTGCATCTCATGCCGCACCCCTGCCGGTGGAGAAGCCATGGACGATTTCGAATCTGATCTGCTGAATCTCAGGGCTTCTATGGTAGGGTCACCCCGGCGACTCGACTCACGCTCGAGGCGCCGGTGGGCCTAGTCGGTGCGTTGGCGCCTCCAGCTGAAGCCTTGGTCTGCTAAATTTCTAATGCCCAACCTTCCTCCGGAGATATGACAGCACAAACGGCAGTGTTTACCGCTTATTCCCTGATGTTGGTCAAATTAACTCAACGGTGAGCCCGCTTGTCATGTCCGTTATGGTAGTTTACGGGCTCCTTGAACGGTCCATTGTTTCTAAATGGGGCAGCACGGCCACGCGGAGTCGGGTCTTTTGAGCGCAAAATAGTCGCTATATAGAGTGCTTCATTCCATCTCTCGGGCATTCCACCACTCGTTTCTCCCTCAAGCCTAGACTTGTCAAACGTGGGCCCCCCCGTAGATCTTACCTCTGTTGTCTCTGATCGTCACAATGCGTGCCGCACTCGTCACCATACTGGCTGCCGCCTCTGGCGTGCTCGCCCTCCCCCAAGCCACGACAACTGCAGACACACCTGAGTCCACTCACTACGATGAGATCTCTGACCTGGCCGACTCCGCCTATCAGCAGGCTAAGGAGCTCGTGCAAGATGCCCAGAAGCGAGGCAGCACCTGCAATTGGAGCAATATCCGCGTCCGGCGCGAGTGGTAAGTCTAAAACAAACCGTCTCATCCATGGTGACACATGGCACTGACCCCCTGCAGGAACACCTTCTCCAAGAAGCAGAAGAAGGCTTACGTTGATGCCGTTCTGTGCCTCCAGTCGAAGCCCGCCTTGACCCCTTCGTCTGCTGCCGCAGGAGCCAAGACCCGGTATGACGACTTCGTGGCCACTCACATCAACCAAACTTTGGCCATCCACTACACGGGCAACTTCCTTTCTTGGCACCGGTACTTCACATGGCTATATGAGGAAGCATTAAGGAACGAGTGCGGCTACACCGGCACTCAGCCTGTAGGTTTCAGTCTTCACTATCACATTTATCCAGCCCCTGACATGTTTTAGTACTGGGACTGGGCCATCACAGCCGTTACCGGCGTTAACAGGTCTTCCATTTTTGATGGTAGCGAGTACTCTCTGGGCTCAGATGGAGAGTACATCGCCGGCCAAGAAGACATCGTCCTCGGTGCCTCATCTGGCCTACCTCCCATCTATCTTCCAGCCGGAAGCGGCGGGGGTTGTGTCAAGGCCGGGCCGTTTAAGAACATGAAGGTAAATCTAGGACCAGCTGCTTTAGATTTGCCAGGCAATAAGAGCGTTGCTGCGGCAAATCCCCTTAACTGGAACCCCCGATGCTTAAAGCGGGACCTGAGCAACACCGTCAACAGCCGGTATGCAAATGCCACCTCTATCCTGAACAACATCCTCAAGCCCCAGAATGTCTATGACTTCCAGATGATGATGCAGGGAGTCCCTGGATCAGGGGATATCGGCGTTCACGGCGGTGGCCACTATAGCTTCGGTGGTGACCCAGGTAGAGATGTCTATGTCTCTCCTGGCGAGCCTGCTTTCTACCTTCATCACGCCATGATTGACCGTACCTGGTGGATCTGGCAGATGTTGAGCCCCAAGGAGCGCCAGTACGGCGACCTTGCCCTCAGCGGTACAAACACCTTCTTCAACACTCCCCCCAGTGCTAACACTACCTTTGACGACTACGTCGAGTACGGTTGGGTTGGCCCGAAGCGCCAGATCAAGGATCTTATGAGCACCCTTGACGGTCCTTTCTGCTACGTTTACCTGTAAATTTGCTGTAAACAAGCCACAAGGTCCGAATTTGTACATAGATTATTTTCATTGGCACTAGTGCCACTAGATTTATTCCACGACACCTTGATGATAGAGTCGAAATACAAAATTTTTAACTCGCACTACACTGTTCCTCGTCCACCATTGTATCAATCCAGCCCGTGTAGTCTTGTGGTTGAGTGCGGTAAGGCCCCACTCTGGTCGTCGACCCACTCTTACCCATGCTAAAAGTGGTTATAGTGTTCTATGATTGGCTGAATATCACGTGATCGACCAAGATGAAGCCTTACCGCACTCGTCCTCGGTTGCAGCGTTACCTATTTGGGACTAGACGCTTCGGGTCGCGCTACGGCGCCCGGTCCGGCTAAGCGATCGAACAAGGGATCGGGACCCCAGCTTCTGAAGCACGCCAAACTCCTTGAGTGAATCCCCTAGCCTTTCGCTTGTGACCCCTGAGCGATCTCCCCTGGGAATCTGTAGGCTTGCTCAAAATTGACCCTTGTTATGGCCTGAATTCCCTTTGAGGCTTGCTCAATTGAACGAGCTGATGTAACCCTACGGGATCTAGATTCGTCTAAAGTTGAACGGCCTCTAAGCCCACCAAGCGGGGAGAGGAAACCCGGGAGACAACAACAGGGGTATTTGGGGTCCCTGGACCGGCCGTCTCGCCAGGGTCTTAGGTAAAAGGTAATCGTTCTGTGCCGGCCAAGGCCGAGTCGTTGCACACTGACCAAACGATGCGGAGCCCTCTAGAAGCTTTCTTTGAACTCCATGTTCCACCCACCACGAGGGTGGAGAACACTTTTCATCTAGATGAGGAAGCATGAATGAAAATCAATCAATGTGACAGCTTCTATTGACGTTCTGGACGTTAGACACGTGGATGCTGACCTCGAGCGAGCACAGATGATTACCGATGGCACGGATGAAGCACTGGCAAGCATCACCGTCAGGTGATTGTAATGCTACCCTGTGATTTCCGCCCCGCATGAGCAGGATCACGGAATACGCGGGCCAATCGGTCGTAGTTTGCGATTATAGCTCACTGTTGGTTCTCAAGTCAAGAAAAATGATGTAATGAGAAAATAGGCATCAACATTCAACTCTGGTCTCGGTAATGGACCCGGACATTATTCGGCGAACTTTCACAGTTTCTACGAGACGGCGTGTCCCGCACGAAAAGCGTGCAATAAGATCGCGTTTAAACGCTCACCATGTCTAATTAACTCCTGGCGCGCTTCATTTCGCGCCATGCTAACAACCGTTCCACCTAGGCTGAGAGCAAGACGCCATCAGGATCGCGCTAAAAATACGGCAGGACGCCTCCACTCCAAAAGGGAAACGGGAGAAATTTTCCTAACCTTTCCTGGAAGAAGCATTTCCTTAACGTTAGTCTCGGGAAGTATAGCAGCCGCGACTAAGCCACCTGAGCTAACGCGCTACCGTCAACTTTCAACCTGGATGCGTTCGCCATCCTGGTCCGGATGTGACATTCGGGATGCCACCACTAACTGCCATCTGCAGATTCCGGGAGCCAGCCTTGCGTTAAAGTGGCGTTGGTCAGAAAGACGAAGGATGCGCTACCCGTGTCAGGATGAACCCCCGACTCATGCACATTAGCAAGTGCTGTCCCATAAATCCCTCTGGAGTTTTCAACGCTTCCCCGGCCATGAACAATTAACTTAAGCTGGCTAGTCAAGCCGTTATTTCAATAAAAGCCAGCAGCGTGTAGTGCGCCGACCTCGATTACACCCTAGTGATCCGACTTCCCCGATCTCCCGCGTGTGTTAGTTCCAACCTTCATCCCCAAGCCAATTCTTTGAAACAAATGGTTCACGACGTAGTAGCCTTTCGGGTGATCTACGATTAGTCCAACAGAAAGTTTACTTCATCGCTAATGTAGACAAACTTTTGTGTGTGGAGATGAGAGGTCAACACCATGTTGACATAGGGAAATTAAACGAATCGCCAATATGCATATGAGCTGAGAATATAGTTATACGTAGTGGGAACCACCAAATTCGCACAGATCAACAATAACTGCGGTGGATATCTGGCAATTTCCCAATCAAAATATTCGTGCTATGAGTACACGTCAGCATCATGCTCCCCTCTCACTTGTCGGGGTGGGTATGGGGAATGGAGGGCCTGCACGGCGATTTGATTAGCTCTAATTATTATTGGACTGCTCCTACCTCCTATTTTTCTTTGAACAGGGTCATAATCGAATATCCGTGTGCTGTGAGAGATGCTCATTTTGTGCTTGTAGCGAACATGGGTACCAGTTACGGCTCGCTCCCACCGAGTGAACAAGAGCATGGTGAGTCTGGTTATGTTGGGGGCTTTACACAGCTACTATTTCATTTGACTAGTCTCTCTTTATTAGAATTGCGTCATAAATTTCGTACAGGGATCGCGGCAGTAGAAACGACGTGACTTTGATGTTTTTTAGCTACGAGTCCAGTCATCATCATGCCAGTCCAAATACCGCATGTCTGCTAGCCTGTCAGCTTGAACTAGCAAAAGTCATCAAAAGGAATTCCATTGTTTGCAGCATTTTGAACCATGGTTCTAACCAGGCTTTTATATACTTTCCATTGTATGTGAAAAGAACAAAAGGAAATCCGTTCCTAGCTCAAGTCATTCGATTCAAATCATCAGCTTGAACCCTCCACATCCAACTCTCCGAGCGAGAAAAACGAGCTATTAAAGTCAAATTCTTCAGAAACCCGACCTTGAACCAATATCGAACAACAAACATGTTGAAATCAGGTACAAATCCAGCTAAGCCCTTATCATGAGGGATGAGACTTCAATCCACGCCTCCAAGTTAATCACTAAACACTCCATCTGCCTCCGTCTCCAATTGACACCATCACGACTGACATCATTGCAAACACTTGTCCTTGCAATCTACATCCCGGCCTTTGCTTCAATAAGCTCCGTACTACTTCCCGCCTCACGAAATGCGTCCGAACACAACACAAAAGATGGCACACGCACCGTACCATACATGGGCACACCTGCCTTCGGGTCTCAACAGCTTCCTGTTGCCACGACCTACTTCGAAATGGAAGTCCGAAATTCAGCCAGTCATCTCGTCAAAGGGGCTCTGATCAAGGCAGGGTATCAAACAGTCTAAAGTCCGCCGACCCAACGAGTTTTCCCGAATTTTGAGAAAAACGAGGAAGCGGTGCCCTGAGTAGTGAATAGATGGGTAATGGTTGTGAATGATAGGCAGAAGGTGGTCAGAAGAAGGATAAGCATGAAACATGAGCCAGCCTAAGCTATACCCGAAACCAAATGAAGCCTCAGACCTCCCAACCAGTTCAATTTGTAATCAGTATTGTATCTGTTTAAACCCATGACGAACGTCGCTCCTATTATCATCATCTACCTTGTTGGTACACGTCACTGTCCTTGAGAGCCTTCAGATAGTTTTTGCAAGCTCGGGGGTCTATTTACATGCTCTTCATTAGATATGGGGGTTCATGCTGGCAAAATGGCCGCCTTTTCACGGAATGGGATCAAGCTCCTGTCGTAAAAAAAACTCTTCTCCCCGTCTCCCTGTTCTGTTTCTACCCTATAGTCAACTTTCAACTTTGCAAACTTTGGGTGCGGCTTTGCTTTTCTTGCAGTATTAATGGATTCTCCATAAGAACACTGTTGATAATTAAAATAAATTGATTTAATATTATGCCCGTGTTTGTAGGAATACGCAAGCAACTGGGCCTCGTTGTTATGATATTTATTCAGTTGACTTGAAAGGAAAAGACCGTTGTCTTGCATCAATAAATGACAATTGTAAAAGCAAATACAATTGTATTGATAGCTTCTCCCTGCGTAGGTTGAGCTCACCCTTGCTCCTAGACTAGGAATAAACATCAATAAATCTCGACACTCTTCACGCCAGACCATTTGAGTGATTTGGTTCTTTGACCCAAGTCGAGCTAGGAGGCCACTGATCAACCACAATCAAATAAAGCTATCACAATCAATTTTCTAACTGAAACACGTTCGGGTGAAGCATCAATAATCACCAATTTACCATAAGTCACATTTTATTACTCTGTGATGGCCTCAGCCTCGGCTAACCACAGGAGGAATTTGATAGCTAACTAGCCACAACAGCACCAGCTCTTCGGCACACAACACTGTGGGTGACGTGTCTCTTACAGCATAAAAAACAGCACAAGACTCAGTGTTACTTACGAAGAAGATTGTCTAGTGGCAGTGAGACCTTTGATAATTATGTAATTTCAAACTTCACATAATAATCTTCGCGTAATTAAAAGTTCAATCAAAGATTGATGAAAGGTCACTGGCAGACTCGGTCGCAAGAGGCAATATCTTTTCACGTAACAAGACAGAGAAAAAAGCACTAGCGATACCAGTATTACGAGAATTAGTAAATTAGGGGCAGGCTTGCTGTGGAGTAGGCAAACAAATCGTGAAAACTCCCACATGCCAATGGTCAGTTGATAGTTCTAAGCATCATATCTTATGCCGGAACATGACTCATATTCTGATTCTGAGCTCTTTTTTCCATATCCTTTGTCACAAAACGCCATGACGAGGAAATGAAGAATGCAACATAATCTTCTTTGCATGAGTGTGGTGAGTGATGTGCGGTGTGTCAAACTACCAACAACCCCCTGTGGGAAGCTTACACATCCAATCGAGAACTTTTGACTAAAGTTTTCGCAATATTGCATGGGTTATTCAACGAACTGGAGGCCGTCAGATATCATCGTAGTCAGACCACCGCTGTCCAAAGCAACTGCCGCAAAACCGGGTATCTCGATGAGTCCGACGAAGGTGTTTGCACCTTGAGGGATGACTCAGGCCAAAGAAATGAGGTTACAATGATTACAACACATATCAGGGTAAGGGAGCCCAATAGGCTGAAAGATTGTTGTTAAGCCATCATTCAAGACCCGCTTCACCTGGAACCCATGCTTGGCCGAGTGCTTCTCGCAAGCCAGTGTAAATTAGGTCAAGTGTACAGACGCGATGATACTCAAGGGAGATTAGTCGTATGAAATCCCGCAAGGGTCAAAGGATCTATCGCTACGTCTACCTGAAGCTCCAAAATACGGTTTTAGGCCGGGTCATAGGATGAAGTCTTTTCGGACTCCTTAGCCCCCCAGTCTCCTTTTTCCTTTCTGTTTTTTTTTTCAGGCACAGCCCCATGGGTATCCTTACCTACTTCATCTGTTCTCGTTTCATGAATCCCTTAGTCTTCTTTTAGATCTGGCAGGTCCACTTGACCGGTATCAACTAATGCTACCGCAGTTCTGAGGAGCCGACAGCCGAGGCTGATCAAGCCGCTAGATGAGCGTGCCTCGGCGGGCTAGGTGGTCTGTAGCGGCTAGATGAATCTCAGGAAAGGCCTGGGCCATATGGCCAATTTACCTGTCTGCTTTGGAAATAACCATCATGAATCCACTCTGAAAAACTATCCGATCGATCCGAGACCATATCTATATGTGGCTTTTACGGGGCTAAGAAGGCACCCATGGTCAGTTTGATGCAATATTACCGCTTTGCAACACTTCAGTTCACCATATCTGAGACCAAGTGGTAGATTTGAAGTATCTAAACAGGTAGGCGACTAAAATGGTTATCGTATGTTTCTGTTTATAGCAAGAAAGTTCTACAAGGGGGATGAAAAGTATCACTGTGAACGGCAAAATTTAGACAAATCTATTTTTCCATCACTGAAGGAAGAATCAGGAGATTCATTCACCAAGTCACTTTTGCAGGATCAAACCGAATATGATGAGATGATCGATTCTGAATCCTCAAACTACTGTCGAAAATTTGACGCTTCCATTCTCAAATCCATCTCGACAGTCCTCATAACGCTAACGGAATAACACAACTTCACGCCGCAAGTTAAAGTTATCAAAAGGGGTGATCACCTCATATTTGTCTTTAGGAAGTTTAACTCATGTTGGATTCTCGGTTCAATTTGTCCTTATAGAACTGTGTGGCAAAGACTCTCGCTGCTGGTGGCACGATCGATTTATTAGGGTTTAAACTGCCTTGCGTGTTTGGCCAACTTGTGGACGTCGTATATGGCTGTGACAGGCTTGGCAAGCGGCTTTAGGGGCTTGCTATGACGGCCGAACATGCGGTTACAAGGTTCCCCTTGCTGATGAAATTTCGAGGGAGAGATTGAAACATATTGCGAACATTTTTCGGGAATGCTTCCATCACATGGTTTAATCGGTGACGTGAAGACGATGGCTGAAAAAATCGCCCGCTCGTTAATGTATTAATTCTCATACACAGAGGCACAGCACACAAAATTGGCAAAGCCACTTGCCTCGCAGGGAAACGATGGTTTTTGATCAAGGTGAGGCGGTAGTGTTTGGGCGATCGGCGCCAAAAGTCGTTAGAGCAGTTTCTCGTTTAGGAAATTTCAAATAAACACCAATGTGCCGTCCCTAGCCTCCACCCACGTCGCGCTAACATTAGTTCGAGGTGACACTTCTTCCTGGGCAGGCAGTGTGCATGAATGAGGCACAGTCGTGAGACCATTCTTCGGGTGAAAGCGACGTAGAGAATCCTAAAAAGGTTGTGATGGGCAGTCCCTGTAACAAGTCCATGTTGATGCATCCACGTGGGAACCCATGGTCAAGGGTACCATCCCGACACCATTCGCGGGGTCGGAAGTTGCCGAGGTGTTGCACCCTCTCGATGACCCGGTGCTCGAACAAGGGCCTGGAATGCTGTGTCATTAAACAATCAGGCGATATTAAGCACCTGTGGCGGCCTTGGCTCATGGCGGTGCCTAGCTTTTGCACTACAACGACGGGCCAAGGTGATGTGCCTGGGGCTTAAAGGTCTGCCAAGGCCGTTTCAGGGTAATAATGGAAGCCTCGGAGAAGGCTATCAAGTTTTTAGTTCCTGCGATCTGGATTCGTCCAAACTCCTGCACAATCAGTCATAGCCGAAGGGGTTGTTTCACCCTAGGATGAACCCGACTTCTCGGAGCTAGCTTCCAGTAGCGTCGTTTTGGCTCTTTAAGCACGAGTCAAACTATGGAAGTTCGGCAATCAATTCGTGAGCTAGAAGCATGGACCCTGTTTGCATCTCTTTTTGCCGTTACCCCTTGGCGCATGGGGTGGTGTCGCGCTGTGTCAACCACGTTTAGCCATGACAGATGGCCCATCAAGCGAAGACACGAAGATTGAGATCGGCCTTTGACGTGCCGCGATTCGTGCTGTCTAGATAAGCGCAACCGCAAGCCGTGGCAACTCTTCGCCCCACCATACACCTGGATTTGTTCATCGTCGGGACCCTAGGTGCGGCGTAGCAAGTGCCGGTTTGGGAACTCCTTGCGAAGGAAACATTTTTTAGACATGATCGTAGTCGGCTGTAGCAGCTTCAGCCCGTCTCAGAAACCGCTTAATCGGCTAGATGCTGTCATGCGCACGACCCTTCGATGGTGTGGTTTGCGGGGTTAACCTAGGAACGGATGGCTTGGCTTTACACTAAGAAAAGGGGACAACTTGGATAGCTTCAGTATCTTGTGAGATAATGTATATAAGCAACGAGAGTCTCGCCTCCAATTTTGAATATACAGCATTCAGATCACCAAGTTTCTTCATTCACTCCTTCGAACACGTTCGCCTTCGCCTTCGATTCGTCCATATATTCAACTTCTCCTTTAGCATCTTCAACATGAAGTTCGTTACCATTCTGAGCATTGCGGCCACCCTCGCTGCTGGGTTTCCTGTCACCGAGGAGGCCCGCAGCATCGAAGAGCGTCAGTTTGGCATGAACGAGAACGATCTCGACCAAGGAAACGCCGGCTCTTGCCCCCAGGCCATCTTCATCTTTGCTCGTGGTTCGACCGAGATGGGCAACATGGTTAGTAAACTATTAACTATTTGGCGGCGGTGAAATGTTAACATCATTCTAGGGAGGATCTGTTGGACCTCTTGTTGCAAATGGCCTGAAGCAGCAATACGGCGACAATGGTGTTTGGATCCAGGGTGTTGGCAATGCTTATACCGCCCAACTAGCCCCCAATGCCCTCCCCGCTGGAACCGACCAGGGTTCCATCAACGAAGCCATCAGACTGTTCACTCTGGCCAATACCAAGTGCCCCAACACACCCGTTGTGTGCGGTGGATACAGGTCAGTGCTAGCTACTCCTTCAAATGAACGCCTCACTAACACCCCTGTAGTCAAGGTACCGCCGTCATCGGAAACGCCCTCACCAACCTCAACTCCAACATTGCCGCCCAGGTCAAGGGCGCCGCTCTTTTCGGTTATACCAAGAACCTGCAGAACAACGGCCAGATCCCCAACTTCCCTGCGGACAAGACCAAGGTCTACTGCAACATGGGCGATGCAGTCTGCACCGGCACGCTGGCCATTCTTCCCGCTCACCTGATGTACCAAGGCGTGGCTGCAGGCGATGCTCCCAAGTGGCTCATCAGCAAGATCAATGGTTCCTAAGTGCATGCGGGTCATGTCTTTTTTCTGTTTTTGTGCGAAGCATCTGATTGCGCTTTGATCTTTAGAATGGTAGATAAACATTTCAACGGGTATTCCATGATCGCTTCATTGTTTTAGTGCAAGGGTATTGCTCAACGAAGTTTAGCCTGATTGTCAATAAATTAAAAAAAAGTTGGACTAATTCGCCATGGTGTAATAATGTCTGTGGTGCTTTTCCTCCGGCGCTCGGGCGTTTCGGCGGCCGAGCGGTTTCTCGCCTACCCATCACAATTAATAAGTCAGAAACCACATGATATAGGAAAATTTTATTGCTTCCTTGCTCTAAGTTTATAGAGGAATTTTCTCGTGTGCTTCTTTTCTTCCTTGGGCAGTGCCTAATGTCTTGCCCTTGAATGGGATCTATACTGCTGTGGCTAGCTTGAGGATGTCTGGGTATTTCCCCCATGCAGCCCTAAATGATTGACTTTGTTAGTCGACAACTGGCAGGGACGTTAAACAATCGCCCGCCCTAGCGTGCCGTTTCTTAACGTGATACGCATGGTCCCGCACCATCGAGCCATCTCGGACATTGGGCACGGAAGTTGTTGCTTTTCCTTGATCCGATTATCCGATCTATTCTAGCCTCAAGTGGTTAAAGTGGTTAAACAAACAGGATAACTGCCTCGCTCGCAGGGATGACCACGGAAACGATGCCGTTCTTTGCGGTGATGGTTTCTTCTTCCACAGCTCCCAAGGTATAATGACCTTCGCCCATATCAATGCTGTGGCTCCACTGCTCGCCAGCCCATGTGACGTTGTGAGTCGATCCACCATAATCATATCCTAGTGCAGCGGCACCCTTGTCGGCGTGGAGTCTCTTGACCGTGACCTTGGTCGCGTTCCCGACAGATACTTCGAAGGTGGTTTGCTCCCTCTCCCCTCCGCTGGTGCCGTTGTACAGATTCATGTTGACAATAGCCACTCGCGTCAACACGTTCGAGGTTTCATCGTACATGGCGTAGGCACTCAACAAGTCGCTGTTCGTGGAGATTTCCGTAACTGCGGACGCAGTCTTCCCCAGGAAATCGGCGATGAAGATTGCAGCCGGGTACGGAGCTCGGACTTGAGGGCCAGGGTTGGCATCGCCGGCCGAGTCGTCAGGAACCCAGAAGACTCGTCTCTCGACGGGTCGGCCGGCAAGGTTGGCAACACGGGCCACGCCCCTCGACATGGCTGCCATGTTGAAGTCGACGGCCCAAAGGCAGTATCCGAAGCCACCGGAGAAGGTGGTCGGAGCACCGCCGAGCACGGCCGCATCCTCGGTTATCGCATACGGTATGTTTCGTTTGTTAGAAGCTTTGATGATGGGTTCGTATAGGTCGAAGCGGCTTGTAATCGCCGTGTGGTTGATCATGGCCGCTAAATATGTTAGCAGTGGCTTCGCACTAGCATCATCCGCGACTCACATTGCATCAGCGCATCTGTCCAGGTGCTGCTGGAGTTGGAAATCTGATACCAGTGCTCAGCTGTTGCCGAAATTCGGCCATTGTTCAGGTTGGAATTGAGCACGTCAACGCTAGAATGCGTTAGAGGATTCAGTATCGACCCAAGAGTGTCGCTTACACATTATAGTAGGTGCCACCTGTGACGGTTGAGCTGGCAGTGTTTCCAGCCTCAAAGATGACAGCAGCATCTCCACTCAGGCTTAGGTTCTTCACAATAGCCTGTTCAATCTCGAGAGAGGCATTGACGTAGCCTTGCAGAGCCGGGTGAATAAATTCCGGCTCGTTTCCTAGGGCGATAGCAGCAACGCGATCTCCTTGCCCCAGGTTATTCCAAGCATGCCACACGTACGCCAAACTGTTGGTGAGGTTGACTGGTTTCTGAACAGGAGCTTGAATAATCATGTTTGCATCCTTGAATCTCTTGTAGCCGTCAAAATAGCTAGGTCCAATTTTATATGTGGCGTCATTGCCAGTGGGACAGCTTCCTTCAACACACACTCTCGCCGTCTTCTGATTCGGGTCGTAGATGAAGTAGTCGCCGCTTGTTCCGCCAATACGGATAACAGGTGGTTTGCTCATGCGGTTCGCAAGTGAACTCACAAGATTTGCCGAGAATTCATTGTCAAAGTTGTTGAGAAATGCCGACTCCATTCCAAAGCCGACAAAATCTTTTGGCACAACAACCGAACCATCTGGCTTGGTTTTTGGGACGGATAGTTTGAGGGTGTCTCTGGCGACAACTGCCCCCTGTGCCACCGCACTTAGGCATGCAATGCAAATAGTTAGCTTCATGTTGCCGGAAGACGTATGCGCTCGTCGTTGAGTGATACGGTAACATGAAGTCACATACTTCTTATATTATGTGCCAATTATTTCAGTGACATAGATTACGCAATGCATTTTCTGGCAATTCCACACAGGCAATGAAATGCCGGTCGCTCTCGCTTATATGGGGCAAATAGTAAGCACTTGTGGTCAACTCGTCGCTAAGCGGCCTAGGTTCGCAGGGTTGTGCAAGGATGTATTGTATTACTCCAATTTTATCGCGGGAATAAACCATGTCTCGAGAATCCTTCGAATCGCTATGACCTTTATTTAGATCAAAAACCACGCAAGAACGACAAGCCTCAGAGAATCGTGCCATTTTAGATGAAACCAGAAAGATAGTAAGCAATCCTCTCTATACAGATTGGGGAGTTGATTCGGATAGAAGGAGTGGCCAGGAAAATATCCTCGATAATCCGAAACTAGGGGAAACACAGTATTGTTCATTATTTTTAGATTGTAATTGACATAAGTGAATAAGTTTTAGACTCTTCATATGATTCACCCTTGGCTTAACCTGCCTGGCGATCATTCGTACAAGGCTGAGAAGGCTTGGTGCTTTCAGGTACTAAATACAAGCATGTTCGTCACAAATAGTGCAACTCAACCCAGCGAGTTGTATTTGGCAGGAAATGCAATGCAAGTAGACGGGTCAAATTAAACGAACGAGAGGTACCGGTGCAAAAAACTGCAACCACAAGCGAGCCTCGCTAAGTTGGTGGGAAGCAACGCGACAAGTTGAGGCGGTGTAAGTGGTGCAAACAAAAAGTACAAACCCCAATGACGAGCATTATTATTATTGAGCGTCTTCTATTAATACCCTCCCAGGGTATCCCTTGACGCCTTCTACTTGTGCTTCTATCCATGTTCCACATGCTAGTAGTGTACAGAAATTACTCGACAAGCCTGTCGATACCCAATGCGCCCGCCCAACCCTTTTTATGTGTATCCAACAACCGACTCTTGTGCCCTTGACCTTTTTTTTTTTATCCTTGTATGCCCAACTTGGGCTTCTTCTCCTCGTTTGGCAGCCTCACATCTCGAATATACCGGCTGTGTACTGTATAACTCCACGGCCAGTTTACCCACCACTCGCCCTGCAGGCATTGCAGATATGTGCGCCACCACTGCGCGTCCTCGCTCCCCAGGAAGAGCAGGTAGCTATGCCCGTCATCATGCAGCCTGTCTGCAAACCGCTGGAGACCCTCCTGCGCCAAGAAGCGCCGCCGCTCCAGCTCTGCATTCTTCGCAGGGTCGGGCACGAAGCTCGGTGCGATGACGTTGTCCACGTCCTGCACAATGTGCAGCGTCTGGCGGAGCGCTCGCACGGGCTTCGGGAATAGCATCTGGAGGTAGCCGCTGTTGGGGCCCCTTGCCCTTTGCCTCCGGGGCTTGATGCTGTGGGAGAAGAACTGCGACCGTGCAAAGTCCTTGCCTTTGTAGTACAACACTTCATCCACGAGGTTCGTGTTCAGCCACATGTGCACCATCTGGTCAATGGTGTCGCTGAGCTTGGACCCGGCGTGGCGAAGATCACTCGCATATACGATGCGGAACGTCATGAGCTTGTATTCCAGCTCCAAGAGGTGCAGCTGCATACGCATAACTGGCTCGTCCGCCACGAACAAGGAATCGCTCAGGCGGGGCGTCGATGGCTTCCATACTCCGCTCATAAAGCTCTTGACAGAATTATTGGATGTAGTTGAGCCCTGCGATCGAGCTGACGGCGCTGGACTGGGTTCACGTGCGACTGGACTTAGAACCTGATCGCTAGGCAAAATACGCGTATAGTTTACGCATAGGAAAAAGTCTTTATAGGCTCGGCCAACACGGTTTGTGGGCTTTTGTCTAATTGCGTCCCGCCCCCGATGCGCCGCAAGGTGGAAGTCTTTTCCTTGGACAAACAACTCGTCGTAAAAAGTATTCAGGTACGTCGAGACTGTCTGCCAGTGGACATAGAACCACATGGCTGATACATTGCAAATGCCGTGCTCGAGAAAGATGTGTGCGAGACTCGTGCCGGATCCGGCGTGGTTATAAGCTGACAGGCAGGCATTGAGAACCACATTTTGGATCTGATAGCGCCCCAGAACTTGAGCAATGGCTTCAGCCTTGGCCAGGTAAGTCTGGGGCACCTGGTACCCATGTGATTGGTGGGTATGGTTTTGCTTGGCAAAGAGAAGCCATGGAACCTGGTTTCCGCGCCTATATCTTGTTAGCGGACGTGTAAACAATGGGGGAAGAGGCTACACTTACTCATCGCTCATAATGCGTCCATGTAAGTCAAAATGGACGAGGTGAAAGTAGACGCCCTGCGCAGCCCGCACCTCCAAGTGCTCCTCCAGCTCCTCGCGGCTCCCCGGCCGCACCACCTCCAGCATCAAGCGGCTCCGCAGCTTCTTCTGCACCGTCATCAGCGGCCACTGGGCCAGGTCCGGCTCCGGATCCCGCTCGGCGCCCGTCCGGCTGAAGTCGCGGGCCACGACCAGCAGCACGCGGAAGTCGAGGCTCGGATCGGCCTGCACCGCGGCAAACGACGGGGCCGGCCGGTAGCTCGGCCGCAGAGTGCGCAGCGGCCTCAGAGGCGGGGGGACATCGTTAATGCGGGTCACGCGCAGGCGGAGCTTGGGCATGCAGTCGACGTGGACGGCTTCGAGGAGCTCCCACGCGAGACAGTGGATTCCAGGCCCAGAGGCGCCACGTTCTGGTGTCTCAACGACGTATATTTGGCACTCTGTCGCTCCCGGTGACAGACAGCTCGGCTCCAGCTTCAGCTGCCTCAGCAGCTGCTCCCCGTAGTCGCCAATGCGCTCCTCCAGGCGTGACACGGCGCCGGCGTCGTGCTCCCTCAGTGTCATGTTCATGCTCTCGGCGCTCCATCGGGGGCGATCGGAGTCGCGCAGGTAGTGTTCAAAGATGGACTTGTATTCTGGTTCGAGAAAGGGGTCGGTCACCGTTGTTCGTGTCTCATTGGCATTGATAGTTATCGTAACGTCCCATTCGCGCCTCACTTGCGTCGCGGACATGTAACCTTCCCCCTCGTCTCCCTTGAGCTTGTCGTGAGCGGGCGGCCGTGTTAGCCCTTTCCGCCGAGACGTGCCCGACCGCACGTAGACGATGTCCATCTCCCGGTCCCGTGTCGGCTTCGTTCCGAAATGTCCATTGATTGCATGTTCTGCGCTCGTCGTTGCGCGTGGGGGGTCCGGGGGAGGGCGTTTGGACGGAATGGTGCTGTCATTGTTTAGTGCTTGCTTGGTGGTCCAGTTGGTCAAGCAACCTACACGGCGAGTCGAGCTTTGAAGCGTGTCAAGTCCGTCAGAGTCTCATTGCAGCTTCGTCCAGGTCAGCAGAACATTAGTCGAACATGCGCTTCCCACGTCACAGCCAAAGGAGTCAAGGAGCAGAATGGACAAGGCTGCCGCGACGGGGCGGGACCCGGCACACACGCGAATTGCCAATGAAGCAAGCGGCGGATCAGCCGCCGCACCATCAAGCGGCTGACCCCAGAAACGACCGGGTTATCTCCCGCCCCCAATTAATTAACCCACAATGCTCTCCTCTTTGGCTGCCAATTACTTCACGGCGCGTCCAGGTCTCACTGCCGCCGAGCCACCCCCAGAGTGCAAGCCACCTCGAAAGACAGAGGCCCTCAAACGGCACAGCGTCTGCCGGCCCAGCGCCCCGCCGCCACTATTGCAGGGCCGTCAAGGGGGAGGCAACAAACGCGGGGCGGTGGCAAGGCGGTCTCGGTCAAGGCGTTTGCTCAATACGGAGTAGTTACTCGTCATTCGGGGCTGAGCAGTGAAACACGAACCTTCGTGACGACGTTTTAGGCAGCTGTTGATCCGCAGAAGCAATAATCGCGATGCCATTCTAGTTTAGCCGATAAGCTATCCTGTCAGGAGACATGTTCAATACGAGCATGAAAGCGAGCACGTAGTATATACAACTTTGTGGTCACGGAAGAGGCGGGTGCTTTGAGACCGAAACAAAGACTTACATGCGGGCTAACCGTCTAGGTTGTTTGTGCAAATGCAATGCAGTTCTATTCACATCGACTAACCAAATATACAACAACATGTTCAACTTAGTACATGCAGGCGCATGCCCCATGATATCAGAATATCCACCCGATTCGTTGCAGGCAAAAACGGACAACCGCTTCCGTCCCTGCATCCCTTAATGGTTCCCCCTTCACTGCCCCATCCATCAATCCTCGCCCAGGGCAAACAATAGGATCTACCAAGGACACTTGTACGCCTCGCAGGAATAGCCTTTCGGCATGGGCCGCGTGTGGCAGCCACGATATCAAACGCTAAGTTGCAGCGGAGTAGACGCTGGGCCAAGTCATAACCAGTCTGCCCAAGTGATAGCATACTCGATCGTGGATTAGAGCCACGCAGGTCGACAACGTGTCCAAGGACAGGTGTTGCACATCTGTTCCCTTTCAGCATTTACTCCCAGGATTGCCTTACATGGCTCCCGTTGAGATGTTCGAGGCGAAAGCCATGGCAAAGCTCCAATGAAGCCTTTAAGGTGTTATGTGTCGACGCAACCAGTCCTATTTATCTTGATCAGCACAGTCGTAGATAGTCAATTCACCAATGTTTGGCACGCAATTCTGCTGCTTCAACGTGTCCATTGAAAAGCTAGTCATGAAGACTAAAAATAGGCTGAACGTTTGGCTTCCACCAAGTTTCTAACCTGATCATCTATTTCCTAAACGAGTGTGTGCTTATTTGTCTGTGGTATCCCCAAACGCCTCTCCTGGAAAGAAAAAAAAAAGCAACTGAACGAAAGCCAACTTCCCTTCCTGTGATGATGCACCTGTGTATCTGCCGCCCCTTGCAACATACATTGAGCGGTCTCAAAAAGCAATGGATGAGCTCGGTGAAAAGGCAACCATGGTATCCAACACACGAGCGAGCCTTGTACTGTAATCCAGTCCTTGTCGAGATGCCGGGAGCTTTAATGATTTAAGTAAAAAGAGAAAAAAAAATAAGAATAAGACCCAACGCGCCCTATATCATCCCATGTGCTCTGGGTACTGCCGCTATGCAGACCCTAATATTCATAGTTATTTCGTTAAAAACACATCTCGTTTCGTGAATGTATGAAACCAGAAATAGAAGTAAAAAGCAACGCAACAATCGATGGCAATAAAAAGACGGTATCGTGGAATACATGCGTTCTGACGCCTCGAAATGTAGTGAACAACAAAGACGAGCAGGCCTAGGCGTAGGCGTATTCATCTTGGTACGATGTGGCGGGGTAATGCGAGTAGGCAATGTCCTCAACATCATAGGTCTTGGAGGTGTGGACCTTTGGGAACTTGGGGTATGAGCCGCCAGCCGACCTCGAGTAGCTCGATTCGCGACCTGGCACAGGACGAGTTTCCACGACGTGAATGCCAGGTGCGTGCGTACTATAGTACGCATATGTCTCATGATCGGGATCCAAACTGCGTGAGTATGAATTCTGCAGTGTTGTGCGGCCGTCTGATGAAACCTTGTACGTGCTGACATACTCGCTGGATCGAGGCTCAGGATGCTTCTTGCTGCTGCGGTGCTTGCTGCTGCGGTGCCTTCGCTCGAAATCCTCTTCGGATTCGCTTTCCGGAATCTGAGGTTGGTGTCTTGAGCGATTGCGACCACGAGGATCCTCTGGGAACGCTCCGGAATATGTTGTCGCTCGAGACATTGGAGGGATAGGACGAGCAGAATAGTTTTCAGCAGGAGCTGTGTTTTGCCGAT
Source organism: Calonectria hongkongensis (assembly GCA_017140755.1). Classification (NCBI taxonomy): domain Eukaryota; kingdom Fungi; phylum Ascomycota; class Sordariomycetes; order Hypocreales; family Nectriaceae; genus Calonectria; species Calonectria hongkongensis. The sequence goes on from JAACJA010000015.1 coordinate 88,617, forward strand.
TGAGTCGCGGGGGCGAGCTACCCATTGTAGCAGCTGTGGCGGCCCTCTGCGCATGTCGTGCAGAGGGTGAGGCGTTCACCTCATCGGGATCATTTAGGACCTCGCGTGAAGCCTTCTTGTAGCTGCTCTTCTCACCAGAAGATCCGCGTCGGAGCTTACCCGAGCGATGAATTTCAGGGTCATCGGCAGGGGGGGCAGCAGGAGGTGAGAATGGTCCAGAATTGGCAACAGGAGGAGTGGGAGCAGTAGGAGGAGCGGGGTCCAGGTCGCGGTATGCGCCCATCTTCTTAGCCCTTGCCGCTTCAATATATGAGGCAGCCGCAGATAATTTGTCTTCGGTGTAGGATGACGAGGCGTGAGGCATCGAAGGCATGGGGGGAGGGGGTATCGAATCTACGGGAATTTCTTCCCTGTGAGAGGATCGATCCCGCTTGTCATCATGCTTCCTACTTGACTTCCTCTTCTCCTTGGGCAGTTCCTCATCGTATGTCTCAATGTACGGCTTCTTTTTGTCCTCGTGGTTGCGTCTGCGCTCCTTCTCCTCAGACTTTTCGCGAGACTTTCTTTCAGCCCGCTTAGCCTCCTTTTCTGCACGTCGGGCATCCTCGGCCTTCTCCTTCTTTCGGCGTTCCTTCTCCTTATCACGTCGCTCTTTCTCTCGTTCTGATTCCCGCTTCGACTTCTCACTGTGCGTAGACTCACGCCTTGGAGTAGCGCGCTCATCGAAAGATCGAGGTGCAGCCTCCTCGTAGGAACGTGAGTATGTATACGTCTTTGGGGTCGGAGGGGAACCAGGCTTGAAAGTTGAGGGGCGAGGCTCTGCGTCTCGGACATTGACATTGGCATACTTGTAAGTGGCAGTTGCTCGAGGGGCCGAGGCGCTCTTGGCCTTCAGGGCCTCTCGCATCTCAGCCAAACGAACCTGGTCATCGTATCGGTTTCGTTCCTTTTCGCTGTTGAGGAGCTCGTAGGCCTGCTGGACCTTTTGGAATTCGTCGGCCTTTTGGGCTTTCAGAGCCGGGTCCTGCACCTTGTCGGGGTGGCATTTCAAAACAAGCTTGCGGTAAGCGGTGCGGATTTCAGCTATCTGCGCATCCTTGGAAACTCCCAAGGCCTTGTAAGGATCGGGTGGCAACGAAGACATGGTTGGGCGTTAAAGAGGCGGGATGTCGACAACTCTGGAGAGTATCCGAGGTGTCGATATAAATAAGCTGGTCAGAACCGTAGGGCTACGATTGCATCGAGTCGAACGGCGAGGCTTTGATGTGGAATGTGAGGCTGAATTCCGTGACGTTTAAACCAGACAGGGCTGGGTTGATTATAAGTTGGGGGCTGTCGGGTTGCAAGTGAGTAGTAGTGGTGGTCTGGGCTCCGAGGCGGTGCGTGTGTGTCTCGTCTCCGGAGCAAGGTGTGGATGCTCTCTGGCTGGCAGGGTCCTGAGCCAGGTGAGTGACGGGGTGAGTGTGATGTTGGATCTAGCGAAAGTCCAAGGTGGGGGTGTGAGGTAAGAGGGAGAGGAGGGTATTTACGTGTTGCAGCCGGCTGCTGAACACGAGGGAAAGTAAATAGTGCTGGCGTTGATCGATTGTTCGGTCCGCAAGGAACAGAAGAACAATGAGGAAACCAGACAAACAAAAGCGGCCCTGCGGAGGTTGAAGAAGCAGCAGCGGATGGATGAGGTCACGGGCGAGACTGGGACAGACGAGGATCTGATTCGTCCAGGCTGGGGTGTACACTAGACTCCGACGATCAGACACCCAAAGAGGGGGCCGCGCCTTCAAGTGGGTGACGGGGTTGTCGATGGGGAGAGGGGGGTCGGGTCCACCCTCGTCCACGGGCTTCGTGGTGGTTCTAATGTCTGATGGTTTCTGCGTTCAGGTGGTCCTCGGTGGCTCCCAATGGTCGCTGGTGGTCCGCTGCGGTCGAGGACGGCCGTCAGTGGTTGTGAATGGTCCCTTCGGCCCCCTTGGATGGGTCTGGTCTCGCAGGTGGGCCCTCTCTTTTTTTCGTCGACTGGCGCAGGACGCGGACTTTGCTTGACTGGACAGCGGGAGGGGCCTGCGAGGGCCTGCGAGGGCTGATTCGTGGCTGCGTGCTGGGGTCGGTGGGAGGGTGGGTAGCCAGGCGAGAGCGACAGTGACGATTCGAGAGGGTGTGGCCGAGAGTGTGATGGCGCTGGGCCAGACCAGGGTGGTTGGAATTGAGTTGAGTACCGCTGGCACAGGCGCTGTAGCAGGGTACCTTGGGCCGAAAGGGCGCTGGCCCGGGTGCGGATGCGGGTGCACACAGGCAGCCCGTAGGTACAGTAGGTGTGGGTGTGGGTGCGTGCGTGTGCCTGAGGCGGCAACTGACGGCGATATCACGCAGCTTTCTGCTTGCTTCCTACTGTGCCGTTCTGGCTCTGGATCTGGTTTCGCCGTGTTTTACGACCAAATCGGATGCTATGGAAAATGGAATGATCCGCGCGTGACTCAACAACGAGCGCGAGGCAGCCGCGGGAACTGCGTAACGGTGGCGAGCGGGAGCGGCAACAACCAGGGGGAGAATCTGCTTCTAGATGGCTGCCCTCTCAGGACAAACTCGCCTCCTCCCGCGTCTTTTTAAACGACATCGGCGGCGGCGGCGATGGCGAGCTGACTAGCTGCTCCTGTCTGCTTGGTAAGGGCGCTGCACCAACGAATGACGAGCCCGCTGAGCAAGACGCAATGGAAGGGCATCGAAGGTCCCTATGTGGAATGCCCCCGACAGTCCCGCTGCTGATGCAGTGCTTTGCCGGACCGGACAATTGGATGCTTCAGGGGCCGGTCCACTGAGGGCGGTGCAGTGTCAGCGAGCAAATCCACTGCACGTTAGTGACTGATTAGTGACTGTACGTTGACTGAGAGGGAACGTGGGAGCGTGGGAACGCGGGAAGTGGCGTGTTGCCGCGTGGGTGTACGCGAGAGATACGAGATTGGAGCGACGGGATACGAATCCCTGGGCGGCAACCCGGCCGGCACCCCATGTATCCGCCAGCGGAACCGGGGTTACCTCATGTATCGCCTCTGCCACACACACACAAGGGGGGGGGGAGGGGTGGCTTGCCGGCAGCGCAGCTGTCCCCGTTGCAGCTGGAGCGCTGAAATGGCGCGGCCACAGAGGGACTCGCGGCCACTGTACTGAGTCCGATGAGCCCGACCGGGCGCTGGAACTGTCCCATGTCCTGAGACCGAAAGCCCCGTGAGCGGGCGAAAGACGGTCGGCATCGGCGAGACGAGACAAGGGTTTGTCTGTGGCTTGGTTGGAAGAGTTTACGGCGCAATGAATCTAAATATTCGTCCTCAAGGCAGCAGAATTACCGCGAAACCGAGGGCGAATTGGCGACGCCGCACCCCGAGTTACATTGAGATAATTTTTTTCTGGCCATTCATGGATAGTAGCTTTCCCTTTCCCGGATCCTGTTTAGCCCGGGCGCCGTGCCACACACTTCTTTGGATACAGGAAGGAGAAAAAATGCTATTGGGTAGTGGTGGGTGGCTGGTGAGGTGAGCAGCTGGTGGTGGCGAAAAAATCTTGCTTGACTCGTTCGTGTGTGCACACTCACGCCCATCAACCGTTCTCGCAACGAAAAGAGTCACAAACTCACGCTCCGTCGGTCCGGACAGCCTAGCATGCAAAAACAACAAGATCCAAGGAATCTCTCTTCTCTAGCGAACAGAGTGGAGGAAGCCAGTGGTGAGACAATGCCCAACCCAAAATAAGAGCCAAAAGTGCCCACTTGCAAGGTGCATCAGTCGACCAGCCAGATAGAGAGTCACGCACCCTCCCACAGGGACCAAAAGAGCAAGCGGATGTGCTCACAAAGAGCGTGATAGGCGGTGCCAGCCCGATCGTCCAGGACAACGGGAGCCAAGCGGAGCGGGAGCGGGACGTTTTGGCGCTGCCAGAGGCGGTGTGCAAGTGGGTTGAGGCTGATCCCTCCAGATGCCCTACGCTGTAAATTAGAGGCTCACGCGAGAGCTGAAGCAGCTGGGCGGTGCGACTGTACTTTGGGCCTTGGTCAGGTACTCGAAATAGCACCTCGTCTCCGTTAGCAGGTATCCCGCCCGCCAGGCGAAGCAGCGAGGAGCGCAAAGGGCCGAACAAAGAACGAGACCGGCCGACCCCATTTCGAATTGCACTTTGTTGCTGTGCTACTCCTTGCTGCTGCTCCTCCTCCTCCTTCTCCTCCTCCTTTTGCACTTTGCTAGCCCCCATCCCATCAGCACGGGGATATGTAGGTGCATCTCCGGACGTCCATCAGCGTGGTTGGCCGCGACCAGGTTGGCCGCCGCAACTGGATGGTGGTACAAAGCTGGCCGGCTACGTTGGCCAACGGACCAGATCCATGCCCAAGCTTGCCCATGGCCCGCGACCTGCCAGCAGCCCAGGAGATGTACGACATGTATGGTGTATCGTGGCCAGTGCATGCGGAGCACAAACCCTCACTAAACGCTCGCCGGGAGTCCCTTTGTATACAAAGAGTCGGTAAGAAAACGCCAGATGTGACCTGTACAATTCCAATTGCAGTGTACACCGGGGATCAGCAATGCAATTGAGAAAAAATTGTAAGCTCCAGCTTGCTGCACTTTCCCGCCGTTTATCACTTTTCTACTTCCCTGAAAGTAACAGAAAAAGTCAAGCCCGTCAGATTTGGTCGACCTCTCTCAGCTTGCTGTTGGGTTGGATTGGGCCCCATGTGCGGCGACGGCTACCCTCCCAGCTGCAAACCCCCCTGCCGCTTTCCTGGTTCGATCTGTTCAGATCACATTAACACGTATCCTTACATATGTATACTGCTTAACTAGCTAGCTAATGTAATGTTGTCTGTCGATGCTTTCTACAGTAGTCAGGAGCAGGAGCAGTAGTAGTCGTAGTCGCAGTCGACGAGATGAGAACGCTTGCCTCATCATCTCGACTAACATGGCGCCGCTTGGTGCATCCCCTTGCCCCTTCGGTTCCTCGCTAGCAGCTACATGACAGCCCAAGGTCATCCGAGATGAGCTACGACGACGTCAAAGTGGATGCCAAATTGCCCACTCGGCTGCTGCCCCTCTGGCGATGCTCGACAGCTAGGACTTTGATGTCTCTCTCCTCGCTGCAGCCAGAGGAGCCAACCGGTGTTACGTTGGCCAACGAGACGGCACAGGTACGCTGCGTACGTGAGGTACGGCCAAAGTCCACTCACACCAAGCCCGCTCTTCCTATCAGAGCAGCGTCCCAAGCCAGTAGTTGCAGCAATAGCCCAGCTCCAGCTCCCCTTGACAAGGCCGAAGATGGATGTGGGCTCGGGCATGCATGGCAAGGCATCACGAGGATCCAGAGCTCTCATCCCGCAGCAGTTCCAGGTTTGACGAGTTCCCTCCCCCGTCTCTCCCTCTCTCTCGCCAGGCCACCTTACCCGCAGGGCGCCCCCGCTGCGTCCTTGTTGTCTGCCCTCGTTGCCGTGGCCGCCCGTGGGCCGTCGTGGATAACAACAATCGGATGCACCCTGCGAGATGCTCTATCGCTCCACCTGGCGATGCAAATACACCCCCACGGCCCGCGTACGTGGAAGGAAGCTGAACATCCAAGGGGGCAAACTGTGAGACGATGCCTGTCCCGAAAAACATTGCCTGTCCTGGACGCATGCCTCATCCGACGGACCTGCAGCTTCTGGCAAAGCCCGATGTGTGAAGCTGTTGCATGACACACCATCTCCCCATCCATGTCCCCTACACCACCTGCGCAGCTCGTCACACAAGCGCTTGACTCTCTCCTCTGGCTGGCTCTCGCGCGCGGCCACACTGACCAGGATGGTACCCGGCAGATTCTCATCGGTAAATGTGCAGCACTCGTCCAGGTGCTTCCTTGTGGCAGCCCTGCTTGGGGGCCGCCTACGGTCGGCCTGATTAGTTAATACCTGGGGAGGGGGGGGGGCGCCGTTTCTGGAAAAGAGTTGGGGGCCGGTAGTGGTTGGTTGCCCTGTCCTCCAGGCCTGGCCAGGGTTGGCTGGTGCTAGCTAGAGCTAGCTGCGCTTTTGTTTTTGAGGGTCCCATTACATAGGTCCGACGCTGCTATTGCCGTCAGAACTGGCCCTTGCAGTTGGTTCTGGGGGGATTCGTGAGGCAGGCGGCTGGTTTCATCAAAAGTGGCAATGCATGCGCCGCCGCCAATTGCAGCGGGTTAGATACATCCTTTTTCTGCCTTGTCTCGCCATTCGCCAAGACATGCTTCGCCAACCAACGGGGCCTTGTGTGTATCGTCACAAGTGCAAAACCTACGACACTAAAATGTCACCTCGGAGCACCATCGCCCTGTACGGATCCAAAACCAGACAAGGGCTTCCTCAGGAGGCTCTGTTGGCTATCTCTAGATGGCTGATTTACGCCAGCAAGGACCCAACGCCCGTCTCTGTTCGGCAACTTGGGTTCGTAACCTTGCGGGGGCTTACACGCACCGAGCTTTGGAGCGATAGTGCAGTTTAATGCCTAGCATGAAGCTGCGGCTCATGTTTTCAAACATGCAAAACTCAAAAGATTGGGTCTCAAGCTTCAAGCTCTATTCTCTTTTTGTTTTCAAAGACTATCAAATAGCGCATACCGCTATTCATCTGTTTTGTTTTTTTCTTCTCTTTGTCCCACAGCTCCAAAACATTGACATGGTCCGTCGTCTCCCTAGGTAATGGAAATGGGCCTATACGACCCCGCTTAAACTCCAGTTCTCCACGCAGCTTCGACGTCACGTACCCCAAAGAAGGAAATCTCGTCGTGTCGTCTGGATAAGTGTGCCAGAACCGAGAATCCGGTTTCACTCTGCCAAATAGTATCGTACACACGTCAATACCTAGATAACCTAATCATGCCCACGTGGTGCAGGTCTGGCACCTGTAGATGAACCGCTTGATATCTGCCCGCCGAGATCATAGCGCATAACCCGTCTCACTATCGCGCTGCTAGTTCTGCTCACGGCCCTTCGATGGTCATCTGTCGCTCGCTTCACCGCGAGACATCTGTGTGCTATGCTCTGCAAATCAAGTGGTTGTCAATCACCCCCCAACAAGCCGCACGGTGACGACATGTTTTCTCATGTCGTGTACACCCAGATGAACGTGTCGTGGTTTCTGACGAGATCAGTGCGAGTTGGTGTTGTTGTACGTCACCTCCAGACCATCACCCAGTTCGCACCCGCCTTTGGGGAAGACACGTCCACCATAGCCATCGGATCCCGTAGTCCGTGACTGCAATTTGGCCATTCATCACCCTTGACCAGCCTCACGCCAACATGGCCAGTCTAGCCATTGTTGTTCCCACGTCAATAGTTTGGGTTCTGGGGCTAGACGCAAAAAGTCCAATCGCTACGACGAGTCCATAAGCATTTCTCGGCCAGTCCCCGACGATCTCCAATACTCTTCCAGCACGCACCATTGTCTTATCCAGCATCTCCGACAGGTCCGGCACGTGCACAGGCTCCCTGTTCATACTAAAAACTAGTTTTGTCTTTGCTGGCTTTCCTTGGTGTCTAAATCCTAGATGTAGGCCCGACACGAACTGTTTCGAAGCGCCGGTATCACGACTGGAAGGATTGGTCATGGGGGACAAATACGACCAGGGTTGTATTGGGCAAGAATCAAGATCCCAAGAGCCAGATGGATGGCACCTCTTCGAGCTCATCCAGCACTCTCTCCCCTTAGCGCATGACAATGGAAAATATCTTGCAAGTCACAGTCGGGTGCTCGAGATCCATAAAATCGTCGGATGAAAATTGTCAGATGGCCCACCAAAGCAAACTGGTCAGCCTCTTGTGACTGGCCATCACTCACCCACTTGGAGGGATGGGTGTCCTCGACCGTTGGGCTGAGCAAGACACAACTACCGTTAGCGGGCGTGGGCGGGTTACTGCTAAGCGGCCATGATTGGATCTTCTCACTGGCGTCTCCGTCGGGAGAGAGCGGATCTAGCGGCGGCCTATAATTCGACGACGCCGTCCCAAAGACCGGCCCGTGGACGGGGACCTAGTCGAATCATATGGCATTTCAGCCGTCCACCCTGAGGCCATTGTGTACGAATCAAGACTTGGCAGCAGAGACGCCATCTCCTGCGAGGTTGTGAGACGATTGCCAGCGCCGTGCATCCATCACCCGATGCCGTGAGTGGGCGAAGAGGGACCGCCACGAAAACGAGGACAGTGCACACAGACACGAGGCCAACAGCTAGGTAGCTGGAACAATTGAACCAAGCAGGGAACCAGCAACTCCAAGCTCCTGCTTAGCCAGGGGCCCCCCATTCTGACGTGCCCCGAGGCAGTGGACCCCAGACAAAGGCAGTGGCCACAGCCTGCGATAGGAATAGCAACAAGATTCCGTCCAGTGGTGGCGTCTCGGGTTGAGTGAGCAACCTAGATGGGGACTCCTCCACCCCGCCAAAATACCTGGCTGATCTGATCGGAGTGTGGCTTGATGATGATCACTGGGTTGCGCCGGGTTGACCCTGGTTCCAACTTCATTTTCTGGAGACGCCGAGCACGCTGTGCAAGTCGGTGTCGAGCTGCGTGTCCGGATCTCAACCAGCAGGAAGCCGCCGATGATGATCTTATTCTAGAATTCCAAGAGTTGGCAGGCAAGGGAGAGCGAAGCCGCCAATCACCCTCTCCCGGGCTTTTTTTTTCTGGTCCTCCATCGGTTTCACACGCACGCAGCGTCGCACTGGTGTCTATGACATAAACAGCCCACCATCATACGGTGTCCACTAACCCCTCCATGCCCCTCTTCCCCGTTCTGGTAGGGTTCCTTGGCCATCATTCAACGGCCGCGAGCGATGGAGGGTCCGGCACCACGTGGGTTCACGTCAAAGCTGGTTTTTTTTTTCTCTTTCATTTCTTCGATGATGCTCAAGATGCTCGATTCCACGTGCTATGTGAGATGACGAAAAAGACATGTGAGCTGGGACAAGGTGGTGGTGACGGTGTACACAGCTCCGGGTAGCTGCTTTGCCGGTCCGTCTTGACGTGAGCTGACTGGACGGCGGATGGACGCGCTTCCGCAGCCATCCCCATCCGCGATTGGCGATAGAGCCCTCGATTGGATCCCTCAGAGTCCTAGAGAGCCGAGCACACATAGAATATCCCGCGTCAAGACGCTAGCCCACACACACACACAAGTGCCCATCCCACCATGCCTCTTTGAAGTCGTCGTACTCCCCCTGGCCCAGTCACGTTGAAATGCCTCAGATGCTGCACTTGGCCGAACATGCAACTCGCTTTTTTGGCCTCTCAGCCAGGTCTCTCCACCTCGCGCTGGTGGCACTATTCCCTCTCCAGGTTTTTTGACCGTCGCCCCGTCGATGATCAGAGATGGCGTGCGGGCCCTGTTGTGCCTTGTGGTTTGATGAGTTTTCGTCCTTGGCCGCCAAACGCGGGGATGGTCTGGGCGCACCGGGCTCGTCTAGACCAGAGGCCGTGTACACAATGGTCGAATCTGTGTTATATTGGACCCCTGGATCTTACCCTGAAAAAAATGCTTATTCTGTATTAATTGCCCGCTCAGCCACCCGACGGTGCACTTTAACCTCTGCCCGCGGGCGGTGAACCCCCCGCCGTTGGTCAGCTTGTCAGCGGCCCCTCAATCTATCTGCGGCCTGAGGGGTCCTGAGGGGTCATTTTCCCTTGCGCGGGTGATGATGACGTTTGGCTGGAGGCTTTGTCCCCGTGGTCAGCGGGATAAGGGGGAGAGTGGTATTGTGCACATACGAGGCTGTAATCTTCCAGCGGAATCGACCGAGCCGGGCGCGAGTAAGTTGCTGCCCGCGGCAGCGCCCCGTCGTGGCAAGGCGAGTCCAGTCCAGAAGGCCATATGTCCATGCATAGATTCACTTGGCAATCCACCGGACGGCTATTGGTCTAGGGTAAGTGGTCTAGAGGCATGAATTGAGGCCCTACAAATTGTCATGCGAATCAGTAGCCTGCCAGCGTGTCGATCTATAAAGATGAATTCTGACGTGTATCACGTTTACCGTTCGCATTGGTGGTGCAACGACGGCAAAGTTGTGGATAGCGTTCGTCCAATGTGTACAGGAGACGTGGAAGAAAATGGAGGCTCTAGAATCCGCGCAACATGCAGACCATATTGTGGGATCGTAAGACTAACTTTCAAACCAACGGATGTCTATGTTGAATTGGGAAACTGCTGCATCGGCTTCGCCTCTGTGATACGAGCTCAATTCCTACGAATCCACCATCATTCACATGGTCCGAGATTTCTTACTCAAGTTTGGTTGGGCATCAATTCCTTGGTGGATGGGACATGCTACCCTATACTGATGGTGGTGTACCATCCCAGACCGGCAGATCAACATCAACCACAATGGGCTTATTGAACTGCTTCCCTCCTGAATGCGGCCAGTTGGTCTTCATTATGGCGGCATTGACCACACAAGTCTCTAGCCGACCCATCCTTCCCACCAAGGCGGCTTGATCGCTCATCGGCGAAGCTCCGTCTCCCGGCCCGACCGTGCTACTGTTGACTTGGGCATCAAGTTTGCCGCAGCTTGCGGTCGATGATGGGGTTTCCAAGGCCGGAACGGATATGTCGTCAGAGATTTGCGATGGGTGAGAGCCATCGTTGGCGAGCGAATGGCCCTTTCGCCCGGTGAGGTCAACGAGGCTGATCTTGTTGTTATCTTGGCCGGGGTCTTGCCACTTTGTCGTGTTTTTCTCTTCAAACCGGGAGTTTTGGGCAGCCAAGTTCCAAGTAACTCGTTCAGATCCTCGGCTAGGATGTACATGGCCACAGATGGCAAGGCGAGGTCTCACCCGCCAGAGGGCCCGCTGAAGAGCTTCGCACCCGACAGCCTCATGCTCAGCCGTTTCGTCACAGTGGTTCCTCGGAGGTGTATGCGTCACCACAATGTCCGTATCCAAGGGAATGCTGTCCCAGAGGCGAGTCAAATCCGAGCTGTTGCTACTACTACCAGGAGCATCGTATGAAAATGCCCATAGCCCAACTCTTGGGGAGTAGGGAGAACCAAAAACCTTGAACTGGGTATGCGGCCCCGATGGGGAAGATAATCGGATGGTTGCTGACTCATGGTTCAAGTAGGTTATGGACGTTGACGAGGTAAAAAGCGAAATGCATTCCTCTGGTGACTGAATGTTATGATTGTGATAGTGAAGGCCGTGTTGCTGGAAAAAGTCATTGTCGAGCGTGATATCATGGTTTCCTATCTCTGTTGGCAACGCTCTGAATCGTGAAAACAGACTTGCCTGCAATGACAATCTTGGCTTCAAACTCTGCTTGTTCCAGCCACTTCACAGTTTTGGACAACTAGACTATTGATCAGCAATGTTGTATAAGTTTGTGCCAGGGTGTGAGACAGACTTCTGAATAGCTCCCCTGGTTTGTCAGATCGCCAGCATGGATGAGGACATCGCCCTTGGGTAGCTTGACTGTGCAATTGTGAGTGTCAGCAATACAAACGATCCGCGTCCTCCTTGTCTGCGCCATTGCAGATGAATGAGCCTGCAGCCGAGTCTCGGCTGGCTTGCTTGCTTTCACGAAAAAGCGATGAAGCTAGTGAGTTGTGGCCGCAATCTTAGCCGTGGCGGCGGGGATGTCTCAGTCGCGTCTACGAACGTGACTGACAAGGGACGTGGGATTTGGGGGACTCGTGGATGAGGTCGTGGGATGAGGCTATTCACTTTGCGATTTGGTTGGTTGAGTGGGAGCAGACTTGGAGCGACGAGGCTGCTGTGGCTATGTGGTTCTGCGAGGGGGAACGTTGCATGACCCAGGTGAGTCCGGTTGGATAAGACACAATGCAACGGGGAAATGAGAGGCGCTTGAGCAGACGATGGATGACGATGATCAGAGTGTGAATCCGTGTTATTGTGATGATGCTATGGACAGTTGTGGACAGAGAATACGAGCCGGCGATGTGATAGACTTTCAAGCCCTATCCAGCAGGCAGCAGCCGAGACAAACCTATCAGGTGTTGAAGAAATAATTAGATGCCTTGAGATTTGGAGTCGAATTGTCACGATGGTGAGGCAGAAGTGCCGTGGCAGTTGTGGGGCAACTCATGAACTAGTACAATGACTTGACCGTGACAGTGCGGGCACTGTATGAAGCTTGTGACAGGGTAAGGCGATAATTCAAGGCTTGTTTCTTTGCTATGACGCGTCTACAGCTCAGTTATTATGGGGTTTTGCCGTGGAAAAATAGACAGAACGCATGATGCGGTATTTGGTCATGATTATGCTCTTTGTCTTGATTCTAACAAAAATTCCCCAAAGATGAGGCTGTTCCCTTCATTATTCTCCTGTATCATGGAAAATGAGCTTGAGGGACGTGCACAAGGAGTGGTCCATTCCCAGTACGACGGGACCGACCGGCGAGCATCTAATTTCGGCATCCCTGGCTAGGCTCTCCCAGCGGTTCGTGACAAGATTATCGTTATATTATAATGGCCTGTGCCGCCTCAGTTTTTCTCATGGGCCGTTTGCATGAAGGTCGAAATGGGTCGAAATGAGACGCGACGGTGGCGGTGAAGAGACGGCGCGAGCAGAGGTAGGAATGCAAGAGACGAAACGAAACACTCGCCACGAGGCATGACACCGTAACAGCGAGCATCCCAACTTCAGACATGAAAAAAGCAATTACACAGCTTCAGTACTCGTATCCCTTGTAACGTGCGATCGACTGGTTGGATGTGACAGGGGCCGTGTCTTGGGCCTGATAGAGACGGGCGAGCATCCCCCGGTGGCCAATCCCAGCGAGAAGCTCTGTGCTGGCTGCGTTGTCTGCGCGCCATTCTCTCTGGTCCCTCAAGTCCCTCTTGGTCCCTCATGGTCCCTCACGGTCCCTCCGCCTGGCCCGTCTGGCACGGCGATTGAGCAATCAGCGGCCGCTGCAGCACCCGACAGCCTATGGAGATGCAGAGCAGGCCAGGTGGAGTTGCACGGATGCACCTCTTACTCGCAGTTGCGGCATGCGGGCTCCACGATTTGCCTGCTGTACGCCTGCGCTGTAACTACAGTATTGCCACCTCGACAAGCTAAACATCGTCAACAGGCGCCGTCGCGACCAACAATGGCCTTGTTACTGTCTCTCCGTCATCTCCATATCCGTAAGCCACAACCACTGAATGCTCCCGTCCGAGCCCTTTCAGCCGCCTCCGTTGGACGCTCCAGTGAGGGGCCGTGGGCACCCCGCCCGCCGCTAGTGAGGAGCCCGCTGGATTACAGGCTCACATGCGCTGCCAACGGGGGGGCAGACAGGGGATCGCCGCCGGAGTGGGCAAAGTCGTTTGCGGCCAGGTCCCAACGACTTTTTGCTGGAACTTGGAAGACGGATTTACCCCGTCACGAGCCTGTCAACTGCTGGAAAAAGCCAACCAAACATCCCGGGCACCGTCCTGCCTGTCTTAAATCCTCCCACTACATGCTGAAAGCGCATAAATCTGTCCTAGGGGCCGTGCGAATTACCCCTGCCGGTAGCCCACTCGCTGGTTGCGGCCTTGGCCCAGGTACACCCTGCACAGTGCAAACTCGAAACAGGCCCACGCCTTAGACCAGCCTCCCCAAACATTATCCCCTTTGGCTGCTAAATCCCCATCTTCATCATTTTCCTCTCTGTCCGTCTGTCCCGACGCGCCTCACCATCGGACGAATTGCATCGCCAGCGCTCCGCTCGTCTTCCGAGTGCTCCATACTGCGCGCTGTGGCATCGCCACATTTTCGTTGACGGGTTTGACGTCGCGCTCCCCCTCCGACCCGCCGCCGCCTTGCGTCTGCGTCCTCTGTCTTTCGTTTCTTCATCCGACGTCAACACATACCCTCCTTCCAGCGACACCTCTTATAGTCTTCTTTGTGCGAATAACTTCATCGACTCGATCTCCTTTTCTTTCCTCCATACCTCTTGCGCCAACGCTATCGATAGGGGGTCGCGGGCGCCGCCATCCACATGGCCACAATGGCACCCGCACCTACCACCACCACTACTATTACTCCTCCCCGTAGCAGCCATGGAATCAGTGATTCCTGGGGCTATTCCGACGCTCAACAACAAGAGGTGTGTATTTCGGTTCGCGTTGGAATTTCTTAAAACTAACAGCCATCACAGTCATTTGACCTTGATTTCATGTCGAACCACAATGGTCCCCATCACAGCCATACCAATGGCAACTCTTACCAATCTAGCAACGAGCTGGCCTCCCGCAAGATGACATCCACCGATAATTTGAATGGCAAACTAGATCACGGCAACGAAAAGCACAGTCTGGACGACCCATGGACATACAACCCCCAAGAAAACAACAACAAGCGCTCCTCCGTGGCTGTGTCGGAAAATGAGGCACCAGAAGATTCAAAGTGGATTCACAGAGACAAACTGGCCAAGATTGAGAGCGAGGAACTCCAAGCTGCCGGCATCTACATCCCCCGCAACCGCGCTCAGAGCAAGCAGCGGAGAGACAGGAGCCGCAGCGCCATGCGTCGAGGTACCGACGCCTCCGAACACAGCACCCACCGATCTCGCAAAGACTCTATGCTGGAAGCACGACCCGATAACATCGTCAACAGCTGGGACATTCGCACTCCCGAGGAGATTGCCGAAGAAGAGGCAAATGCGTATTTTTCCAAGCCCTCAGCCAAGGGCAGCTCGCGAATCCCTGTGCCCAAAATCAGTCCTGCTCCGGGTGTATCTGACCCCTTTGAGCGCGGTTCCCGCAAGGCCACCGATAGCCCCGAAGATAATGAGCCTCTGGCGAATACCAAGACCCGCTCTCGCAGCGCCAGCATGAAGGGAACCGACGCGACATCGATGGGCAACCTCGCAGCTGCCAAACGATCCGTTACCGATATATCCCCAAAGAAGCCTGCGGCTCGTAAGACATCGGGTCCCAAATCGGCGACCACGGCCCGGCCTAAGACGCGGTCTGGTTCCACCAAGGAATCCAACGGTAGCATTTCGACCCGTCCCTCGACACGTTCCGGAGAGCTCTCCACAAAGGCCCCCGAAGGCGACCCACCGTGGATGATCAATTCGTACAAACCCGATCCCCGCCTGCCCCCTGACCAGCAGCTGCTGCCCACGGTGGCTCGCCGCCTCCAGCAGGAGAAGTGGGAGAAGGAGGGTAAATTTGGCGATGTATACGACAAAGAGTTCCGCCCCCTCAACGACCACGTACACCAACCCCCCGAGGAAAAGCCACGCCTCGAAGACGAGCATCACGAGCATCCTCCAGAGGACGAATGGCCCCTCAAGCTCGAGCCCTCCAAGAGCCGCGGCGGCTCATCATACTCTACCATGCCCAAAATTATTGATACCAAGACGACACCCGTCCAGACACCTCTGCCCAGTCCCAAGAGCCCCGTACGGCCCCAGATTCCCATTGCTCCCCCCCCGGAACAAGTTGCGCCGCCACCACCCAAACCCACTATTGAAAGATTGCCAGAACCTGTCGAGGACCCTAAGAGCGGTTGCGGCTGCTGCCTCGTCATGTAACCAATCTAGATCGACCCTACGTCCCACACTTACGACATTTACGAATTTCCTTTATTGCATTCAGCCACTGTGTTATTCAACCATACAATACCAAAGCCACCCGTTTAGCGACGCAACCATTTCCTTTGTATTGCGCAAAACACCCCGCGAAGCCGCCTAGAAAGGACGCGGCACCGGAAGGCCACCCCCTCTGGGGTTCCCATCGTATGTATTTAATTATGGACATTTAAGTTCTTAGCTTTTGTTTTAAAAATGGTCTTGTTCTGCGGGTTCTACTTCGACCGAGGAGGATTAGAGCTAAAAATGATGGCGCGTTGCTGGGCTCCCAGACGCTCCGCCATCTGGGTAACGATCCCTCTGATTTGATGAAGGGAGTTTTTTGTTTCTAGCGTGTTTTGGAGAGCTGGTGTAGGTGAATAGGAACATTTGTTTGACCATGGTTGCCAATTTGTAGTGACGGGACATTTGCCCTTGACCCACGGTGCTTGCTTTTTTTCTGAGGACCCTTGAAGGGGTCTTATTTTGACTCGAGGGATGCGAATGGCGTGATTCATTTGACTTATTGACATGAAATATGTCAACATGGGTCTTGGCTGTGTCATTTTTGCTTTTCGTCGGCATGCCGTCATGTTAATGGCGACCCTTTGAAGGACTGTGCCCTTGCTTTGACACTAGGGAGCTCAACTGCCTGTCCCCAACCATCAATTCAACATGAAAACAAGAATAAATAAATTATATAAACAACCATAAATAAGTAAAAAGTCCCTTTATTATTATTTATTCATTTATTTCTGAGTCAATTCGGGGATGTTGGGGAAAAAAACAGAGGGTTGTATACATGCACTCTCACAAGGATTGTGCCGCAATCTAAAGCATAACATGGCACATTCCGTCTGACCTCCATCATGTTGTACTTGGCATATAGTAGCGAGCCCACTCAGCCCTGCCGTCGCACCACCCTTGCTTTGGTCTCAATCAGCCCTTCATTGCTGTCGGGTATACGCAGTGGGGCAAGCGAATCAAGCGGTCCGGGGGGCGGGCTCGGCCGCTGTTTATCGAGGGCGGCTTGTTATGTATTGCCAGCACGCTTAATCAAATAATGAGGGTTGGTCACGCGACCAGTTACTGTATTGCGTTTCATATGACGACAATACCTGTGCCGATGCCGCAAACGCGTCCGCCATGAAACTGCCTTTTGGCTTCCGGTGTTACAATGCAAGGCAGAGGCATCTTGTTGGGGCGGACCGGGAGACTATGCAGACGATCCGGGCCTCCGGGTTGGTGGCTATTTGCACAGACTTGCGCTTCCCCCTCCTCACTCGTCACACCCTCAGGGACCGAACGGGGACTGCGTTACGAGCATGGCTGGCTGAGGGGAAAGGTTGATTAGAGTTGGAGGGCATCGTCTTACCGTGCTTGTATTAGGCCTAGCGGTTACGATTGGAATCATCCGTGTCTGTCTCACAGAGAGAGCGGGGGCTAATTTAGTCCGAGCGAGTTGCGAGTGTGCCTGAGAGCCACGTCTTTAAAGGGTATTACGAGAAAATTTTTTTTTCCCTTCCTCATCATGTCGAGTCCCACATGACGGAATCGAAGAAGGGAAGCCTAGCTCGGCCTGCATGAGGAATTGGACTAACAATGATGTGGCTATGATGGCGTTCGGTTCTAGAGCGGAACGGACTTTTTGTCCGCACAAACAAAGATGGATTAGAAATGCTGATGGAGAGTGGGTCCAATGGGAATCCGGGGTTACTTATGGGGTCTGTGAGAGACACTCGGACGAGGATCGAGGTCGAGAACCGATCTGAGCTGAAGGTCGGAGGTATAGGTGTCGTGTGCGTTGGCCATGTTGTCTCACGAGCGGTTGAGGGGCGCGCGGCATGCCGGGCCCCAGTAGGCGGGACGATAGAGCCTTATTCGGCCACAAGATTCCGGGGGGCGAAGATCTTTTGTCCAATTCCAGTACGTAAATTGTGCGGCATGAGGCATTCATGAAAGCCTCTTTACGTCATGGCGATGCTGTGTTTCAGACGCGGCTGAACTATGCTCCCGCCACCTGAGCAGATATAAAAAGGGAGCGCCCCGGGAATACAGGGAAACGGGCCAAGCCATTGCTCATTGACGCGACCGTTAAAATGCTCATTAAAATCGTCAGCGAAGATTATCGCATCCCAGCGAGGCACTGGGTCCATAGGTGAGTTGTCGTGCCGCCTTGGTTGGCTGTGGAGTGGCTAACATCATAGACCTGGCGCCTGGCTCCCCGAGGACCGGCGGGTTCACCGACGCTGGCTGGCTCGAGTGTGCCAACATGTTGATGCGAATCCCAAAGAACTCCTGCCGGTGCTCAAAGAGTTTAAGGACTTGATTGAGTCGACGCCGCGCATTTACATGTATTTCACTCGGATGTGGACTGAGATACCCAACTCCTCAAGATACTCTCGTGACCCCACTGGTGGTCCCCAGATTAGGGATTACGAGCAGATGCTCGATGTCCTCAACCACATCCTCCGCCGAGGCCCAAGCTGGGAAGATGCCGCTGAAAAGGTAGGGCTCGTAGGGGTTCCTATGTGTGCTGTACTAGAGTATGCAATGGGAACAGCTAGGTAAGTCGTTGCATGTTGGGATGTGTCGTGAGGTGCGCGTGAGAGGGAGGTGGTGGTTGAGCTCTCATGTGGCCGCAAAGGGA
Organism: Calonectria hongkongensis; assembly: GCA_017140755.1. Lineage (NCBI taxonomy): Eukaryota > Fungi > Ascomycota > Sordariomycetes > Hypocreales > Nectriaceae > Calonectria > Calonectria hongkongensis. The sequence goes on from JAACJA010000015.1 coordinate 106,799, forward strand.
GAACGCAACTGACCTGCGCAGTGGCCACGCCGCATTTCTCGACGAAGAAGTAAACAAAATGATTAAAAAAGTATTGCAGCACTGGGGGAAATTTCTCGAGGTGAGTTGTGCCGCCCACATGTCTTTTCCATTGGCTCACATCAAAAGACGCCTGCGTCGATGCATGTCTTGGGCACTGGCCCAGAGGACTGGTTTGGGCACACTGGCATGACCAATCTCATGAAGACAGCCAACAGACCAAACAGAACCGATTACACATTTGAAGAGTTCTACATTTGCGACCCCTCAAAACCCAGCTATGGATTCAAATCGTGGGATGGTAAGACGCCCACACCCCATCGTCTTGGCTTGCTCAGCTGCTAACTTCTAAGACTTCTTCACCCGCCAATTTCGCGACGAGGTCCGTCCCGTTGCCTACCCAAACGATGACAGGGTCATAGCAAACCCGTGTGAGTCGGAGGTATACAACATCCAATACGACGTGAAACTCCGCGACAGGTTCTTTGCCAAGGGACAGCCGTACTCGCTTACGCACATGATGGCGGGCGACCCTCTTGCGAACAGGTTTGTTGGCGGCACAATCTACCAAGCCTTCCTCTCCGCGCTATCCTATCACAGATGGCACAGCCCGGTGAGCGGAATAGTGCGCCGTGCCTTTGTCCAGGACGGGACCTACTTTAGCGAGCCGCTCCTGGAGACCAATTCAACCATTGAGGTGCCGCTGGATGACGCGCTAGCATCAGCCCAGAGCTACTTAGCGTGCCTCGCCACCCGTGCCGTCATTGTAATCGAACCAGATAACAAGGACCTTGGCCTGGTTACGTTCATTGCCATTGGCATGGACGAGGTCAGTACCTGCGATATCACGGTGAAGGAGGGCCAGCACATCAAAAAGGGACAGGAGACGGGCATGTTCCACTATGGAGGGTCGTCTTTCGTCTTGATCTTCCAGAGGCACGTGGTTTTGGAAGGACTACCGAGGGTGGGCAGGAAAGTAAATGTACCTGTACGGAGCCAATTGGCATTTGTCATGTCATAAAAGGGCCAATTTTATATGAGGAATTGTGGTAGCGGTTGTTATGTGGTGTTAGGGACTCAGCGTTGTTTAATAGCCTTAGGCTGCGAAATATATGGCAGCCGCCGACATCTGGGAGCCTTCGGAGCCTTGATGCCTTGACGGTGCTCAAGGCGATTACGTGACCATTTGCGTGCCTTCCACTGTGGTATCCTTCTGTGCCCCCCTCAACCCATCGCATTTCAACCCGCTTCGGCCACAAGCTCTAACCTTCCAGTTTCGCTGGCCTTGGAGACAGCCGTTCGAGATTGATCAATCACCGACCATAAAACACGATGACGGTAAACATTTACATAACTGACCAGAATAATGGTGGTCGAAGAAGTATGAGCCCCTCTCGTCTGTCAGTGTACTGATGCTGACTTGCTAGAAGGAGCTCGCAATGGTGGCACTAACGCTCTCTGCCGGACATGCAGAATGCCTGGCCATTTCGCAAGAGACTGCCCTCAGCGTCACCAGCGCATAGAAACCTCATTTAGTCACACGCAGCCTCAACATGAGTCTCGAGTTAGAGCATTAGAGCAGAGGGTTCGACAGCAGCAAGCCCAGTTAAGACAACTCCGAGAACAACAAGAAACGCTAGCACAAGTAATTGCAGAGTTGCAAAAGCAGATCCACCAGACGCTCCAATTCCGGCCTGCTTCCTATCAAAACCTCCAGTTAGCTTCGGGTCCCGTTCAAAGGCTAGCTCTGCCACCAGCCCCTTCCACGCACGTTGTGAAGGAGGAGGCAAAGAATGAGGTCAAGGTTGAGGAGGTGATGGAAGGTTAGTTGAACGGCTGAGGGGGTGAATGTAAGATTGGTTTCTGCTCTCCTATTTGGCGAAGTGATTGAGAGCATGGTTGATGGATGATTTTTAGGTGCACTTGCCAGTTCGGTTCTCATTGTCACCCGTGTCTAATACACTCAGGCGTGAAATGGTGCTTGTGCCGCAGTGGGCATTGCTTTACCCAAGACCTTGCGCTGTTATTGCGTTCAAGAGCACATTTATAAAACCATCAAAGCTAGGGGTTAATAAAAAGTTGCACCTCAGACCTTTTGTCGAGATTGGGACCTTGTTTGTGGAGAACCAGCCTTGACCAGATTGCTTAGACTTTCAGGGCTGATGTCTGTGTGTTGCACATCACTTTATATGGCCATTAATTTTTGATGAAGCCAGGTCGCTATGATGGCAAGACTAATGGTAATGGTGAAAATGCCACATTTTACGCCATTCGGCCGAGCAGAACCCTCCACGGTGCTATGGGCATTTCACTTTGCCGGAAGTATGTGCCAAGAAGCGGCTTGGCTCTGCACAGACATAGGGCATTGAAGACGGCCGCTTATGTTGAGGACTTGTTTCATTAAGATTCAGCCATATTGTTGCAGCACATTCGGTGACCGACTTGGGAGCAGGATGCTTGTGATGTGGTTAAAGATTGGACGCTGGCTGGAATGGGACTCATGGAGCCAGTCCTTAACTGGGCGTCCGATCAGCGCCATACATACATTAGTGCCATCTCTGACAGCTGAGCTCCGCCTGTCATATCTACAGGAGTGGGCTCGTGGGCGGGAAGACCATTTTGACTATCAAACACAACCGTCGTCGTATCAGTTACATTGTGGTGCCGCCGACCTTCACTTCACATGTAGAACAAGACAGATGGGGGGCCCCTGTGAATAAGCCCCTGTCTGGCGGGTTCCTCCGCGTGGATCCGCCTGCTGTGGGCTTGTCTTTGCTGAGATGGACAAATCAGGAGTACGATTAATTATCATGGAGGTGAATACTACACATTGCTGGGGCTGATCACTTGCATGCATGTGTAGTGGGCATTGAGGCTCGGCGACTTATTTATATCTATGCCAAGTGCCCCTGAGAACGAACCCTTTAAGCGTATTGTTTAATCTTGACGAATTGGGTTGATGCCCCTAGCTGGCTGGCTAGCTAGCAGCAGGCTCGCCTTGCATGTGAAACCTGCAGCGATGCAGAGCATGCGGAAGTGCGCGCAGCAGTGCACGGCGGTCGTGGGAATCGCCGGGGATCAGAGAGGTCCGTATTCGCCGTGTCTGGGCTTCGAATCCGCGAAAGACCGGACTCTCGGAGACGTCGTAAACGTATTGAGGCACAGCACAAAAAAGATCCGCACCCGCGAGCGCATCATCCATGCATGGTCTGCGACCAGGGGTCTGGTTTTCGGAGGCAGCGGCGTAACAGCTACGTCATTCGTCCAGAGACAAAAACCAATGCCTCCCTCCCACTTAGATTTCTGCGACGAACACGCTGGCCGCATCTTTTCAAACCCGTCTGACGCCGATACGACGCTGCAACGACGGACACCATTGGACGCCGTCTTTCCTGCCACGCGCAAAACACTGCACCCACGCGACCCTTCCCGCCTGGTTTCGTTTCCCTCTCGAACCCAAATCTTCCTCGCTGGACGAACCGGAGCTCCCGGCGCACTTGCTTCGGCTCCAATTGTCCTCAGCGACATCCTCGCTGCCACTACCGCCCCCGCGACGATAGATAACCTCGGCGGATGTCATGGCAAGCTCCCACGACCATGTGCTTCGCCCGAGGCCGCGAAAGCCGCACCACGCCCAGGCGTCGCAGTTTCGCATGTCGTCCATGAGCGACGGAGACGGACACCTTGCGCCAGATGGCCACAGCACGAGCGGCATGACAAGGCAAGCATATCCTTTGTTTCTCCTGCCATCGCGACTTTGCACGCATTTTTATTTTTATTATTTTTTACTTTCGCTAACACATTCTGTCTCACTGCAGTGGCCGCTCGACTCCCATCCCCGACAATGCTCCTCCCTCGGTCGTGTCCCTCTCCTCCGTCAAGAAAATGGTCAAGGCGGAGCAGAGACGCAGGATCTTTCCTACAATCGAGTTCGCCTCGCGCGTCAGTCACTTTGACCCGGAGAGCGACTACCGCGATTTCCATGGCTTCTTCAACCTGTTCTGGATCGGCCTGGCCATCCTGGGCATCACGTCCATGCTGCGGAACATCAAGGACACCGGCTTCCCCATGCGCTGGCAGATCTGGAGCCTGTTTACTGTGAAGCTGTGGCACCTGGCCGTCGCCGACTTCCTGATGGTTGCCACCACTGCAATCAGCTTGCCTCTGCATCGAGCTGCGCGCGCAGCCCCTGCCGATGGCGGCATGACCTGGAGTCGTGGAGGAGTGGCCCTCCAGAGCATCTACCAGACCGTCTGGCTGTCGTTATGGATCGCTGTGCCCTTCCTCTTTGAATGGACATGGACGGCCCAGGTCTTTTTCCTGCTGCACACCATGGTGCTTCTCATGAAGATGCACTCGTATGCCTTTTACAACGGTCATCTGTCCGAGACGGAGAAGCGACTTCGCGCCCTCGACAATCCCGCCGGCGCCGCTGATCGCCGTCCCGCCTACGTCTACCCCAGCGCCGATAGAGCTTCCAAAGGCTCAACTTCCACCAAGCGACGCAACCGACGCAAGCAAAAGGCGCACTCCGAAACTGAAGAGGACAAGCCCAATGGCCGTGATCATAGCCCTGTTGGCAACGTCAATGGGAATGGCAACGGTAACAGCAACGGCAATGGCAACATCAACAACAGCAGCGACGAGGTCGACACGCTGCGCGAGGACCTTGCCCGCGAGCTGACGAGCCCCATGGGCAACATCACATACCCGCGCAACTTGACCTGGACCAACTACGTCGACTACCTCTTTTGCCCGACGCTGTGTTACGAAATCGAGTACCCGCGCACCAGCAAGATCAACTGGACCTCGCTCATCGCCAAGATCGTCGCCATCTTCGGCTGCATCTTCCTGCTCACCATCATTTCCGAGGACTTCATCCTGCCCGTCCTCGTCGACGCCTCCACCCGCCTCGACGCCGTCCCCGCCGTCTCCTCGCTCAGCGAGTCGGCCCTCATCCTCGCCGAGACCATCTCGTGGCTGCTCTTCCCCTTCATGCTCACCTTCCTCCTCGTCTTCCTCGTCATCTTCGAGTACATCCTGGGCGCCATGGCCGAAATCACCCACTTCGCCGACCGCCACTTCTACTCGGACTGGTGGAACTCGACCGACTGGATGGAGTTCTCGCGCGAGTGGAACATCCCCGTCTACAGCTTCCTCCGCCGCCATGTGTACAGCGCCTCCCGCCCGCGCATCGGCAAGCACGCCGCCACCGTCATCACCTTTCTCATCTCCGCCATCGGCCACGAAATCATTATGGCCTGCATCACGAAGAAGCTCCGCGGCTACGGCTTCGTCTGCCAGATGCTGCAGCTGCCCATTGTCATGCTCCAGCGCACCCGCTGGGTCCGTGGCCGCCAGACGCTCAACAACGTCTGCTTTTGGTGCTCCATGGTCCTTGGTCTCAGCTTGGTACGTACAACAACAGCTTTCTCGTCCATCCCTCCTCTCTTTACCCCCTCCCTCAAATTCCTTTCAGGACTCGTCACTAATACCCCCTAGATTTGTGCTCTCTACGTCCTACTATAGAGACAAGCAATGCTGAAAAAGAAGAAAGAAGAACAAGAAAAAAAAAACAATACCACATGTATACTAGTAACAATAGATAGAAATTATACCCCCATACCCTTTGCCGTGGATCTAGTCGTGTAACCCTCTTGGCCTCTAGCTGGAGCTGGATGGCCAAGCGGCTGTACGACAGGAATAGCTTGGATATCAGTGGCCAAAAGGCCTACAACGCTTAATTCAATCCCAGGGCGAGAATAGCTCGCTGCAGACAGCCTCTGGTAAGGCTGCTAAATACAATAGGGGCGCATTGGATTAATTACTTTTGACATCACATGGAAATTATGGAAACAAGGAACCAAAGTGATTCTATGACATCGATTGCATCTACCTCATCTGTTCATAATCATCGAGCTAGAGTTACACCCCATCCTTCTTGGACGAGGAATTAGAAAGCGACTATCATCGCATCAATCCCAATTGAAAAACCATATCCCAACTCCGTGACTTTTTGGTATCGTGTATCGTTTAGTCAACCTCCTCCATGTTGGAGTCGCCAGCAGGGGCAGCGGGGGTCTCCTCAGCAGCCTCGGCGGGGGCGGACTCATCCTCCTCGATGTTGAGACCGAGCTGGACAAGCTTGTGGATGCGCTCGGCGAAGCCAGCGGGCTCGTCAATGGTGAAGCCAGAGACGAGGAGGGAGGTCTCGAAGAGGAGCTGGACGATGGACTTGACAGTGCGGTCGTTCTCACCGTCAGCTTCGACCTTCTTCTTGAGCTCCTGGATGATGAGAGACTTGGGAGAGATCTCGAAAGTCTTCTTGGAGGACATGTAGGAGGACATGGAGGTGTCACGGAGGGCTTGGGCCTTCATGATACGCTCCATGTTAGCGGACCAACCGAACTGGCCAGTTCGGATGGCGCAAGGGGAGGAGCCGAGCTTGTGGGAAACGACAACCTTCTCGACCTTCTCGCCGAGAACGTTCTTGAGAGCCTTGGAGAGACCCTCGTACTCCTTCTCCTCATCCTCGCGGGCCTTCTTCTCCTCCTCGGTCTCCTCGAGCTCGAAGTCCTTGGTGATGTCGACGAGCTTCTTGCCCTCGAACTCCTTGAGCTGAGTCATGGCGTACTCATCAATGGGGTCAACGAGGAACAGAACCTCGAAGCCCTTCTCCTTGAGGGCGTCAAGGAAGGGAGACTTGGAGACAGCCTTGATGGACTCGCCAGTGATGTAGTACATGTTGTTCTGGTGCTCAGGCATGCGGGTGACGTAGTCAGAGAGGGAGGTGAGCTCATCGCCAGACTTGGTGGAGTTGAAGCGGAGGAGCTTGGCGAGGATCTGGCGGTTCTGGGAGTCCTCGTGGATTCCGAGCTTGAGGTTCTTGGAGAAGGCAGTGTAGAACTTGTCGAACTGCTCCTTGTCCTCAGCGATCTCCTGGAAGAGTTCAAGAGACTTCTTGACGATGTTCTTCTTGATGACCTTCATGATCTTGTTCTGCTGGAGGGTCTCACGAGACAGGTTGAGGGGAAGATCCTCAGAGTCGACAACACCCTTGACGAAGCCGAGCCACTCAGGGATGAGGTCGGTGGCGTCATCAGTGATGAAGACACGGCGGACGTAGAGCTTGATGTTGTTCTTGGTCTTCTTGGTCTCGAACAGGTCAAAGGGAGCACGCTTGGGGACGAAGAGGATGGCACGGAACTCAAGCTGACCCTCGACGGAGAAGTGCTTGACAGCGAGGTGGTCCTCCCAGTCGTTGGAGAGGGACTTGTAGAAGGAGGCGTACTCCTCCTGCTCGATGTCCTGGGGGTTGCGAGTCCAGATGGGCTTCTGCTTGTTGAGCTCCTCCTCCTCGATCTTGGTCTCCTTGATCTTCTTGGTCTTGGGCTTCTTCTCCTTCTCCTCCTCCTCGTCGTCGACCTCCTCGATCTTGGGCTTCTTGTCGTCACCCTCCTCCTCGGTGACCTCCTCGACCTCAGCGTCCTCATCGGGGACCTCCTTCTCGGTCTCCTTCTCGACGTGGAGGTAGATGGGGTAGGAGATGAACTCGGAGTGCTTCTTGATGACCTCCTTGATCTTGCTCTCGTTCAGGTACTCAGTCTGCTCCTCCTTGAGGTGGAGGATGATGGCGGTACCACGGCCGAGAGGGGTGCCCTCAGTGTCGGCAGTGATGGAGAAGGTACCACCGGCAGAAGACTCCCAGACGTACTGCTCGTCATCGTTGTGCTTGGAGACGACCTTGACCTGGTCGGCAACAAGGTAGGCAGAGTAGAAACCAACACCGAACTGACCAATCATGGAAACATCAGCACCGGCGGTGAGAGCCTCCATGAACTGCTTGGTGCCGGAGCGGGCAATGGTACCAAGGTTGTTGACAAGGTCCTGGGCGAATGTATTAGTCAAATGTATAGGGACAGGGCAAGCTAGGGCATTCAGAAGCTTACAGCCTTGGTCATACCGATACCGGTATCACGGATGGTCAAGGTCTTGTTGACCTTGTCAGGAATGATGTCGATGCGGAGGTCCTTGCCAGAGTCGAGCTGGCTAGGGTCCGACAAGGACTTGTATCGGACTTTGTCGAGGGCATCGGAAGCGTTGGAGACGAGCTCTCTGAGGAAAATCTCCTTGTTGGAGTAGACGGTGTTGATGATGAGGGAGAGAAGCTGAGAAATCTCAGCCTGGAACTCGAAAGTCTCAGACATGGTGGCGGGTATCAAAGAATCGTGACTGTGAGGAAAGGGGTGTTTGTTAGTTTACTGGTTTGACAAAGGAGGGGGAATGGTGTATTTATGTGTAAAAACGGTGCGGGCGGAAGGCAAAAGAAACGTGTAGAAGCCAGCAACGGTTCTGTTGAAAAAAAGGGATAGATGGAAACTCAAATCCCTAGTGATCGATAGAATAGTCTGGATGTTCTCGACGAACAATCCAGACACGTCTCGGCCTTCGAGGACAGAAGATCTCGAGCTCCGTTGCAAAAAGGCGGGGAGAACAAGGCTGGATGCGGGACAGCGCCCAGGGCTCCCAGCAGCAGCACCGTGCACGGTAGAACGTACCTTGGGGATCGTAACAAAGAAAGGAAATTAACAAGAGAAGAGTAACTCCTGGGGAAGAAGTTTCTTACTCAAGTAGAGAGGAGGGATGGTGTTTTAAGTAAGGAAGAAGAGGAGGAGAAGGGGCGGCGACGCGGTGGTAGAAATGCTTCGAGGGCGGGTGCAGGCAGTCCAAGCCGCCCCTCCTGCGTTTCCTTCCATCAGATTCCATCTCTGATCTTCTACGAGCACAAGCGCCCAGGCCACCCAGGCAACCGCCTCCCCTGCAGCCCAGTGCGAGCCTCAGCGGGGTACCTTCCCCTCCATGGGTCTCTGGTGACCGCCGAAGTACAACCCCCCCCCCCCAAACCTCGTCAGTGCACTGCCGCTGCCGCCCCACTGATTGGATCAGGATTCAATGCTAGAGCCTTCTATGGCGAATCGAACCTCGTAGATTGTTTTGTTTTTTTGACTCGAGCTGCCCTGGCCAACAAAGGCCTGTCCGCGTCCAGTGCATCCGGCCGTCGGCCTTCTTTGTTCACGTTGGGGGGGTAAAACAGACCGAGTCTGGCAGAATGTCTCAGGCTTCAGCCGGGGGGTGTGTGCCCCTCCGCCAGCCCCTCCATCATACAGTACAGGTCGAATCTTCTAGTTTCTCCTGCTGAGGCCATCCATGCCCATCTGCCTCTTTTGCCCCGTGGCCCAATAAGACAATTGCGTGCCGTGAACTGCGAGCTCCCACACCTGCAGGTGTACAAAGGCGGCTGACGAGGCTGATAGCTACCCCAGCCCAAGCAACGAAAGTGAGGCGGATTTTCCCCGGCCGAGAATGCTACCCCCCCTCCATCGCTGTGAACTTTCTGTCCGCAGCCTAGCCGCAAGCAAGCCATGTCTCATTAAGCGCATTTGTGCAGCAGAGCACTGCCTTTTTTCTAGTTGCTTCTGTAAGAAGCACACAATTTGCCCCCCAAACGGCCCGGCAGCCTGCAATGCCTAATGTTTGCCTCCTGCGGGGCCCCACCACTTGTTCGCAAGCTAAGATGCGACCTGGATGTGAGCATCCGCTGGTCTCTCTTTGTGGTTTCACCGCCCCAGCTCTCGACTCAAGGCACCGCTGCAAGCGCCATAGGAACCAGACATTGTTCTTTGTGTGATAATCACGGTTGCTTCTAGAGTACAGGCTCCATGCCTAATCCATATATGCTAGTAGTACACTTGTCTATTCCTGTTCTAATACCTGACCGACCTGGCGATATCTTCGATCGCCATATGTGAGCCCGAATCCTTGCTCTCCTTTTACAGGGACCATCTCTATAACTTCTCCTACAACAATGACATGGTCACGGACCTTGACAAGCCCCCCCTCAGCCGCATCTTTGAGTATCTTACACCGCAGCGCAAACATGACGCCCTCGCCTCGTAGCACTGGTATATCTCCTTCGCAGGTCACATCCAAGCCATCTAGTGCGTTGCCTATATTTCCTCGTGTAAAGTGTGACGCCACAGTTGCGCCAGTCGCGTCGCCCGCAAGTATATGCACAGTGAATGCTCCACTCTCCGATATAGCATCGAGCGTCCGACTCGGCGTTGCAATGTTAAAGGTGACGAGCGGTGTCGGGGACAGCGTCAGCGAGGTAAAAGACGACATCGTCATGGCTCGAATGCCTCCGTCGGATCCGCGAGTGGTGCATACAACAACCGAATGAGGTAGCAGTCGCATAATGGAACGGAGCTGCTCAGGAAGCGGCTCAGAGGTGGTCGGATGGGAGGTCGGAGGTTTGGCGGGGGAGGCATGCCACGAATTGGGGACGGCAGTACTATTGATGCTTCGAGATGGAGTTGCTGGAGCTATTAGCAACGCCATTAGGACGGGGAATCACAAACTCACTGTTCAGAGAGCGTCTTTGGAGAGAAGTAGCTTGTATGCGTCCACATCCCTCACACATTCTCGATCTTGCCTCGACGGCCCTCATAGAGCTCCATTGTCTCGTTCCCATGCCCTGGAGTTTCTCCAGCGCCCTCCCCCCATTGCGCAGCACCCTTGAGCCCTTCATCGTCCCAAGGGCATAACTTTCGGCCAGAGAACAATATGGGCCGTAAACCTTAGGGAATGTGCGTATTACAACCACGATCCCGGCTAAGTATTGACTCTTGTCGTTGCTGGTCGCCGTCCGCAACTTTGCGCGAGGTAGGCCTTATCGATAAGAAACCGAAGGCCGGCCGCCGAGCTAGCGGGTGCGGTCCATATCCACCTGCCAAATTTTACCCGACATATCGCCAGATCACGCCGCCGCCGACGACGACGACTCGAAACATCCAAGCCGCCAGTGGGCCAATTGCTCCTAGACGCCCTCTCAATCGCCAGTGTCGCAGCCGAGGCTTGAATAACCTGCACTCTGTTCACCATGGCGAGCCTCTGCGCCATGCCCATGGCCCTCGCGCCGACGCGAGCAACCACCAAAGCCGTCCGACTTGCTCGAACCCAAGTGAGGAATGCCACCTTTATTCCTCGACCTCGCCGTCCCTACACCTTTACCCAGCTCGTGATGCTATCAGATGGCTCCTCCTACACTATGCGCACCACCTCGCCCCTCCCCATCTACCGAGCCACCAAGGACACCCGCAACACGCTGCTCTGGCAGCCCAGCGAAAAATCGCTGAAGAACGTCGAGCTTGATGAGGCCGGTAAGCTCGCCGCTTTCCGTGAGCGATTCGGTCGAGCCTACGACTCCGGAACCTCTGAGGAAGGTGCTGTGGATGATGGCTACGCAGACCTCATCACCGGATACGCTCCTGCTCAAGATGCTTCATCAATGAAGGATTCGGGTCCCAAGAAGCAGCCCAAGAAGAGAAAGTAAAAAATTAAATAGTCACCCCTTCGACCAATTCATCTCATAGGCGAGAGGAGGAACCGCTACAGGCGTTGCCGGGGGCAATATCACGAGTTTATGGTGTCAGATCATGTGTGTCAAAAATGCACGACAGAGCGGTTGGATGGGTAGTTTTTCAATATGTACAACAGCATAGGCCTCGAGGCTTGTATGATATAAAGGGAATAAAGTCCTTGACAGGAACCTCCACCACTGCGTTATAAAATTTCATGATCAATGCTAATCAGAGTCGTCGTTTATGGTTGCGCGGGCCCGATCAATGGCTGTATTCCCCGCGGGTTTAGATTGGATGACTGGGGGCCTGTAGAAGACGGCCTCATCGTCCTCTGCATCCAGCTGCATCAAGAACGTCTCCCACTTTTCAATAAGCTGTAAAAAGGTTAGCATATTGGGTGCCGTGGGTTTATGAATGTGCAATTGGTTACTCACTTCCTTTTGTGCCTCGACAGCACTCTCGAGGAAAGTCTCAACTCCGCTCTTGAAATCCTCCACCTTCTCCCGCTCGAATCGATCCAGCTCGCTGCGCATTAGACGTCCCATATCTTCAAAAAGCAGCCTAGCCTGGTGCACCTTGCGCTCCGCCTCGCCGACCTCGGCACCGACCTGGTTAAGGCGGTCCTGCTGGCTCTTACCCTGTCGGAGCAGCTTGTCTTGGGAAGCCTTCTTCTTCTGCAGTTCCGACTCAGCCGAGTGCCACGAGTAAAAAGCCTTTTGACGCTGACTGAAAGCTTGCTTCACGGAACCAATGAGACGGATGTACTCCTCGATAATAATTCCAAAGGTGAGGACGTCTTGCTGGGCCTGGCGGTCATAGACGTCACGAATGGTGAGTTGAAGTTCTGAGAGGGCGTCTAGGGGACCAGAAAGGGACGGGGAGAGCTCGACAGTTGAAAGAGCATGGAGTGAGGCTGAAAAGTCGCCAGCAGCCTCGGCCATCATCTTGCGCTGGCCAACCATGGTCTCCATTGCCTTGAGCAGGGCCTTGAGCTGGCTTTCGAGGGCATCGAGATAGACCTTGCGATCATGGAACCAGTCGTCCTGCTCTACAAACTTGTTTCCACCACCGACGCTGATTCCAAAGGATCCAAACACACCCTTGCTCTCAGTGGGGATGGGTTCCCTTCGCTCCTTGTGCTTGACATCGACATTGAATGATTCGCTCTCGAGGAACAGCTTCAAGTCGGGGTCGTGCTGCAGGGTTGGGTGGATCGCAGTCTTGTTGAGCATCTTTTCCAGAGCAGCTCTTCGACTCTCGACAAAGTTGCTGTCGAAACGGCCGACGGCCTGCTTCTCGGGAGGAGGCGGCACCACAATTCCAGGATTGTTACCATGGAGAGTGTTGTAGAGCCATAAAAAGTCCCGGTACCGGCGCTTGACCTCAAATTCGGGCTGCTTGTAACCCTTGGAGGTGGTCTATCGGATCAGCTTAGCTCGCTCACTCAGCCAGCGGATGGAGAGCACCTGGCTTACCTTGGTTCGCACAGAGTAGACGATGTGGGAACTAGTCAAGTCGCCAACCTTGTGTGGGTCACCGACGGTAATATGGAAGCTGGGCTTGGCCGCCTGCTCGATGCTGACGCTGGGCTGCGTGCTGGAGCGGACGCTGCTGGGCGTCGCGGCATCGACAGGAGGCGGGGGACGGGGTCCTCGAGGGCCGTCGGCGTCGTCGTCTTCGAGGCGATGGGGGTCGGGGCGTCGGGGCTGCTGCTGAGGCTGGGGCATGGTGGTACGAATCACCACCTGCTCCTTCAGAGGAGGCACCGGCGGGGAGTCGTGAGCCGGGGCATTGTCGTCTGGAGCGGCGCCGAGAGGGCCGAGGGGATCTTCAACGGCCTCCAGACGAGTAGGCTGGGCGACGAGGCGGCGAGGTCCGCGAGACGGACGAGGGGCAGCCGATGCAGCAGCGGGAGTGGCGGACGATTGCGCGTCGGGTGTGGTCTCAGGCTGGGACGTTTGCGTGGGCTGAGACGAATCCGCCCAGGGCGACTCTTCGACGTCCATGGCTGTGATGGTGAGCAGACGCAAGGCTCTGCTCGTAGGCGCGAATCGGAGACGGTGCGGTGATGCGATGAGGTCGCTGCAGTGTAAGGGCTGAGGCGGCTAGAGCTTGGGGCCTGGGCTGGAACGTGGTGGATACAAGGCAGCACCTAGCAGCAGACGTCAGTGGGGCCCACCGCTCGCCCACTACCCGATTCAGGCACTGGAGGACGGTTGGCGCATGGATACAAGTTGTATGTGTATGTCTTCTTATAGATGAATTACCGAGCCGTTTTCTACTGTACAACTAATTGGTATATTGTCAACTATCCCGTGCTCGTTTCCCACACCCCAATCTTGGCCTCGGTAGTTCTACCAGAGATGCTCCTTGCTTTCGCCTCGATTCATGTTCTGTTTTGTGCTTGTTGTCCTTGTTCGTATCTCAATGCCGCCCGCGTAGGTCTCCTATCGCCCCGGCTCGTAGCAGCCTCCCACAATCACCAGATTCATTCGAGTGAACTTGACCTTCATGACAGGCGTCTTCTTGGTCTGAAACGCGCTGATCTGGTCTGGTGTAATCATCACCTCCTTGTTCTTCTTCTTGGTCCCGGCTGTGCCAGATGTTGAAGCTTGTCCAGATGCACCACCGCCAGTACGGGGTGCGTCATTTGCTGCGTTTGCATTGGCATCGGTACCTGCCGCTGCTGCATCCAGCCCAACTTGCTGCTGGGTGGCCTTTTGGGGATCGGTCGGTAGCTCAACGTCCCACAATCGTACTGTACCGTCTTGACCACCCGACGCCAGCACGTTGGACTCGACGCTGAAGCTCAGGGACCAGATGCCCCCCTTTCCGTGGCCACGGGATCGCTTGATACGAGAGCCCTTGGCGATATCCCAGAAGAAGATGTTGCCGGCGCAGTCTGCACTGGCCAAAATCTTTCCATTGGGCGCGCACTCAAGAGCACTGACGTAATCGGTGTGGCCAGTAAAGACCCTCACACAAGAACCCGTCACCACAGACCACATTCGAATTGACTTGTCCGTCTCATCGGATGCAGAAAAGACGTACATGCCATTGGGGTGCCAGGCCAGAGCAGAGATGGCTGTATCGTGTCCAACAAGGAGTCGCTGGGGTGAGGCGTGATCTTGCATCCAAACGCGAACAGCCTTGTCGTAGCCTCCACTTACAAAATAATGCCCGTGGGGACCCCAGAGAGATCGAAAGACGGGACCATCATGCGACTTGTAGAGACAGAGACAGCTCCAGGACTCAAGCGACCACATCCGAATGTGGCCGTCGGCCGAAGAGGACAACAAAAGCTTGGGTCGCGTATCTATGGAGGGGTTTGGCTTGCCCTCATCCCCAAACAGCTTCTGGGGAGGACCCGAAACGGCATCAGAAAATGACACATCGTAGACAGGCGCAGAGTGCCCAATAAGTTTGCGGCTGTTGAACTTGGAGTCCTTTTCGTGGGCATTCATGGTTGGAAGAGCCTTGCCGTCGAGTGACCACACTCGGATGTACGACTCAGTTGTGCCAACTGCAACCATTTGGCCATCATTAGAGAAGTCCATGCAAGCAACACTAACTCATTAGTTATGACTAAATGTGGCAAAATAGGAAACTTACCTTCCAAGACTATTGTGAAATGTAAACATGCATGCGCTTATGGGCACTCCCACACCACCGGTAGCTGGTGCATCAATCTTGAACCGATCGCGGTTCTCTCGCACCTTTTGCATTTCAAGCATGATGTCCCGGGGCCTTGAAGGTGGCAACGGGAGGTCGGCTCTGCTCGGTGCATCGGCACTCTCTTCGCGCTTGATTTTTTGATCAAATTCGTCCAAGAGGCTCGTCTTGCCAGCAGGTGGCGGCTTTCGTCGCTCTTCATCTTCAAGCTCCGCTCGCACATCGTCCCGAAGGTCCATATCCATGGGAAGAGGACCGAGCTTCAAGGGAGCGGTTGGATCCAAGACATCTTTGTTTGAAAGTCCGATATTGACGCCGGGGATACCTTCGTTAGCATCGACCTCTTCAATCTCCATGTTCCTCGACTTCCTATAGACGGCCTCGAAGCTGAAGGGGGTGATGGGTCCTCGAGCGGTGGAGTCGACCTGGCAATACGACACCAGCAGATGCCGAATGACAGCACCACCTTGCTCCGACTCTCTTTCCAAAAAGTTGAATAAATCACCTGTGGCATGCTGGTTCAAGGGAATCCGGTATTTGTTTTCCCGGTAAAGCTTGGTGACGGAGTTTTCAGCAATGTGCTGGGGGAGTGTGACGGTGGCGAATGTCTTAAGGTCATCTGCATGAACGGGCTGAAAGTGAGGGCCGATATCACGGAGGAAGATCTTGGCCTCTTCTGTGTAGGCATTGCCGACAAGTTCTAGGTATGAGTAGACGAAGATAGGCCATTGTAGTTTGGCCAGTTCAAACTGCGACGATGAGCGACGTTGTGACATGTTAGGGAGCGACAGAAGCATACCTTGTATAGCTCCAAGTTGTTCTCCACCCATTCTCGCAGCAGGTTAAAGGCCTTTGTGTACTTTTTAGGGCCAAGGTTGGCCAGTTGCTGGATGGGCTTGCCATCTGGGCCAAGATGTTTTGACTCTTGGCGAAAGACTTCCTCTGTGCGGTTGAAGCCTCTCTTGAGGAGATAGTCTGTGACCTACACAATGTTAGCGGCTGGCAGGCGACAGATTGATCCAGGTAATGCTTGAGACATGTTCAGCCATCCCGGGATGAAAACCGTATGAGCTTCTCACGCAGCCCACGCCCCTACGGTTCATGTTGAATGAATGATGTGTCCTGGCGGGCAGTGAGGGCAGCCAGAGAGGGAAGAGAGCCGCCAGGCGGGCAGGTCGCGTGACATTTCAGTGACGCCGACCGTTTTTAATGAACGTGACTCGGTCAGAGAGTAAACAAACAAAGCAACTTACAATCTGGTTGAGGTTCTGGTTTGACATGGCCCCGCCGGTTGTGCCTGTTTGTCCCGTCGTGGTCGTCGTGTGCGTAGTTGCAGGAGGCGTTGCTGCTTGGCCTGTGTAGCTGCCAGGCGGAGCAGCGCCGGGTGTGGGAGCCGGGGCTGACATGATGTGGTAGGAGGAGTTGAATATGCAGGTAGATTCAAAACAGGTGTGACAAAGCCTAATGAAAGCTCATAACAGCTGCGCTTGCATCAAGCCCGTCGCAGATCCCCACGCTGCCCAGGGTGCGATGCAGCGTCCAGATGGCGCACTTGTCTATGGGGTTGCAGGCGGCACGGAGAAGCTGATATATTGCAAGATCTTGCCTACAGAGCAGAGATGGAGTCTCTTGAATGGAATGTCGACAAAATACACGTCAAACGCCAAGGGCGACAAGGCTGATGGTGAATGTGGTTGATGCAAGCTCGAGCAAGCGAATCGCGTCGACAAGTTCGGTGTGAGGTTAGCCGATATTTAAGCGAGCACGGGATGCCCAACCTTGATCGGTAGAAATGTACCCAGAAAAGAGCTGCGTGATGACCTATGTAAATCAGTTTGCTCATACGAGCTTCAGTGAAGCCGTTTTGGCCCTTTGGCATTGCGTACGCCCCTGACAGCTGATGGATTTGTCGTCATGGTTAACACTATCGCGATTAGGACGCGACGCACAGACCATCTAGAGTACGTAGATTGACGCTATGAGGATCTCTACTGCACCTTTGTCGGCTGTGTCATGACAACTTGACTGCAATGGCCCAGTCCTGACAGTGTTCTGCGCCCTCGTTTTTGTGCCTCTTTTCCCTTCAAGTAACTCACTATTGACTTGTGCCCTCGACTGGGTTAATCCTGTGGCTTTCCAAACCCCCAGCCACTCAACATGGCCTCTCCCCAGGACGCCCTCATGGGAAACAGCGGCGAGTCCCACAAACACGAGCCCTTTACCGTGGAAGAAAATATCAATCAGCTTAATGAAATCGATAAATGCATCGTTCAGCTCATGAGCCATACCGCTACAGCGCTCAACGCTCTCACGATCCAACCCAGCTCTGGCGACTCTAGCGGCGGGCCAGACGCAACACCCTTGAACCCACCCGCGCAAAAGGAAGCCTTTCGTTCATCTACGGACTCGTTTCTCACTACCCTTCACACAATTGATGTTAAAATCAAGCGACAAATCATGGCTCTTGAGGAAGCTGGCATTGTCAACCTCGCCAACTCGCAGCGGCAGGATCACAACGGCCCTGCCAAGCCATCCCTGAAACCGAATGGAGTCGGTGCGGTTGGCACCCTAGACGTTGGGTGGCTGAACAGCCGTGGTACGAGAGTTGAGCGAGACATGGAGGCCGAGCTTTGGGGCAAAGCAAAGGATCTCTTGGAAAAGGATGGCGAAGGGATGAAGATGGACTAAGGCTGTTTACGACAAAAAATAGGCACATGTTTGGCGTTGGGGGGCTGACGACTCGCAAGGGTTACAGTGATACATCCTTAGTTTTGCAAGAAAAGAAGAGAAAAAAACACAAATCCGGTTCGATCAATAATGGCCTTATTCTAATTGCAGGATGTCCACATTCAAGTGTCACCCCATGCATGGGTAGTGCTGGTTTAGAGAAGCCTGACTGCAGACACCAAGCATCATTAGAGGGGCCTGCATTTAATGCGCCCAGATGGTTACATGAAACCAGTCGGAGTAGTGGTCAATATTAGGTTGCTTTTGTTGGTAGAATTGCCGATCTCGATCGACATCAAGAAGCCAAACTTTCCACGCCCGAGACAGATGCATTATTGCCGCAAACCATGTCTTGGTGTGGCTTTGCAAGAAACCTCTGCAAGCTGCCCGCCCATAACACTGTATACGAACTACAATGGCAGGGCATGGATACAGCTCTACAAGCTTTATAAGCACTGCTTCTAGCACGCACCAGGCCAAAAGACAATAGTAGGGCCCGCTAACAAGTTGGCCAGAGGCAAGCTTGCAGTGACGTTGTGGGTGCTTGCAGAACACTGCAGGGTTGCTTTACGGGGGCGGGCGGCAGCCAGTGACATCTAGGGATGCTCGAACGGGAGCAATTTGCGACACCAGGATCACTTGGTCGGAACAATCATGGCCAAATCCCCTGCCCATTCCAACCTCGTGGAATTATACACTCGGATATACCGGATGAAGCCCAATGGTCAGTGCGCACCACCGTTTAACGGCTTGGAGGTTGCGGCTTGCGACTCGCAGCGGCTCACGGCGACAGGAGAGTCGACAGGAGAGTCGACAGCACACACAAAGGAATGGATGGACCTTGCCTACATGACTTACAACAGCGCCTGGGGCGGCCTGAATCTGGGTGCCGAAAGCAGCTCTTGGCTGCTTTGGTCAACGTTTGGCGGGGTGCCGCTTGGTAGACTTTTGCAACGCAAGCCGGCCACGTTCGGCCGGGTCTCCATGATTTCGTGCCTGCGCCAGCCCGAGCCAGCCAATCACCGGTACGCTAGTGTAATGGGAGTCGCAGTGGCTGCGCGCCTTTGTTCCGTCATGGACTTGACAGGGACAGTAGCTCCGCAGGCGCTAACAGTGGCTTCCGGGATTCGCGGATCTTCGGCAGGTCTTATCCATCCAGATTACGGACTTTACACGTCAGGCGGCTCCCGTTCCTGTGACGGGGCCCCCTATGGCGTTTTTTTCTCCTGTTTACTTTCAGCTTGACCTTTAATTCCTCTGCTTCATTTGTTGCAACGGCATCATCGTGCTTCCCTCTCTGGGCGCATTCATTCGCTTGCTCTGCTCAGCACCCCGGCCCTCGCTTATCACGCCTCCCCCTCCAGAAGCAACGGCTGCCCGCCATACTCCACCAGTACCGTTGGCCACCAGCTGAAACGAACTCTTGCGACACGCCGTGCCTCATTGCGACGTGAGGGAGCATCGGATAATTGCCGCCTTGAAGTCACCCTATCGCATTCGAAACAGCAAATCTGACAGATACCATGGCTCTGGGATATAGAGGGCCGTTTGCGCCCTCGCTCTCGGCTGGTCTGGCACTGGGCTTTTTGACCATGGCGCAGGCTCACGAGCACGACACGAGTAACATTCCCGAGGGCGAGACGGTCTCCATGGAGCCGTTGGTAGGTGAATGCTGAAGAGATCGAAGCAGCAGCGACTGACCTTTTCTTAGGATACGGTCCTATGGATTCACATCTTCATTCAGATGCTCGCCTATGGAGTCATCTTCCCCATTGGCATGGTTCTTGGTGTACGTTGGCCGGATCACTCGGGAGGCATTGCTAACTCTTAATAGATGACCAAGAATCGATGGCACGTCCCTGTCCAGGTAGTTGGCACAATACTCGCCATCCTGGGCTTCTTCCTGGGTCACGCACACAAGGGCCGAGAATTCATCCCCAACCACGTCCACGGAACCTTTGCGCACGTCCTCCAGCTCCTCCTCGCCGCACAGGTAGTTCTGGGATTATACCTCAAGGGCCACTGGGAAAAGGGCATCAATGGCAAGATTCGCAAGCTGATTCGACCGTGCCATTCCATCATTGGCAAGCTCATGCCTGTTTTAGCGTGGACACAGATGATTTTCGGTGGAATCACAGCTCTTGGCTTCTGCCAGGGTGAGCACGTCGGTCAGTGCGCGGCTCATTTCATTATGGGAGGCGCATTTATCGCCTACGGTGTTATTCTCACCATCATCCTCGTCGTTGGACAGAGCTGGATTCGAAAGACCGGCCGATCGCAGGAATTCTACGACAGCGCCGTCATCGCTGCTTGGGGCTGCGTTAACACCTTCACCGAACACCGATGGGGCACCGCTTGGGTCAAGAATGATTGGCAGCACACCACCATGGGCGTCATTTGGTGGGCAGCTGGTTTGGTTGGCATCTGGCTGAGCAAGGATCGTGATGGAAACCCAAAGCGAAACTTTATCCCCGGGTTCGTCATCTTTATTACCGGCTGGGGCATGTCCGCGCATCCCCAGGAACTCCACGTCAGCGAGGTGACGCACGCCATGTTTGGATACACTCTAATGGCGGTTGGACTTACTCGAATTATTGAGATCGCCTTTATCCTGAGGGACGCTCAATCGATTTCCGAGGACGGGCGGGCCATCAATAGCTTCCAGTATATTCCCGTTTTTGTAAGTGCCCTGCTCAAGCTTCAATCCGGCCAACTAACATGTTTAGCTTTTGTATGCTGCTGGTTTCATGTTTCAGGGCGCCACCGAGGAACAGATGTCTCTTGTTGCTGGCTCCAGCATGGACCACGTCTCGTATATTCTGATCCTCTTCTCGCTCGCGTCTCTCGTGTTTCTCTTTGCCAACATGCTCATCGGCCTCTGGGACCGACTCGCGAATCCTCCATCAGCTGGCAAAGATTTTGCCAACGGCTATACCCATGTCAATGGTCGCGTGGTGGAGGACGGTAGGATTCAGGACGCGCAACAATTCGAGCTCGATGAGTTGGTGAGCGACGATGACGAGGATCCTAGCCGAAGCATGCTCGACCGACAAAGCATCGACACGCCAAGCACACTGGGCAAAAACGACCAAGCTCGAGCTCACTAATCAGTTATGAAGGGGACGATGTATGTATCACGATGTGACAAAGCAAATGAATGGAATCTAAACGGCGTCTTGGGCGGCTTGTACATATCTATAGCCAGGAAAATTAATAGACGGGATTTGGAAACAACTTGAATGCCTATATAGGTAACCAAATCAGAAATAAACAAGTCATCATCACACATACCAAGGTCAACCACTTCTGTTGCCCGGGTTCAAAGTATTGTATACGATGAGTACAGCCCGTCCCTAGAAAGATCGTGCTATGGTGACTTGTTCATCTTTGACACCACCAATTAAGCCCTAAATAACACATAAATAACCGTTTGGTAGTAATCGAACGGAATTTAAACAAAACAGAAAGGTTTGCGTCTAAATTCTTTCAATCAGTTTTATTTTACTATCGGCTTATTAGAGCATTCTGAAGAAAATGGCAGCGGGGCATAATATTTGAAGGAGTGCACCGCAAATAGTAGACCATCCGAAACCCACCAAGCATAAAAATATAATATTACCTTACTCTTATAACCAAAAATTGTACTTAAATTTGTGTTTTTATTTTTTATTTTTTTTACCACTTATTTATATATTTATGTCTCAGTTAGTAGCTTGACTGTGCGTGTCGTAGACTTTTGACATTTATTGCCGATTGACCTAAATACCACCCGCTCGCGCTAGCAGGCTCCGCTCCTGCAAAATGGCGGGGCTAGCGTGCTTCAGAGGTGGCTCACCGAAAAAAGAATATTTTGCCGGCTCTGCTGCATTTTATTCCAACCAACGCCCATCTTTGCGCCTGGGAGCCCGTCGCAAAAATGCCGTCCGTCAAGAACCCCAACGGTCCCTCCAAGAACCGCCTGGCTGCCCGAGCATCCAAGGCCAAGAAGGAGCGCCGCAAGCGCGCCCAGACGCCCAAGGACAAGATCGCAAAGGCCGACACCACCCGCGGCGCCCGACCCGGCCTGCTGCCCACCAGCGGACCCCGAGCGCGCATCAGCAGCAAGCGGGCGAAGAAGCTGGAGAAGAAGCTGGGATATGCCATTAAGCGAAAGATGGATGCCGAGGGCGAGGCAGAGATGAAGGGTGCGCAGCCCCCCCTCCTCCTCCCTCAAAATCTCTTTGTCGCTGGAGATTTGCTAACCTTGTAGTAGATGCACCCGAAGACAAGGCCGAGGAGAAGAAGACGAAGGAGGTGGAGATGGAGGAGATCCAGTAATCTATCTATACATGTCGCAAGGAAGAGGGAAACAGTTTATGTGTGCCGACGATTGAGCGCCCAACGAAGCTCGCAAGGTCAGTCCGAGTGCTGGGAGATGGACGCAAGCGCACCAACGCACAAAAGGCGTATTGGCGATATTTCTTTACATGCAAAGACGCGGGATATGCAGGCTACATTGGCAAATCGGATAGGAAAAAAAAATGAATTCAGTTACCCAGAACAAAAAACGTTCCAGAGAAAGATGGGGAGCAACGCTACTAATATGTAGAGTGTTGGCTTGGAAGCAATGGGTGCATGTGCCTCTGCCCACTGTGTGCTGTGGGCAAACAATGATGGAAGTCGGTCAATCATATATGATGTGGCAATACCGCTCGTTTCATGAGCCGGGTCGGGGCTCGGAAAGTATTTGGCGTGTTTGTTTGCGCCTGTCTGCATATTTCCGCCACAAGCACTCTATCATCAACCTTGGAGCGTGCTCCGTCACCATCTTTATGTCCTTTTTTCTTTTTGAATGGTCAAATCACTCTGTTTCCCAGAAAAGAAACATTTACGTCACCAGCGCCGCCTTTCGGAGATGCCATCACTTGACTAGTCGTCCTGGTGGAATAGCTGGCAACTGACTGACACTGGGGAGATTAAAAACCCGCCCAGCCAAGGCACCTGGTCCTACATGTCCTTTTCAGATCATTCAAGAAACAGAAAATTACAAAAAGTGGCTTGACTGAGGTGCATCAAAAGGCATATGTGGGCCTCCATTGACCAACTTTCTCACTTTCACCTTGAATCGACTTTCTCCAAATCAACTTCTTCCAAGACCTGATCTCCGCTGGGTCACTGTTTCTTTTCCGCTTTCTTTAACTTTTTGTTATTCCTTCTAAGCCAATTAGCCTAAGTATTTACCTTCCGTTAACCCACTCCGTCCTCTTTTCTTCTCTTCTTCCAGCTTGCAGCCAATTCAGAACCCAACACCGTCATGGCTGCCCCCAAACGTTCCATCAAGCAGATTTCCGACTATAGAGATGCGTCTGATGGGGAATACATCGATCTTAGCAAAATTCGTCGCCGGCACGAGAAAAGCGATGTAGCAAAGGAGTCTTCGAGTAAGTTTATTCATCATCATGGCCATCAAGGTCTAACCCTTTCAGCCAACTCGACTTCTCAATATGCAAGCTTCAGCGATTTCCTAGCCAACAACCTCCCGACGGCTCTGATTCCCGCCGAAGCCAAGAAAGTCTTGATTTACGAATCTAACGCCCGGCTTGAGCGTGCCAGACAAGAAGGAGTCGACTTTGCCAGCATCTCCATTGGCGAGGATTGCCTTCCAGTCTGGCCAGGCTTCAGCTGGGACCCGTCCGTCGAATCCTTGCATTCGGCTATCCAGGACCGCGTGACGGCTTTCCACAATGCCCAAGACCTTGGCAATCTTTTTCGGAACGACCTCATCATCAAGAGCAACCGGAAACTTGATGAAGCTCGGCAGCAAGAAGCCAGCCTTGACGCAGTTGTCATTAGAGATGGCATCTTGCCCGAATGGGAAAACAGTTCTGCCACCGGTGGCTCCTCGCAAACACCCATCATCATTGATGATGAGAGCGATGAGGAGAGCGAAAACGAAACAGAGTTGTGCAGCCCAGACGCCGGTACTTCATCCACTTCCATCGTCGAAACATCCATTAAGAGCGTCACCGTGGACAGTGACTCGAGTGAGGACATGGACTCGCCAAAATCCTCAGGAATTTCCGACTATGCGTCCAGGTTCGACTGTGGTCCTAGCTGTTCCCACGACAGCGAGTTTCTCGAGAGCTTCATCGCCGACCAGCTGGGTTCATGCAGCTCGGGCCAGCCACACAACATTGTCCATGGTGCACAGCTAATGAGAGATTCGCGAACTCAGTCTGTTGATCTAGAAGTCTTTGTTGCCTGCGAGGACGGCGATGACTACCACAGCATCTATGATCTCCCCGAGGTCGAGCTGGCCATTGACCGAAAGGCATACGAGTACTGGCATGAAACCGAGGAGGCTGTGGATTTCGAATTCCCCAACATGCGAGTGCGCTGCACGGGTGAGCTCTTAACCATCGAGGACGTCAACAACGACGACCAGATACACATCATGTATACCAGCGGCAAGCTTCTTTTCGATCCTATCCCAAGCATTGAAGAATCAGAAGACCCGACCCCTGACGACAATGCTCCAATCGATGCTTCTTCGCCCAGCACCATTGTGGAGAGCGAAAGCGGTTTTCGGTGGTAAATGACTTTCTTTTTTTCGCTTGGACTCTGGGTTTCCAAGGATACAAATAGCATCAAGGATATAATACCGGTTCTAATTGTTTTATGCGAGGGGTCATATCACCCATAACCGGAAGACATCACGTTAGGTAGGCAATTTGGCGAGGAGTAAAGGACAAAACAGGTCGCGTTTCAGTCAACTATTTTATAAGGAACAAATAGAGAGATGAATTATTCTAGGCGCACAAATATCCTCGTAGTGGTGGTATCTCAAATAACAGTCCGGTTGCACAATTTAGTTTATCGCGACAATGCTCTTAAGGTCCACGTTGCAAATATCTTCAAAGGGAACAAAGCCGTGACAAATCTTCCTCCAACCGCTTGATTCTTGTTTCGAATTCTTGCTTCATCTGCTGAACCATGTCCTCTAGCTCCTGCACCTTTCCTTGGAGTTCTTCCTCGCGCTTCCTTGCACTCAGACGCGGCTTTATCTTGATCACGGTTGCTCGAGCGCCGCGACCAGCCGAGGGGCTTTCGGGGAACGATTTCTGCGAATCTATCGGTGATAAAAACGACGCCGTGAACTTTTCGCGGGGCGTGTTTAGATTACCCTCTCCTTTGGGGGGCGGGCTCTCGGGCTCTGATGCCTCTTGATGTGCCTTCGAGTTGACATGCCGATTATAGGTAGTCAGTGTCCAAAACACTTCGTCCTTCTTAGGACACCCAGGCTTCGCACAGATAAAGAATTCTGCTTTTTCAAAACCCAACCTCAAAGCTTTTCGAGTGTCTTCGTCTGTTCCGTTCAAGTGGCTGGCGTCTGTCAGGTGGCGGAAATACCTGCTTGATGTGGGAAACCATTGTCCAAAGAGAAGACAGTTCTTTGCATTGCAGATATTCTTCCTGATAGCGTCTTGTTCTAGATACAATTCATCTCCTGGAGGGAGAAACTCTCGCATAGCAGACCCGATGGCGACGGCCCATTTATGCGTAGGACTCGCTGCATGTCGATTCCATTCCGACACGCATCGAAAGTCGTTTTCAACCCGGTGGCAGCATGGCTCTTTGCAAACGTACTCGTCTGACTGGCGCTTTGATCGCGATCGTATCGCCTGTTTGGTGGTGGTGTACAAAATTTCCTCATCAGGGTCTTCTTGAATTACAGTAGAAGGGCTAACACCTCGAGTGTGGAGTTCAACAATCATGCAACTGCCCGATTTCGAGGGCAAATCCGAACGAACAATCGAGCCGGGCGCATGTTCCTAGTACACGCCCTTGGACAGAGAATTTTCTCCAATGGTCTCGCTCTCTGCCTCATCCATTACCCACTGCGTTTTGTGCTGGCTTGCTCTTTCATGTCGTCGCAGTGCGGGAGCCGCCGCAAATATGGCGCCGCACTCTGCGCATCCATATGGGCCGCTGTGCCATTCACGCTCGTGTTGGACACACTTTTTGACGTCTGGGAAAACGAGGCCGTCGCAGCCGTGGTGAGGGCAGGCGTATGTAAGGTTTTCACCGGGGTTTGGCGATGTAAATACAAAATAGTCGGGAGGTGCCATAGCCAGACAATTCAGTGTTGTTTCCATGATGAGTTACGTGATTCCATTCGGGTTTTCAGAGATTCGAGTGCCTGTGAACGTCCCTACTGGGTCACGTCAGAGGCTGTATCAGCAGATTTCGGGGGCCTCCACAGAGATCGTCATCCACACCGAATACAAGCCCCGGTTGGACGTAGGGGCTGGATCCTATCGATGTGTGGTATCTCAAATGTGCTCTCAAACAAGTTTTTGAAGAAGGTTCGCCAAAGGAGACGGAGTTGTCAAGTACAAGTGCAGTGGTGTTTGCTCTGTAACAGCCACTGCCAAACGTGCCACTGCCAGCTGCCGGCAAGGGCGAGCCAAGTTTTCAGATACCTACCTACATTCGGTGGAAATACTCCGTTTTTACTCCGTTTTATTTCCATGTTTTACTGAGACATAGTTTGTATTCATTTCTTGCGCTTGCAGAGGCACCTCAAAAGCAAAGTCCATGGCATTCCCGATTGAGAAAGGGCAGTGTCCAACAGCAAGGTCGACAACAAATCAAATTAGGATAAGCACTTGGGCTTTTCTATAGCTCTGATCTATTTTTCTGAATAACCTGAACACAAATGAAGTGTTGTTAACGCTTCCATCAAAGCAGCGCTGTGTCAGGTCTGCATCTGCGCAAATAACAGCACCCCACGACATCAACATCCGGTATGGTGTAGTGGCTAACATTTCGCGCTCTCAAAACCTGAGAGATTCAACTTGATCCGCGGAGCCCAGGGTTCGATTCCCTGTACCGGAGAGTCTCTCTTTTTGACCCTGGCGCGATGATCATGGTCCTGTTTTTTTGGTGTTGAAAATTGTCCTCTGTTGCCAAGCCATACGATACGGCAAATTGTGTTAGGGATGTATTCGGGGGCCTTTTTTTTTTAATCACATAACATGCCTGCAGACCATGCTACATATGCCCGAGGCATATACTTCATTTTCGTTCTCCCCTTATATGGCCGCTTAATTTAAACGCAAGTGCTGGGTGACTGATTGTTGAAGATTGACAATAGATCCCACGCCGCCCAAAGACCCCTCGCCTCGCCCATGAAGGATCCACTCATTTTGGATATTGTCATCTGAGTGGATAAAAATTTTGCGAAAGCCCCACACACCACCATCCACCATCGTCTTCGTCACC
Organism: Calonectria hongkongensis; assembly: GCA_017140755.1. Taxonomy (NCBI): domain Eukaryota; kingdom Fungi; phylum Ascomycota; class Sordariomycetes; order Hypocreales; family Nectriaceae; genus Calonectria; species Calonectria hongkongensis. Next base: position 133,900 of record JAACJA010000015.1, read on the forward strand.
ACCTGGGTTCATCATTATCAATAAGTCGCACCACCATCACAACATCCGGTATGGTGTAGTGGCTAACATTTCGCGCTCTCATAACTTGAGAGAACAAGTACCGCGGAGCCCAGGGTTCGATTCCCTGTACCGGAGGATGTTTTCTTTTTGCATCATGATAATAATACCGGTAGTCCGATCTCTATTTTTTGCTGTGTCATCATCTCATGTGTCGGCAGTGACGTCGGCTCCATAGATGGGTTGTACTTTTCCCGGTAAGAAGAAAAAGCGAGCATCTAACTAAGTATTTTCTCACCTATCTCAATTATTTTTCAGTTGGTATTTATTTTGAATTCTCTCTTTCATTTAAGCCTTGTTTCATTGCGCACGCAATCTTGTTTGTGGTTTGTTATCACACGTTTTGTCCCCACCCAGTCTAGGGTAAACTGAAATATGGGACAGCCCCACCAATTCACTCCAAAATTCTGCGCTTCCTTCCTGGTCAATGATAACGCAGCCGCCATCAACAACCACCGTTGTCCGGTATGGTGTAGTGGCTAACATTTCGCGCTCTCATAACCTGAGAGATCAGTTCCGCGGAGCCCAGGGTTCGATTCCCTGTACCGGAGTTTCTTTTTGCGCTTTGGTGGCATCTAATATTTTGGCTCTTTCTTTCTTGCTGTTGTTGTGTGCTTGACTTGCCTCCATCAGCAAAACCAGTACCACATCTATCCTAGATCGTCTCTCTTTAAACCGGATTCTATATTCTTTTCACTTCACCTTCCTCTTTTTCTTAATCCATCGCGTTGTTATTTCCCCTCTTACGAACAGGCATGCTCTCTTAAAATCGACACCTGGGTCCTCTCAAAATTGCAGATGATGCTAGCCATACATAATCTTTTGTCGGGGGATGAGACGTGGACTCGGATATATTGGATCTCGTTTCTCGTCGCAAACGTCCCGAGAACTTCGTTGTTTCTGTGCCATATATTGTAGTGTGCATAAAATAATGAGTGCGCCTGACGAATGTCGCTATGTAATCATACGTTTGGGGCGGGCCATTAACAGTTACACAAGCCTTGGCTTTAAATACCCCTGGGTAGAGGGGATTTGCATCGACAAATTAGAGAATGAAGATCAGCGACGCCAAATTGGCCAAATGAGTTTGATACACGCGAGCTCAGCCTCAACCATCATTGCAGCTACAGGCAGTAGTGGTACCCATGGATTACCGGACATCAATGGGAAAACAAAATCTACATTTCAGCATAAAACATTGATATCTACCTTGCCCACTGGAAGCTATAATACCCGAGACTCCAATTTATCTACTCAGAGCTGGACGCTTTAAGAAGACATATTATCCAAAAGCCGAGTAATCTTCTCAAAGAACCCAGTGATATTTCAAATGTAACGGGATGCACTATAGCGAAGGGTTATTTTTTCCCTCTAGATCCGATGCGTGTCAGACATAAGCGGAAATTTGATTCCCATGCTTACTGCCCAAGTGCTTTACCGACAAAAATACCCGGATTGCATCCCACAGAATACATGAGCCATGTTTCAGGATGTCCTCGAGGAGAGCTTGCATACCGCAGAGATATTCTGGATGCGTTCCGAGGGATTCTCAATGCCTTTAAGAAGACCAAGGGACCTGTACATTCTTTTTGGGGCATGCCAATATTCTTAATCGATAACGATGAAATACAAGGGGCTACTAAAAAAAAAAAGATCGAACTATTCATTGCGGTCGGTTTGTCGCTAGCCTCTTCTGGTACCTAGTACGCGAAGGTCAGAAGGGTGTAGAAGACGGAGGTCTCTAAGTTGGTCTTGGGCTGGATGGACTGTTCTCGTGGCACTAACATGCCTATGGATGAGCGCCCGCGATAAGTAGAAAACACGTCCTAGGCATAAACTTAATGTTTGGCTATCTATTATTCATTATCCGGTGCTCTGATTTTACTATCCCCTTTCGTCGTGCCATAGGCTATGAGCGACGTACCAATACCCACAACCCCACCACCAACGCCAATCGCTAAGTCGAACTCGTATAGCTGAACTACAATAGGAAGTCAGACCCCGACCCAATCAGGCATACCGAGGTAGTAGATGGCCGGTTTCGCTGCAATGAAGTATATATGTATCATTCTCTGGGATGAATTTCCATAGTACCAGTATCATCAAATATTGCTTCTCATCATGTGCAACAAAAAACCACTTATTATTGATGTGCAGTCAAAGGCACAGACAGCATCATCTTCTTTCGAAGAACCTTCGCGCGGAAACGCGACGTGGCACACTCTATTGTCTTCGCCGACCACAGATACAACCTCATTGAGCGGTGGCGTTGCCGTTTGTCCCCGATATGGTTCCCTTGCTTTGCACCGGCACAAGCAGGCAGAAATTTACTACATACTTGGAGGCACAGGGGAAGTTGAAATCAACGGAATGCGAAACAGGGTTTCGAAGGACATGGTAGTTTGGATACCTGGGGATGCCGAGCATGGAGTGTTTTGTGGAGATGAGGAGCTGAAGTGGTTTTATGTCTTTCCCGAGGGGAGTTTTGAGAAGGTCATTTATCGGTTTAGTCATGAGGAGGACCCTAAAAAGACTCTGGCGAAGCTATAATATTTCTTAATACTATCTAATGTAATGTGATTCGCATTGCTTTCTATGTTTAAATCCGAGTCTGATCATCCCTGGTGTACTCAATGTTATTCATACCGCTCCTTCCTGCTCTTCATTTTTCTTTCGTCTCTTTTTGGAAGAAATGTAACATCAATGATGGCATCACTACGCTTTAATGGCGAGTAAATCTGTGAAAAGAGGTGAGAAGATGTATGTGTGACGACGTTACTACTAAACGACAAAAACAAAACCTCATCGTTAAGTTACTTATCAAATTCCTCTGATTTTCGACCTGAATATATCATTCGACCAAGAATTCATTGGAGAATGAATCGCATAGATGGTTATCTGAAATTCACATTAGGAGTTTATATCCTTATACTTGTTTGGTTTCTTCAGGCTAAAAAGAACCAACCTGGGAAGTTAAAGATGTTTTATGTGCGATGACAGAGTTCAGTGACAGAATGCCATCAAATATCCTGAGACTTGCATTCACGGATATGTCATGCGGCGCCAAGAACTCTCCGCTACGAGTAAGCCATTTAGATGGAATGAAAAGTGAGACAAAATTTTGCAGAAAATATTCAGACAAGTCTATTTGCGCCGATTGTTTCGACTGCTCTCTATCGATCTACAGGTCATTAATCTTGATTATCATTATTGTGTCGCCCGCCATGAAGCCTCAATGGCCTTCCAATACTTTTCTGGGAAGGCCCGCATGTGTCCAACATGGCCGGTTCCCTCAAACAACTCTGCGTCTGTCGCATACCCCTTTTGTTCGGCCTCTGCACGGTAGCTCTCAATGTCAGAGTAGAGAATCAAGTCGTCCTCCTTGCTGTAGAGGTACAGTCTTCTTGACTCCTTGGTCTCGTACGTCTCATCGTCAACGGCCCGGATGCTGAACACGGAGGCAGGCTCTCTGCCAATAATCTTTTCGACGAAGATATTGAGGAGCAGAGCGCCACCCCAGAGCGTCTGCGTCACAAATGATGGCCAGGGGAAGAATGCAGCAGTGCCCACAGTCATGGCCCACGACCATCGCTTCAGGTTGCCCCACGTTATGTAGGGGCTTCCCGGCGTGGAGTCGAGAACCACAAGCTGATGGGGCAGCGGCTTGCTGTGCTTTTCTCTGAATGCATTGAGAGTGGCGGCGTAGTTTGTGCCACCGGTGTTGGACATGGCGTGGATCAGGATCTTTGGCTTGGTGCCGTCCGAGGTCTGGAGCGAGTCGACAAACTTGAGAACGGGGACCATGCTCTCGGTTCGCTTCTGGAGATCTGAAAAGAAGGCCTTGGAGATTGGCGCAAGGATCACGGCCTGCTTGGAGTGGGGGAAGAGCTCCTTGTAGCCGTCGGCATATTTGGCGATGTGCTTAGGCTGGCAATCGCCCCAGCCGAAGATAAGAACGGCGTGCGGGTGATCTGCAGGACGAAGCGAGTCGTCTGGGCTCTCTCGGACAAGGATCTGGTCCGAAACGGCCTCGAAGCCTGGGATTGAGGGGCCCTTTTTGGACATGTTGCAGGTGTAAGACGAGGCGAGGAAGACGCAATGCAACAAGAACAGGAAGCCGGTGGGGGCGACTTTATGCTTATTTGGGAAGAGCCTCACGCTTTGCAGAGTGAAGCTTAAGAAAAGAGCCGCACTGCCAGTTTATCAGCTCCCACCAGAGGTTGAGAATCCCAACAGTATCGGCGTGGCCGGGCCCTTGCCAGTGGAGCCTGCTAAGCCATGCCGAGGCTCGCACCCTAGCGCACGTCTTTAGTGGCCGCAGGGTCCTGATAAAAGTCCAACGGAGTTTTTTTAGACTCGGACATGCTTCTTAATCAAGAATCGCAAAGCTAATCAGATTGCTGGTGCTTATGCGCAACCGCGGAACTAAAAGCGATTGGACATTATTCGATAAGCCACAGCCGTGATCTGAACTAAGCACATGGGCTGGACGGAGGAAATTCATCAAGTCAATAGCATCTATGTCCGATCGGAGTTTTGTGGGTCTTTATAGAGGTTTTTTGACCCTGCCTTGTCGTTGGGCACATGCCTTAATTGCTGGCTCAGGCTTACGCAAGGTCAGTTTGTTGGGCCAAAGCAGGCCATATCAATGATCCTTTTGAGGTTATTGGGGAATCCGATTGTCAATTCATTAATAGTCAGGCCGACTGCCCGTGTCCGTCGGCGTTGCAAGTTGACCCATGCCCTATTAACAATATTCTCAATCACATGCATCTGACTGAGCTTTTGGTGAGGTCAATTCTTGGCAAAGTTACTAGCGACACTAGTAGGTTGCCTGTACGTCCTGCCATTCCTGTAAGTGAACATTGTACTCTGCCAAGAGGGCTTTTTCATTATTCTCTTGGCTCACCCTCCCATACAATGAGATTGTGTGTATAGGAGTGCCTGTCAGAACCGGTTCAAGTTCATGTATCCTATGCGACTGTGGCAGAGGCGGCAGCAACATGTCCTCTGGGGTCGGATAGGAAAAAATATCAATGTTGTCAACTACACCGAGATTTCGGTAAAAATCTCCTTCCTCCATCTCCATCACCTTTCTTGCAATACGACTGGTTGATTTCCCGTCCCAAAAGCCCTCCCGGTGGCAGCATTTTTCGGCTAAGAGGGTAGCCTGGAGCCTTATCCGGTGTATTCGGCACTTTGTGGAGACGTAATAGAGCAACGGAAGCCACCCGGTGTCGATAGTAGACCGGGCCATATCTAGGGTGACTCCTGGGGGTGGGGCAGCGTGGGTTTTCATCGCCATCTTCCACATATCAGTCAGATTCTGTGAGAACTGCAGAAACTGGTCGCTGAGGAGGTCATAGACAGATTCATCATGTGGCCACAAGCACGTTTCATTCATGATGGTGGCCATTATGTGATATGTCCTGAGCAACTTGTAGATGATTTTTTCCTCATTCAACATGGCCCGCAGTCCTTTTTGAAACGTTTCGTACATGGCAAGCCACCGAAGAAGCTCGGCACGTATGCGTTTCTGCTCTGGTAATCCCGGTGGATGATGCGGAAATTGAAACTCGGTAACATGCTCTCGGGCTTGGTCTACCAGGTGGAATATATCGTTGAACAGTTGCTGCATGTATCGCCAAGCCATGTTGAAAGAGGAAAGCTCAGCGGCAAAGATTTCCGGCGTTTGAAAGAAGAGACAAGGATGTTGATGAGTGTACTTGAAAAATTCGACCTGAAGATGAAGCCTTACAAACGCCTCGACGATGCAGTCGTCATCCGGTTCTTGGTCACTTTTTATGTAGAGAATTCTGTCTTTGAAAGGCATTTGTCCTTTCAATATATCGAGCCCCCTTTGGAGGTGGATCTCAGCAGTTTGGAAATGCCCGCGCAACAAGTCTAGGCTGATAAAAAGAATGCACGTGATTAAGGCAACGCGACATGACTCCTTGCTATCGTTTGAAAAGTGAGACCGCAAGTGGCCGATAGACTTGGAAAATTGCTGCATGGAGTACTGCTCCTGCTCGTCCAGGCCACTGCCTATTCTCTTGGGCCCGTCCGAGCTGAACACACCTCTTTTGTGCATAGAGCTCACCGCCAAGACAGCATGCAGCACGGCGGGCTCAGTCTGGCTAGCCTGGAACAGCAGGCTGTTCCAGAAGCTGGAGAGAAATGTCCCCTGCACCTTTGTGGCAGTTCGGCACTTGAACCATTCAAGGTAACCCAACTCCTTACTGCCTCCAAGGATACTCGAGACAGGCGGCCTCGAGACGGCATTTTCTGGAGACGGGCGGGACTGCTGACGCACACTGCCCCCTCCCCAGATGCCGTAGCCGTCGCAGACGCGGCCGGTAGATACGCAGCGGTAGCACGCGGGCCGGCCTTCGTCGCACTTGACCTTGCGGATCCTGGCAGAAAGTGAGCCAACAGTCAAGCCGCTGACGCGATTCGATGACACTCACTTGCAGGTTTTACAGCCCGATTTGACCTTGGTCTTGGCCATGGCAGCGATGCTGATCCAGAGTAAGCCATGGTATTCCCGTTGCCTCAAGAGGATTCGCGGGTTGGTTTGCTGAATCGGAAACGCTGTCGCTTGATTGGCCGTCTTGGTGGAGCGTCAGCAGAGATCGACCTTTGCCCGCTCCGGTCGTAGCGTGGGCGCAAGCCCCAACCTCTGGCGTGGCTCCTCTATTTGCCGGCTCGGAAACGCTGTGCTTTGATTGGTTGTCGTGTATAGGACATTCCTCGACCCTATTTTGGGTCCCGGTGTTAACGGGACAAATGGACTTTGGATGCGAGTGTTGATCTTGTTGCAAGTGTATATAAGTTTGTGAAATCTGCTCTCAATTAGCTTCTTCACTCTTGCCCATCATTCCAATCAACGATCAACTCATTCATTCACAATCATCAACATGTCTACCGCTGTTCGACAAACCACTTTGGGCAAAAACGGCCCCAGTGTGCCCCAGCTTGGTTTTGGTACCATGGGCATGTTTTTCCCTTGCTACGGGTCTACTCCTAGCGAAGAGGAACAATTTGCCATTTTGGATCGAGCCTATGAACTGGGAGCCACATTCTGGGACTGCTCCGAGTAAGTTTTCCTTGCCTGTTAGTGAACACGAGCTGACCTTTTCAGTCTGTATGGCAACGGTGAAGAGATCATCGGAAAGTGGTTTAAGCGTACCGGAAAGCGAAACGAAATTTTCCTCGCCAGCAAGTTTGGTATTCTCCGAGGAAACATGAGGTTTGAAGTGGATAGCTCTGGAGAATACTGTAAGAAGGCTTGTGATGAGAGCTTGAAGAAGCTCGATATTGATTGCATCGATTTGTGTAAGTCTGACTTCCGAGGCCTTTTGTTCCATACTAACTTCATAGACTATATGCACCACGCCAACACTGAGACTCCGATCGAGGAAACCATGAGAGCCCTGGCTCAGCTTCAAGCGTAAGTGTTTTCATCCGTCCTGTTGAAATGGTTAAGAATAAAAAAAAAACTAAGCCATACTCTAGTGAAGGCAAGATTAAGCACATTGGCCTGTCGTCGATCTCATCGACTACTCTTCGCCGTGCTGTCAAGATTTCCCCCGTTGCTGCTGTACAGAATGACTACTCCCCAGTCAACCTTGGTGTCGAAGGACCCGAGGGTACGGATCTCCTGGCAACTTGCCGTGAGCTTGGCGTCGCTCTTGTAGCCGCCACGCCTCTCGGAAGAGGTTTGATAACCCCGACATTCGCAACTGGCGAGCCGATCGGTGATGAGAAAGATATGCGAAACAAGACAATGCCTCGATTCTCGGAGAAGAACCAAGAAAACAACAAGCAACTCATAAGCCAATTCAAAGAATTTGCGGACAAGAAGGGTTGCAGCACGACACAGCTTGCTCTCTCTTGGCTCATGAAGCAGGGTAGGGACATTATTCCCATCCCAGGTACCAAACGCATCAAGTACTTGGAAGACAACTGGAATGCCTTCAATATCGACTTGACGAATGAGGAGGAGGCAGAAGTTAGGAGGTTTTTGGAGGATGCCAATACCAAGATTGAGGGTAGCTACCTGCCCGAAGCTTATCTGGACTACAACTATCGAGACACGAAGGAGGAGGGTGCCTGAGCAGTTAAATTTTTTAGTCCAGAATAGCGCGCATTGTTCTAGCCTTGCAAGTTCTTGTTATAGTTGACAATTAATTATGTTATCCTCTGACTACTTCTCGCTAAATGTACTGTCTTTCTGTAATAAAACATGAGCAATCAGCCTTATTGGGCTATAGGTGAAGCCCCCAGGCTTTTGCAAATTCCCATTTACATTCTCAATTTTGTGTTGCTCATGTAACCCATCTCATTCAATACGGAGCCCGACCCGATTTGAACTTTTACACATGGAATTGACAGCGGAATCTACGGCAAATGCGCAGCCAAAAGGTGCTGTAGCTGCTTCAAGGTGTCGACGCTCATGGTAATATTCACCAACTCTGAGCCCTCGAGGCCGTTGGAGGTGGCTACATCGGGATTCGGGTAATACCAACATGCTATCGCAATAATCACGTAGACAATCTATGTGGGTTAGCAACGGTAAGATATATCCCAGGTGCATTACATACCACAAGCAGTGCTCCCTCAAGCCAATTCGATTCTCCATCGCGGAGAAAGTTGCCTACGACAAGAATTGACAGCACTAGCAAGCAAACCATGAAGATTTCAAAGTTGAGATCCATAGGCTTTCCAATGGCCCATCCAATGAGGACGACCAAAGGTCCGTTCAAGAGAGCGGTTTGGATCGATGGTGCAAGACAGTGGTAGAGCGCGACGTTAATCACGCCGTCTGCGGATGATTAGTACAAGGCTTGAGAAAAAGAAGAGTAGATTTACTTACCCCAAGCCTCATCAATGGCCGTCAAGTGCTCAGCAGCCTTTTCAACTAGAGGTAGTAAAATCAGGCCCAAAAACTGGTCGGGAATACCGCTCTCTACAACATCTTCAATTCTCTCGACTAGAAATACCAAGAGGAGTGTAACCAAAACGAGAGAAATGACAATGGCGAGAATGGCCTCGGTCATGGTGAACTTGGGCTTCTCCATGTCAGCCTCTCGGTCGGCATCTTGATGCTCATCCATCTCGATAACCTCGTCAAAGATGCTGTGGTGGCTGCTGGCCTGGTACCAGATGTAAAAGAGAAAGGCCACAATTAATGCGACCGACGTTGCTTGGCTGATACGCAGCACGTCGTCCTGCAGCTTACCCTCGGTGAGGTGTTCTTCAAGCACGCGAAGTCCGGGAAACTCGGCAACAGCCTCATTCTTGAGGGCCGAGTAAAAAGCACTGGGGATGAGCAGGCCAAAGGCGGCCACCAACAGCAAACCAGTGCCAACCTCGGACACGATTGCATGGAACTTTTGCCTCGCCTGGCGCAGCCCGCCAAAGAAGAAGCACAGGCCGAGGCACAGCAGCAGATTGGTGAGGATGCTGCCGAGAATTGCTGCTTGAATGATGGGAATCAGGTTTCCCTCGTTGCCGCTGCCCTCGGACGCGTCTGCATTGTGCTTGACGATCAAAACGGTAAAGAGGATAATCTCAACGATGGACCCAAATGTCGTCTCAATCAAGATGCCGGCCACCTTGGGCATCTTCCGAGCAAACTCTTGGCCCGCGAAGCCGAGCAGATTGGCAGTAGGAATGACGGCAACGTAGGCTGCGGCGAATTTCCAAAGGTGCAGACCGGGGAGAAAGTGCAGGACGATGGCCACCGGGACAAAGGGCCACAGGACATTCACCAGCATCGACGCGGTGCAGGAGCTCCGCCAGAGGACGAACAGGAAATGGCGCGGGTGAAAGCCGCTTCTCCCACTCTCGCCCTCGTGCGCAACGTGGTTCGCGATGCCTCCGCGACCGTGGCTGTGGTCGGCCGTGGTCGGGAGGAGCGGGGTTGTTTCATGGCTATTCACGCCATCGCCGTTGACGACGATGCGCTCGTGGTTTTCCGCCATGCCGAAGGGGCCCTGGCGATAGAGTATCAGTGGCGCAACGTAACGGTCAGTCAAAACCTGAGTTTGGGTTTTTTGGATTTGCCAAAAACTCAAGCGCAGCGAGCTAAAAGAGTTGGCACGTGTGGATGGAGAGGGAGATGGGAGTGCGATGACGACGCTTTAATTAAGCTTCTTTCGAGGTGCTACATGGGCTCAGCGTCTGTTACCATTTTGAGACAAGTCAGACGCGGCACACTCACGGTTCATGGGGCCGCGGCACATTTAGAGTTGGCATAGCTTCACTAGTCGTAGCGATTGGAGCATCGCTTCTGTAGAGGCGGTGAAAGGCATTGGATCGGCTGGGGAAGTGTGACTGCTTCAGCGTGCATTCTCCTCCTAACTTGATGTGATCAACACAGGGATTCCGGCGCCTAAACTGCGCTACTTAAGCCATGCGGGTACAGAAAAACGCGGCACATTATCAAAGAAACAAATCAACCACCAATATAATGATAAGCTAATTTGTTTTATCTCTGATCTTTCCTTTCCTTTAATTTTTCTTACAGCCCTTCTTATGGTTGGGTTGGGAAAGATATTCATGTGGTGTGCCATGTATTTTTGTCACTGAAGGGTCAACATCCCAATTAAAGAGGACGAGTCAATGACCTCATTTTTTATAGATCCTGGCCGTTTCGCTCATCCCTCCCAAGAGAATCGATTGTTGATTCGTCCCTAATACCTTTATAACCAAAATTAAGTAGCGCTGATCGGTTTTAACAGCCCTCTTGAAGGTATGCCGGACTTCGTCTTGGAATCCGTTGATCATGCTTAAGCATGTCCATTATTTATAGGGGCCAAAATCTCTCTCTATTGCCTGTATTTATCTTTCTACTTCTACCAATCCTTTTGTTATAGAAAGGGTTATTATTCAGAAGAGGTGTTGCAATTGAGACCCCCAGCGGATAGTAGAGCCATATTGGAGTGAAGCAAGGTAAAGTTTACTACACCATTAGATCCGTGCCGCGTGCAATGCCAAAACCAACTCTCGGAAACATATTTGCCTTGTCACCAACCAAACATTCTATTTGTTTGCCCCAAATACATAGAACAATTGCAGACCGCGATTGCCCGACTCTCCCGTTCTCTTTCTTACCTACGACTACACCAAATGGAGACCGCTCTACTACTATCGCCTCCAACTCAAATAACAAAAAGATCATGGCTTATGCGATACAGCATTTATATCGATATTTCCCCGAATCTACAACAAAAATGTGTGTCTATTCAGTTAGCACAGGTGTTCATCTTTGACATTTTCCAGGGCCAATGCAGCAAAAGATATAAAAGAAGGCGCCGTGTTTTCCCCAAGAGGAAAAAAGAGAATCCACTCCGGTACAGGGAATCGAACCCTGGGCTCCGCGGTACTTGATCTCTCAGGTTATGAGAGCGCGAAATGTTAGCCACTACACCATACCGGATTGTGATTGGCTGGTTGTTGAACACAGACATCCCAACTCAGTCCTATCATGTGCGTCATTCTGGCATTTCCCAGATTTGTTTAGATCGGGCGTTGCAGTTTGCTTAAATTACCTTATCTGTAATTAGATTAGACTGGGTGTCAGGCATAAAGCTGAAAAATCGGTACGCCATTTTCAGGACGATGCCCATAACTCACCAACACCCACCTATGTCCATCTACAATCCTCAACCAAGTCTAAAGTTTCCAGTAAAGCGAGTTTACATATAAAATATATTACGAATATATGCCTTTAATCAATTTATAATAAGCAAGGACCCCGACGCTAAATATCCAGCAAAAGTTACATTGTCATGTCAATAGACCAACCATCCATCCTACTTACACTTTCGACGCAAGACGGGTGAACCACCTCTCCATGTTTTCAACCAATCGCTTTGCAATCTCACCATCAGCGACTGTATCTTGCCAAGTAACATCAATACACAATTCGCCTCCCTTCACGGCAACAGCACTGACGCTATAGACGGGAGCAATAACATCAGCACTAAGTGCAAACTCGCTCCTCTTAAGAGACCATCCTTCATCGGCTGCAACTCCTTTCGGCCCCCCATCAAGCACCCCGACATTAGTGAGTAGCCATGTGCACCTTCGTGACTTCTTTGCGGTGTCCTTGGCGTAATCCCGCCAGTCTGGAACTATAGGCATCATACCCGTCGAGTCATCTTTGAGCTTCTTGTCCAGGAGAGCCTGGATTTCCTCTCGAACAGTCACGGAGACAGACCACATAACAGCTTCCAATGCATCAAGACCTTCTGGAGTCCCAGCACCTTGCGCGAGAGTACGCACCTTGTCCACCAACTCTCGCGAAAATGTATGCGTCATCTTGCTGACGCAGTTTTGTATGAGTTTTGTGGGCTCGATCCAAGAGTATTTCTGGCCTGACTTGTCAAAAAACCGTCGGAGGTTGACAGGAGTCTCGGCCTCCATTTTCGCCAAGTTTTCCTCCGACATTTGCGGAGCAAGGGATATAAATGTAATGGCGTGAATCAAGCCCGTCAGTGTTGTCTTATTAGTCCGACAGGCGGAAAGAGCCTTTTGTAGAGTCCCGTTGTCAATAGCCAGTCTCGCAATGCCAGTCTTTCGATGAGTCTCGCAGTGTGGAATTCCAAGCGCATGCTTGTACATTGGAGGCTTTATTTCTTCCCAAATCTGGCTAGCGGCAAAGCCTGGCGATACCTTGTACTTGAGCAAGGTGTGCTGAGCTGGAGGCATATTCTTCTTCGTCACATTTGTCTCGATGGTGTGATTTGTTAACGTGGGACGGCTGGATGCGTCTGTCTCGTTCAGGGATGCAAGCAAAGTCTGATGGAAGATTTTGGCGCCAGTTCCATCAAAGTGGGTGTGGTTCCAGACAAACATGATCTCTATCATATTGCTCCAGCCAAGTCTCAGGATGACCAAGCGCCAGCCTGGACTGACGGAGACGTTGGGAAATGTGGTGTCAATCTGTTGAACCAACACGTCTTTGCAGACTTGTTCATACTTTTCAGCGTCTTCAATCACACGCCATTCTATCTGCTGCGCCAGATCGACCCGATCAATTGTCACATAATATGGCTTCCTAGTCGCTTCTTTGACAAGCCCAACCTGGAGAAGTGGATGCTGAAGGACAGTGTCCGCCACCGCAACTTCGACATGCTCCACAAGCTTGTCGTGGGAATCATGGCCGCAAAGTGCACTAGGAATGCTGTAGCGGCAGGTGATGATGGTGCCGCAGTAATAGCTCAGTGCGAACAAAGCCGTTTGGTACCGCTCCCTGAGATGGATAAGAGATTGAACTAAGTGGGTTCGAAGTACTTACATTGAGCCCAGCTTGCGGAGAACCTGGGGCTTCGGCCCAGCATTTTCCGTAGTTTTTGACATGGTGTTCAAGATTGATTTACGGAGGTTTGAGCTAATCGAAACTCAATTTTTCATGATTGGAGTGCGGGAACACGGCATGTTATGTCAAATGTTGAAAAGGTCCAGCACGAGCGGCCCCCGCGGGTATCCGTCCAGGCACCCATGTCCAACCGTGCGGACCCAAGGCCAAGGTTGGGGATCCATTACAGGGCTGAGGCCAGGGAGCTAGCATGCCGCTCGCTCCCTGTGATAATTAGTTTAGTCGCGAATTCGGATTGCTCGCAACCCATGTGCCCGCCGAAGGGCCAACAAGTGCTGACGCAAATATCGGGTACTCGGAAAACACGCGCCGTTAAAAAACGCGTCACCATTCAGGCCACTAGGCTATGCTCGTCTGTTTTCAGATTCGTGTGCTATCGACCCATTCTCCAGCCCAATTGAGAAATGGCCGGCACCGTTGTAACGACGGTTTGGACGCGGGCTGCAATCTCTCCGATCACGAGACTGCGCTATCCAATGCTTGCCAATTCATCCAATTAATACTTCCAGCAACCGTATTTCAAAGCATCCAACAACGATACCCAGTCCTTCATGCTTGCTTGGCCAGACAACATGGTGCTTCAGATGCGCAGGCGTCATAGGGCTCGACTGAGACGCATGGCTTCATCAATCAGCCAATCAGAATCCGGTATGGTGTAGTGGCTAACATTTCGCGCTCTCATAACTTGAGAGTCAAGTACCGCGGAGCCCAGGGTTCGATTCCCTGTACCGGAGACCTTCTCTTTTTGTTCTCAGTCATCGAATTCGATGGCCATCTTTTTTAAACCCCCGACCAACTACTTACTGCTGGGCTCGGCAGGCAATCTTTGACGATTTTGATCGCATTGGAAATCTATCTTATAACCTCAACATCCATTTAACCTTGTATTCAATTAACAGTTACAGTCAGTCTACCACCGGAGTTGAGAGTCAAACTCGCATATCAACTGAACCAGAGCAAGCATGTCTGTACCTACAGTGGCGACGAATCAGTTTCCCAGCCATATGTCTAAATCCCCGAGACATATACAAGTGAATTTATAATTAAGGCGCAACTTGAGCGCTGTAGTGCGAATCCCGATTAGATGCTCTCAGCATCGGCTTAGCAGTCGTTTGCGGCTTCATCTTCAACAACCAACAATCCGGTATGGTGTAGTGGCTAACATTTCGCGCTCTCATAACTTGAGGGAAATCAACTCGATCCGCGGAGCCCAGGGTTCGATTCCCTGTACCGGAGTGACTTATCTTTTTGACTCTCTCTACGATTGCAAGAAGCCTTGCTATTGCTTGCTATTCTTTTTTGGTACTCTCCCCTGGAGCTTAAGAAAGCTGCTCTCCGGGCCCAAACACATGCACGTTGACAAGTGTCACAGGAGTGGCATTTGCAGTCTGCTAGATGCACTTTCACTTGGCATTAACTAGTGGTACCAAGGTGCTTGCCTGTTCTTGAAATGTCGTTACCAATCGCTCATCGTCATACAACCAAACACCCTATTACCCCGCCGTTTTATCAAGGACTTTGCCTTTACTCCAAGTGGGTTATTAGAGCATTGTAACGGTTTCTCAGAGCCCTCTTCCCCACCATTTCACCTAACCTAACTAACCCCACTAATTTCGACCGCCCACAGCCCGTTGTCAACTTAGCACCCGAACACGACGCACCCACAACAATGACAACCACAATCCGGTATGGTGTAGTGGCTAACATTTCGCGCTCTCATAACCTGAGAGATTTCAACTTGATCCGCGGAGCCCAGGGTTCGATTCCCTGTACCGGAGAGATACCTGCTTCTCTTTCTTTTTGCGTCCCGTTTGCAAATTCTCACGACTTTACTTGAGTCTCAGGTTCCACATTCATTTTTGGCGCTGCCAGTCTCGGCTTTAACTCGTGCGGTGCTACTTCGATTTGCCAAGCAGGCTAGACGAAAGATATGTCGAGCTCTCAGAGCATCAACATGATTTCGGTTTTCCACCACAAACCAATAATTAGCAGCATCAAGCAAAAGACAAATGTTACACAGTTGCAAACAGAATGACCAAACAATCTCATTCGTCTTACTCATTCAAATCTTACAGTTAATCTTACAGTACTCAGAGCAGAGTCTGTTGCGAATGTAACAGCAGGCTCCCTGTTTGCAAATAACTGGCGGCTCATCAACAACAACATCCGGTATGGTGTAGTGGCTAACATTTCGCGCTCTCATAACTTGAGAGATCAGTTCCGCGGAGCCCAGGGTTCGATTCCCTGTACCGGAGTCTCTTAAACTTTTGCCTCATTTTCACATGCGGCTTGTTTTTTGCTTGGGCTAGTTGTAGGTTAGGATGTGCGGATGAATGTGCGTGGGTGGCGGTGGTGGGGTTTGTTGGGGAGGAGGGGAAGAAAATTCCTGATGGCAGTGTAAAGAGCAGACAGATATATGGGTAGGGAAGAAAAGTAATGAAATTGAAGAGGGCATTACTTTTAACCCAATTCAATAGAAACTTGGTGCAAGTGGGAAGAGGCAATCATCGTTGTTTATAAAACGGGACTCGTTCCCTTTACCAACAAGTTGAATAGTGGGACATAAAGAGTTCAAGTTGGGTTATCTTGATTCAACCCATTTCTTGCTCTTAATCGAACGAACAAGTTGGCATATGTGAAGCTTGGTTTCTCCCCAGTTTGATCGGCTGGTCGTTAACTGGAAGAACCGAGGCTACATACAACCTGGGTAAAGCTGGGTTTGTTGCAAGATGCTACGAAGGGATATGCGCAGCAAAATGTAGCAAGAAGCAAAAAGAAACATACTCCGGTACAGGGAATCGAACCCTGGGCTCCGCGGATCAAGTTGAAATCTCTCAGGTTATGAGAGCGCGAAATGTTAGCCACTACACCATACCGGATTGTTTGAAGGCGGAAACTTTAGAACTTAACAACCCCGTGTGCACTGTGGAATCATGGCAATGTGGATTATTGGCAATTAATTGTTGGGATTAAACGGGTCACTGCACCACAGATAGTGTCTCTGACGAGAAATGCAAACTTCCAATGCAATATGTCATCCGTCTATGGATAATAATACACACCATGACCTCAATAGGCCCCGTCTTTTTGGCTTTTAATTGTCCACATCTAGCAACTCCTTTCAAGGCTGCATGCTCAAGCCTAGACCTGCTCGCCCTCCAAATGACAAGATAGTAAAAAAAATAAAATCGGCAAAGTACAAATGATTCCATCATTCCGCTATTGCAACCCATGCTTCCTTGTTATTACACGCGCCGTCCGACTCGGCGCAGAGTCCACGTCTACGCGTCAATCATACCATCCGCAATAGCAAGTCGTTGTTTTGCCGTCTTGGCTCGCTTGCTCGATCCCTTCCCTCGTCCCTTTTTAGCCTTAGGCTCGTTCTCAACCGGCGTCGCTGGTGTAGCTGTTCCTGAAACTCCCTTGGAGCCATCATCAAAATTACCCTCGCCTATTCATATTAGTACATAGTCATTAACCACTTGAGAAAGCTTGCTCACCTTCATGATACATGTCATCCAAGCTAGCTGGGTTCTCCGCCTTGCGACGCTTGCCACCCTTCTTCTTTTGTTGCTTCTCAAACTCCCCATTCTCGAGCATCTCCTTTTCACGCTGCTCGATCATAGCAGCTTGCTCGTCATCCGCCAGCCACATGGCAATATCGCGGTTGCGGTTCTCAGGAGCACGACGGCCAGAGAAGTCGACGCTAGAGCCGCCACCAGTGATGACGACACGTTGCACCTCTTCCTTTTGCAAGGCACGCTTTCGAATACGCTCCTCGATAGTACCTCGGGTAATGAGACGGTACACTGTGACCTGCTTGGTCTGACCCAATCGATGGGCTCGGTCCATGGCCTGGGAATCGATGGTCGGGTTCCAATCAGAGTCGTAGAAGATGACAGTGTCGGCCGTCGTCAAGTTAATACCGAGACCACCAGCACGAGTAGACAAGAGGAAAATGAAAATCTCTGGGCGAGTTTGGAAGTCGTGCACTGTGTCTCGTCGGTCTTCCAGCTTGGTCGAACCATCCAAACGACAATACTTGTAGTTGCGGTAAGTTAAATACTCTTCCATCATGTCAATCATACGTGTCATCTGGAAATACAACAAGACACGGTGACCCTCGTTCTTGAGCTTGAACAGTAGCTCATCAAGCTTGGCAAGCTTGCCACTGTCTGTGACGAATCGCTGCATGGATGGAACTGAAATGTTCGTAAAGCCTCTCCTTTCATGATCAGGCTTAGGCAACATCTCCCTGGTGGGGTACAGATCCAAAGGCACCTTCTTCTCAATGAGAGCCTTTTCGTCCCAGACCGTGGGGCCATAGAGGATCTTGCGAATGGATGGGCTAAACAAGATGCCCTCCCTCTCATTAATGGGAGCCCGGCCAGTACACAAGACATCAATGGGCGGTGCCGAGGCGCGAGGTCTACCAGCAGGTTCCAATCGACCCAGTCCCGATTCGTTATACTCGGAGCGAGCGACATTCATTAGCGTCCTAAGAATACCTTCGCCGGTGATATTGGCAACGGGTTCGCGGTTCTTTCGAGCACGAATCTGGAAGAGTACGTGGGCAGGAGTAAACTTTTCATCCTCAGGATCGCAGTATGCAACGCTGAACTGGCCAACGCGGTCTGGCTTTTGCAACTCCTTGTGAGCTCGCACGATCAGACTCTGGTGAGCGGCTTCGTAAATCTCGCCAGCAGATGTGTCGGCGAACCGAAGCCAGGAGAAGGCCTTCGAGCCATGGCTGCTCTCGCGAACATTCTCGGGAGTCCAGATATTCATCATATGACTCAAAGCCTTATTGCGCCAACCTGCAATCTGATTGTCAGGCCCAGCCTTTTCTAGGCGACCGCCCTCAGTCCAGACCAGACGAGGAAGTTGATACTCGATCAGACTGCGAGTCGAGTAGCCAACGGTAACATTGTTGCCCTCACGAACAAAGGAGGCTGTCTCAGCAAAATAGGTGGCGGCAAACGGTGATCTAACTTCGGCACGTTCGAAAAGATCAGGGTGGTTGCACACCTTTCGGAACTGCATGACAAGATTCATGAGTGTACCCGAATCCTGATCGTCTCCCATGGTAGCCTTTTCGACAAGATCCATGATATTGATTTGGTTGCGCAAGTTGCTGTAGTAAGCCCTTTGTCGGTAAGTGAGATTACAGAAGACGTCGAGTTCAATCTTGTCACCCAACTCCTTTTGCACATGCTTCTTGACACGACGAAGCATGAATGGCTTCAAAATCATGTGCAAACGCTTGAGCTGGTCCTCATTTAGTTTGGTGTTACTCTGTGCATGTGACTCAATATCCTTAGAGAACCACTCGCTAAATTCATCGTGAGAGTCGAATAGCGACGGCATGATGAAATGCAGCAGGGCCCATAGTTCCTGCATGTTGTTCTGAATGGGTGTACCGGTAAGCAACAATCGGTTTCGGCAATGGAAGCCCAAGAGGCATTTCCAACGCGAACTCTGTGAGCTCTTGATAGCCTGAGCCTCGTCCAGAATCATGTACTGCCATCTCATCTTTTGGAAGTAGGCAACGTCCGACACCACAAGCTGGTACGATGTCACGCACACGTGGAAAGCAGCGTCCTTCTTATATGTAGTGTGCTTTCGGTCCCAGAATTTACGAAGAACCTTTCGGTCACCGGCGCTACCCCAATAGGGGAGAATCTTGAATTCAGGAACGAACTTTGCAATTTCTTGCTGCCAGTTGTGCAGGGTCGAGGCCGGGGCAACAACCAAGAATGGACCCCAAATGTCGTGCTTCTCGGCGAGGTATGCCATGACGGAAATGGATTGGACAGTTTTACCAAGACCCATTTCGTCAGCCAAGATACCATTGATACCCTGCTCGTACAGGTTGACGAGCCAGTTGAGACCTTTAAGCTGATACTCTTTGAGCTGGGCATTGAGGAGCTTGGGCTGTTCGATTTCCACATCACCCAAGCCGGTAGGGTTCTGGAAGTTCATCTCGCCCTCGTCATCCATATCAGCCTCCTGGTTGTTAAATTCGCGTGCCTTCTTGCGGGCCTCCTCAATAGCATTCTGAGCATTGGCGATGGCAGCAGCCTGCAGTTTCTCCTCATCTTCCTCTTCGAATGTGAGATTCTCAAAGTTGGTAACCTTTTGGCCGACACGCATAGGTTCTGCGACATCCAGTTTTGTCTGCTGAATTTGGTGAGGATCTTTGGCAACATCGGGATTGTCAGTGCTTCGCTCAACCTCGTCTGTCTTGATCTTCTTGCCAATAAAGTGAGAGTACAGCTCAGTTTGGGAAATAAGGAAGTTGAGTTTTCTCTTTTGGCGAGCAGCTTCACGGTCAGCTTCTTCCTTGCGGGCATTTTCAATCTCTTGCTTCTCGGCTGCCTTGCGAAGATCACGCTCTTCACGCTCGTTGCGCTTCCAGAAGCCCATCATGTCACGCATGACTCGCTTAGCGCGGGCTTGGAGATCCTTGGTGCCCTTGTTGGTGCGCAGCTGCCAACGTTTAGCTTCCTTGGACGCAAGAATAGCCGTCTTCTTGAGATTAGAAGCCTTGGTCGCATAAGAGTCGACGGCCAGCTTGAAAGTCTTGTTGACATCCTTGCGAGCCATGTCTCGCCAAATTTGATCGTAAATCTGGTTATAACCCTTGGACATGAATCGCTTCTCATTCTCAGGAATATCGTCAGTCTTGTCCTTGTCCTTGTTCTTTTGCTTCTTCTCCTCCTTTTCTTTAGGCTCCTTATTTTCCTTGTCCTTGTCGGCTTCGGCATCGCCGCCCTTGGACTTCTTAATCTTGATGCGCACGCGGGTTTCTTCCTTTGTGGGAAGCTCCTCGCCGGCGTCCAGGGCAGCTTGTGCAGCTTCAGCAGAGTCCTTCTCGGCCTGCTTCTGCTCCTTAGACTTCTTGGGCCGAGGTCCACTGCGGCCCTTGCCTTTGCGACCAGTGCCGGTGGCAGTGCCGGATTCTGCATCGGAGGCTTGGAACGAGGACATAGTGCCGCCTTCCAGATTGAGCTCCAGGTTGCGTGCAGGGCCTTTGATGCCCTTTTGGAGAATGAGTTTGGTCTGCTGCGCCTTCTTGCTGGCACGCTCAGCATCGCGAAGGTGCTTCTGACGTTCGGTCTCATCCTCGGCAGCTTCGGCCCTAGCGAGGGCAGCTTCCTTTTGCTCCATGGTGACGGCCATAGACTTTTCACGGCGGCGTTTGCGCTGCATGTCCTTTTTGCGCTCCTTTTCGGCGTACACTTCCTGCTCGCGAACCTCGTGAAGAGCATCATCGTAAAACATATCGTCATATCGTCGCTTGCCTAGGTCGGAGTGTTGGAGAAGCTTCTTGCTAGCCGTGGCAGCATACATGTCGCGCCGGATGCGACCCTGTTCTACATCCAGCTCATCCATGACGCGCCGTCGCTTTTGGGCGCGCTGCTTATACTGTTCCTCATCGAATTCATCGGCGTCGAGAGATGCGACACCGCCATCAATGCGGGCTTCTTCAGTTTGAATTTTCTTTTCCATCTCGGTCGACCACGCTTTTTGTTTGGGTTGGCCGTTGGCCTGTCGCTTAGCTGGGGGGCGAGGAGTGGGCGACTCCTTCGCGGAAGATCTGCGGCCGTTTTTGGGGGTGGCAGTCTCCCGGATGTCAGACGCCCGACCCTTCGTCGACTTGCGGCCACCCCTTCTCTTGACAACGGGTTGCCGTTCTCTGGGTGCGATCTCGGGTTCTGTCTCGACTTCCTTTTCAACCTCAGTATCATCGCGATCGGGCGCAGCTTCTAAGGTTTTTTCGGACTCTTGTTCCTTCTCCTGTTTAACCTCCTTTTGGGGCCCTGGCTCGCGTTCTTCAGCGACGGGAGAAGGTTCCCGAGGCTTGGGTGCAGGGTCCGCGCTGGAGAGAATATTTGAAAAGGACATGGGATCGGCAGATCGGCTAGGCGTCTTTTGAATTGTTAGCTGAGATACACCAGGTTTCGTTTTGATGACCTACACTTGCTGCAGCGGGTTTGGATGGTGAGGGAGCAGCCAGATCTGACTTTCCGAGAGGTGGAAGGGCGGTTGCCCCGTTGGTGGTCGAGTTCATGCTGGGCGGAGCACCATGTCTCAAGCTGGGTGAAGTCATGTGTGGTTGCCGCCCAGGGGGGCTGTTGGACCCAGCCGACGGGTTCGCGTGTGAATGGGAGACTGGGCTACGGGGGCGATTGAATGACGATGGTGCGCGAGGCGACGTGTACGAGCCGTTGTAGTACGAGGAGGCGTGTTGGTCAGCAGGCTGTGAATAACTGTACGGTTCACGGGCCTGATGGTGGAGAAAAAGGGAAAAAAGTCAGCAATCAAAGTGAGGCGATGATTAGTCGGAGATGCAGGGAGATGAAGATGGAAAAGACTAGGATGAAGAAGATTGGTTGGGGCCGAGGATGGAGGATGGAAAGGGAGAAAAAAACGGGGTGCGGGATGGTGCGGCCATTGATGGAGTTGGGAGTTGGGAGGTAAAGGGTTAAATGGGGAGCGAAAACGTGATGGGGAAGTTTGAGGCCAGCACAAGCAAATCTGGCGTTGGCGTTTTGGCGTCCTTGCGGCCAGAGCAGCGCAGCGCAGATCTAAGCGGGAGTGATTGAGTGGATGCAACAAAGCACCATTGGGCAACGCGCAAAAAAAACACATCCACGAAAGTGCAAAAGGTGCGGATAAGACGTTTTTAGGGGGAAAAAGAGGCAGACTAATTGCGCCCATACTTGCCTTGGGAGTAGAGGCCTGGGGCGCGTTATGCCACGACGAAGTGCCGGCCGCGTCAGAAACTCGACGTTCGCTGGTGGTGTCGGTTGTAGGATCGTAAAAGGCACGCGATGCAGGCTTTTCGCGCGCGTGCTGATGCTCGGCCGATGATGGCGGGTAGTATCCGGCCGGGGGATGCAGCGGCGAGGCAGATGGCGGTGCGGGAGCGCCGGATTGATGCTGGTGATGATGATGGTGGTGGTGGTGGTGATGATGGGCAGGAGGTGCTGCGGCGGACGGAGCGCTCAGAGCCGTGGGGGGCGGCAGCGAGGGAGGAGCGACTGGGCCGCCAGCTGCGCCCGAGGTGGACGAGGGCATGTAGGGATTTGGCAGAGCCGGACGAGACGGGGATTGATGAGCGTGGCTGCCGGTCGAGTTGTTGGATGGGGTGGTGTTGTGGTTGTGGTTAGGAGAGGAAAAGGGAGGCGCCCGGAACTCGGACGGCTGCTGCTTGGGGGAGCGCAGGCTAAAGGTGGAGTGCCGGTGCGCATTCGCAGATCCAGATACAGGCCCCGTCGCAGTCGCAGTCGCATTCGAGGGCGTTGAAGTCAAAGTAGATGTCGCACCACCAGCGTCGCCGTGGGACGGGTCTGCACCGCCTATGACGTCGCGCCGGTGACTGTGGTGGTGGTGGTGATGGTGATGGCCGTGGCTGTGGTTGTGCCCGTGGTTGTGGGTGCTGGCGCTGCTGCTACGAGACTCTCGCTCTTCGTCGTCTCTATGCGGTCGCTGCAGCACCGACGAGTGGTACCCGTTCTTGTCCATGCCGACAGCTCAGCGCTAGAGTCGACGCCGCCAGGGGAGGGGGAGATAAAATAAAAAAGACAAAGGGAAGAAAAAGAAAAAGGAAAAAAGAAAAGAAAATTAATTCGGGCGAACAAGAGAGCCTAGGCGAGAGAACCCATGTGCTCAAGTGCAACGCGGCGAGGGGATTCGGAGGTGGGGGGAAAGACTGGATGCGCGCGCCTTGTAAAGTCGCGATGCGCACGCGAGCCGAACCGAGGCGTTGACAAGAAAAAAAAAGTCGCAGGCGCAGAGCCGTTGGGTTGGGGAATTGAGGGTTGAAGGAAGAAATTTAGAGAGGCACGTCAAGAGAATTGGTTAGTGCAGACAAGCAGAGCAGAGCACGGGGACAAGGATTTTTAGCTGGTGAGGGCGATGATATGGGGGGTGGGAGGCTTCCCTGGGTGGAGGTGTTAGCTGGTGGGAACTGGGGGATGTGAATCCGGGATGCGACGATGATGATGCGCCGCGTACATGTGGGTGTGGGTGTGAGTGCGAATGCGAGTGTGAGTGAGAGACAAGGGGAAAAAAAGTGAGGAGGCGATTGGCACCGTGAGCGGGGAGCAGTCGAGATACGAGGGGATGGGAGGAGACGAAATTTGCCAAAGTGAGGGCCACACGATCGGGAGATGGAATTGGTGTCTGGATCTGCCGTGCGGATGATTCGCGAGCTTGGGAGCTGGAGCATGGAGCATGTAGCATGGAGCATGGAAGACGGCCGAATGGGTGCAGCGAGCTGCGAGGGTGCGTGCAGCCGGGTGTTATTGCAGCGGCATTGGGGACCGGCTGGGTGAGGCGTGGCGGGGAGCATCTAGCATGCATCCCCCTTCACATTTTGTCCGGGCGCCATTGCGTCGTCCCTCGCCCTCATCGTTGCCGTCCTCGTCATCAACTCTCACAACAAGTTGGAGGTGAGGCCGGGGGCCACTCCTGCTCCTGGTCCTCGCACCGGACTGGTGTCGCCGCCCTCCGTCTCCACGCTTCTACGCCGCTCCACGTCTCCACGCGAATGGGGCTGGCTGGGCTTACCGTGGATCAGGTTTCAGTGGATTGGACAGGAACGTCCCGCCCAATGCATGCAGCAGCCACGGGCGGGCAAGGCCAGACACCGTCGACAGCATGGCCAGACAATTGACTGTCCTCTCCTCTCTGCGCCCCCGATGCTCTCCCGAACCCGCGTCTCATTCCACATTCCACCCCCTGTTGAGCCTGTACCTCGTCGTTGCAATCCTGTTCCCGTTCGTCTCCGGCCCATGTGGGTCGGGAATTAACAAATCACCTTAAGCTACTTTGAGCAGAGCCTGTCACTCGGGCGCCGCGGGACTGGGTGGAGACGATCTCACAACCCGAGTTGGTGGGAGCCTTGTGTAGGGTAAATGTGTGTTTTGGCCGCAGACGAGATGGCATCTGTACTCAGTGCGGAGTAAACAGACAGCAGCCACAGAGCCTGTCTCTCTGGTGTCATATTGGTTCAATTCCAATGCCTCATTTGTGTCGCCTACTTGCCGTACTTTGGTCCCTTCCCTTTTACGCTAGCGCTGTGATACCTGCAAGTGACCAAGCTGGGGCCTTTGTAAACCCGCTAAAAAAACACGATTGCAAAGTGTTCCTGAACGGTTCATGACCATTCATGCCTAATGCATACACCACCCATTTCCAGCCCTATAGGGATAATTTAATGCTACATCGCACACCACACACATGACCGGTACATTTCGTAAACATTCTCCCGTCAGACTCAATCAGCTCGCCACTTATTGCAAGTTTCACAATGGCTTTTCGGCTCCGCTCCCGCACGTCAAACCTGGGTTTTTTGGGGAGCCCCACGGTGAGGTGCTTCGACGCTGTGACACGGACCACGTGACACAAACTCGGAGCATCCATCTTTCCTTGCAAGGCTGTTTTACCACCGTCCGGCTTGGATGTTGTGGCTTATTTTACTCATTGGGAGCATTTTCAACTCCCAGCTGCACGTATTGCAATGTCTCGGGCTCGGGTTTATGCAAATGTCATCTCAAATACCACCGCTATCGCGTCGCATCCTAGTTGAACACTCGTTAGACGTTCACCGTCGTTGTTTCGTGATGGCCTCACCATAATTCCCCCCACTCGACCCAATACCTTCAAATCATCTGACCTACGGTGCTCACCACCAACAATGATGCCCCGCAGGATACCAGACATTTACAAGTCAGACACAAGCAAGGCACGTCATCGTTGGTTTCATCACCTGACACGTGTCGTCGCACTTGACCAAGGTGGCCAAATTACCAAGTCTACGTCACAAGCGATTTGGCCAAGTAAATGGTGGGACTGACCCAATGCATTCAAACTAATCAAGCCTCTAGGCAGTCAAACCCAAAGAAAGCAAAATTCTATCCCGTAACAATATCCACATCTTCATGGACCCGTTTAACCTCTCTATATGAGGTCTTGCCCATACTTCATAACAGCGTCAGACATCATGATGCGGGTAACCCGCCACCCGCCGCTGTTTTTCCATGAAAATACCATCCAGACAACTTTTGTGGCCGATGGAAGCCTCTATAGATCAATTTATCATACCAAAACCCAACATCCTTAGACGGCACCGGCCGAAATCATCTTCTTGCGCAGGTAGTTCTTGTATTCGGAGATGGTTCCATCCCACTCCTGGATTGTCTGGTTCTCGCACACCAGAATCTGCTTGGCAATCTTGTCGAGCAATCTGCGATGGCTATTAGTCTAATTCCGAGCAACAAAGAACATAATCACTTACCGGAAATCGTGAGACACGACAACGACACCTCCGCTAAAGGCGTTGATAGCATCCGCCAAACTGTCAATGGTGGGAATATCCAGACCGTTGGTAGGCTCGTCTAGTAGCAGCATGTTGGGACCGTCAATGGCCAACAGGGCAAAGACGATACGCGACTTCTGACCCTCAGATAGGGTGCCCATGAGGGCGGTCTGGGAATCACCGCTGAGACCGTATTTACCAAGCTGCTGACGCCAGTACTGGTAATCTTGGGACTTCTCTGAGTACTTGTCGCGCACGAAGTCGAGAGCCGACTTGGTCAGGTCGAGCTGCTCGGCACTGTGCTGCGAGTAAATACCGAGCTTCAAGTGAGTGTGACGGGTAACGGAACCACCAGTGGGAGACAGCTTGCCAGTCATAAGACGAAGCAGGGTTGACTTGCCGACACCATTGGGGCCGACCAAGGCAGTACGGGAGTCCATGTCGAAACCTAGGTCAAGGTTGCGGTACAAGTCATCCTCAGGGTTACCGGAGTAAGAGAATGTGACATTGTCAAAAGACAGGACGGGGGGAGGGAGCTTGTCAACATCGGCGAATCGGAAGCTAAAGACTCGATCCTCAACGACGGGCTGGATGAAACCATCGGCCTCCATCTTGTCGAGAATCTTTTGACGCGACTTGGCCTGTCGCACAAGGTTGGCGTAGGTACCAGCGCTGGCAATGAACTTCTTGATGTGGGCAATTTCATCCTGCTGCTTCTGGTAGGCCTTCATCTGGTTTGTCTCCTGCTCAGCACGGGTCTTGTGGTACGAATCGTAGTTACCACCATAGTAGATGAGCTGCTTCATTCGCATATCAAGCATGTTGGTACAGACACCGTTGAGGAAATCCATGGAGTGAGAGACAAGAACCAGGGTTCGGTCCCACTTCTTGAGGTACTCCTCGAGCCACACACAGGCCTCGAGATCCAAATGGGCAGTGGGGTCATCGAGAAGCAGCAGCGAAGGCTTGACGAAAAGAGCCTTGGCAAGAGCGACTCGCATTCTCCAACCACCAGACATATCCTTGGTCTTCTTGTGGATGGTCTTCTTGTTGAAACCAAGACCAGTCAGGATCAGTGACGCACGGGTGGAGAAGGTGGAAGGGTCCATCTTGTCAATGTGCTGGATCTTGTTAGTAACGAATAACGGAATTTTAAGAAACATCACTTACATCGTAGAGATCCATGAGGACGGGGCTCTCAGGACCCTCGTCCTCGAGCAGCTTCTCGGCCAACTTGTCGAGACGCTCCAGCTCGTTCTCAGCCTCCTTGACGACCCACTCAAGGGCACCAAGATCACTGGGAGGGGCACCCTCATTCAGGAGATAGATGTCGACGTGTTCGGGGATGGGGTATTCACGAGCAGCGATGGCCTTGAGTAGGGTACTCTTTCCGCAACCGTTCTCACCGAGGAGACCATATCGTCGGCCGTATGACAGTTCGAGGGTAGAATCGGTAATGAGAACACGGCCGTGGAACACTAGACTGGCACTGGTGATCTTGACGTCCTTGCTGGTGGCAGTAGATGCCAAGACACCAGTGGTGACACGATCAGAGATACCGTGCTTGTCCATCTGCTCGGCGAGACGCTTCACTTCGTCCAGCTTCTCGCCAGAGGTAGCGGGGCCATCATCATCCTTGACGGGGTTGCCGTTGACATCAAGCTCGACATCCTCAGCGGCCTTCTTCTTGCCGGCCTTGCCCTTAAGCTTGCCCTCGGCAGCCTTCTTGGCGAGACGCTTCTCCTTGGAGGCGGAAGGGGCCATGTTGAAGATGGGTGATAGGGATGACGAGTATACGGAGGAGGGACCGCGGGGTCGATAGGACGGGGACTATCGATGGTGGGGGCCGTAAAAGAAGTATCGAGGCGTCCCAAATCCAAGCCAGAGGGGGAAAAAAGGGCCTGGAATCACCGTTCTATGGCTGGGGAGAGATGGGGGGAAAAGGAAAAAGGTCGGCCAGCAATGGAAGAAAAAAAAAAAACCCAGTAACGAAAGAGTGGCGGTTCCAGTCCAGTCCAGGCACTTCAGTGGTGGTGTTTGGAGGCAAGGCGGGGTGAATTTTCGTTGGTGGGGCACATTTTTTTCAAAATTTTGGACGGAATCAGGCAGCAATCTAAGGCATCAAATGCTGGAGCGCAAGAAGCCGCAGATGCCTCGAAAAATCCATCCATGACTGACATCGATTTATCTCCTTTCATCACTAGTGTTGGATAGTGGATCAATCATCTTTACATCGTTATGGGCCGTTTTCCTTGGTTTCTCGCTAAATTGATGCCTGACATTTTTCCTCATGCTCTCCATTCCCCATCACATTGGGCAAGTCATCTTCCTTCATGTCTTATCCGCCCAGCCCAAAAAAATGGGCCCTAGACAAAGGTGGCACCCCTTGGCTTTGACCTCTCTTGACGTCATGTTTCCCGAAGTCCTGATTGGCTGGTGAGATTTCAGCTTTCCTGACTTTTGCATGACTCTGTGATCTGGGCGAGAAATATTGGATTCGGGGCCATGATAATAAGTTGATGGTAGGTTTGAACATGAAGGCAATGTCCGAGCTGCTTCTTCCCCTTCGCCACACAAGTAAGCCCTGCCAACCCTGCCTCTCAGCACAACCCCGGTCTAGTTGCGTCAGCTTTGGCCATGACTCATTCCTCAACGAATGGGATGAGGCAAATATGTTCAATTTGAGACAATGCTTTTTGTTTCGTTGTGTGCGGATAGATGGACTATTGCCTCTGGTGGCAACAAGTACAATAAGGTTTTATTTCTCGAGGAGACCTCATAATTACATGGCGGGATTTTAGCATTCGGCTCCTACATATACTATTTCTCTCAAAATCTAAGAAGAAACCTCTGAACCAAGAGCGCCGTAGGCCGTCTTGTTCGTAATCTCTCCCTGCTTGGGCCCAGTATCCCGACCTCCAGCGTTCTGCTTTAGCTGAAACTGCTGCTCTGCCAATCGGCTCGGATCGTCCTTGCTACCAGGCTCAGCATTGAAGGCTTTCCTGAGGCCATCCTCTGCCTTTGAATCATCCCAGTTACCCTCCTTCAAGTTCTTTCCATGGGGTCCTGCAGAGTCTCGATGATATTGGTTATTGACATAAGTCGGGGCTGCGCCATCGTAGGATTTTGGAACGCTTTCGGTTCCTGATTTGCTTTGCTGGCTGGTTTCGAGGCCTGAGCTGTTGTTTGAACTAGAGATGTTCTCGGAACGGATTCCACGGTTCGCGGCGAATTCACCGCCCTCTTGAACGGACTCTGCCGCGAGAGATTCAGAGGGAACTTGGCCAGCACCCTCTTGTAGGACGGGGGCATTTTTGCCAAGTTCAACCTAAGTACCATTTAGTTTATTTTTCCTCCCTCGGAGCGTTCGTTCCCCCTACCTTGGTGCCAGCACTTGGAGCTTTGTTGGGGGACATCTTGCTTAAAATGATTGCTTGGAATAACTCGTGAATGGAATTGCAATTGTTGTCCAGGGAATACTGGCCTCAGTTTGCAGGATTGATATACTGATGTTGTGGTTTCTATGACATCATTTCGCTGGTCTCTCTGACGATTACACACCGACCACATCATCACTTTCGAGGGTCTTAATTACATCATGATGCTCTAGAATAAATTAAATAGGAAAGATTTGCGTTTTAAGAGCCAAGAGACGGTTTAAAAAAAGGGGGGATTGGGCGGATATGGACCTAAAACCAGATGGCATACGTCGATGACCAGATAAACTACCAAGTTTTGGGTATCCATTTATGCGCAATCGCTTTCGTGGTAGAATTTTCAACTTGTTATCGAAGTAAAGGTCTAGGTAGGGTAAAATTTTTACAAGGCCGATGACGACTAGATAGCAACCTCCCGATGGTTTAATTCCCCTTCGTGATGTTGTTGTGGTAGTAGCCCAATGAGAGGACAGCAACATTGGCTTACTTCAGACATCTATATATAGAAAGGAATAATCAAATTGATAGTGAAATATCGACTAGAGCGACTGGCTAAGGTTTACCAATCCGCCTCCTCATCGCTACCCAGGGCTGACTCTGACTGTAAGATGAGACACTGCCAGTAATGCATGATGACACCATGCATAAACAAGCATATTTCATATATACATAAATTTATAATTATTAAAATATTTGGTGAATTAATGGTAAGTGATTTCTACTAGGCTCCACTGGGATTACTCGTACTCTAATGGTGTGCTACCTTGATCGACTAATCTCACATGGTTATGTATCAATAATTGGCAACATCAATAGCCACTATTTCCTCCTTCAAATAAAATTTCAAATAAAATTTCAATTTATATTTCGAGCTGCAAGGGTGTTTTACAGGTCGAGGCTTTGGTTAACTGTGACGAGATACATTCCCTGGACTTGAGCACACTGGCACGTATCATAACTTCCAGTTCATGAATCAAGGTGGATTGTTTGTTGTTGCGCCTTGGGAATTTATTCCCAGAAGTGAGACCTTGAAATCAGTAGAATGGATAGATCGGGGCCATGACACGCGCAAGAATTGCTCATCGATGTGATGTATCATCGGCTATTAACCGTGAGCCCTCTGGATCTACCATACTGTCCCTTTTGGGGGGAATTATTGGATGACTGGAAAGTTTATTTGTTACATTCTCTTTCCGGGTCGCCAGTTTTGGATGCAGCTTTTAGGAGTCATCAATTGTATCTAGCTCGAATATTTAATGAAGCGCTTTTCAGCCAATGCACCCACATTCCAATTCACACATGCGGTTTCACGATCTTCTAGTTAAGCCCACGGCGGCTCCAGATCTCTTTTTGTAGAGATAGTGACACATTCAAATATAATATTCGAGGTCTCCTACCCCTTGTCTTTTGGAGCGACCAGACTCTCGTGAATATTCCTCTCACACTCTGTTGTCTTAGTCGTTCTTTTTTTACCGGGGACTTAGCGAAAGATCATTAAGCAAATACACGATAAAAACATCATGATTTAGCAGGTGCTACTATTGTACATGTAAAACTGAAGCATGCGATTTTTCGGAGAGAATTCGAAATGATCATAACAGCAATTTGATCTTGGAGAAATATTTTAGCAAAATAATACACGTATATCTAGCCTTTTATTCATAAGAGGAGATTGTGGACCTTTTTTGAGCACTCTCTTTCCATGAATGGAGGTTCGGTATTATGAGGTGATTCATCACCTGACGTTGGCTTCACTCGAATTTAGAAATGAGGTACAGAAAACGCGTCAAATAGTCCGAATTCAAATCGAGTCTGGATACACAAGCTAGAAATTTCTATACCAGGGCATATTACACGGCGATACGATCGAGACATTTGGATAGCAAAGACTAAGGCCAACTGATAATACAGCATCTTCTTAATGTGCTATAGGGTTAGTCGACGAACGACCAGCATGCAGGTAGTAAATGACGCAAATTTCTCGCCTAATGTGCCTATAAATAAAGCTACAATGGAGCAAATAATAGCAGAAAGGAGTAACGGACAAGAGGGTTCATTTAGTTTGCGACGGTGTGCATTGGCTTGCCTGCATCATAGGACCATACTGAATACTCGCAGCTCATTACTATATGCGGGATAGCTATCTACTCAGCCATCCTCCCCAGTAATTAAAGCACCTCCCGATAGTTAATTTAGCCATCAACTGCTGCACCAATAAACCGTGGTTTCTTTGTTTGATGATCAAAGTGTAAAACAGGGTGCCTAATGTCCGCATTGAAGGCCGCCCTCCCATGGTGACGGTATGCTAGAAAATATACAGTAGGTAGATCAAGTGGCGGAAAAGGTCATTCAAGTATCATTCACATGTTGTGAATATGGAATGGGTTTGCCACCCGCTGCGCCAGACCATCACGAGGCTGAGGCTCATGATGGTGGTGGTCATCGGATGAATCAGCACATGTCGATCCAGAGTGGACGGTCAGCTACAATATGTATGTTGGTGACAGGTGCACTATAAAGAGGAGTCGAATTTACACGAAACAGCACGAAATCCTCTGAATCCTTTGATTAGATTGTATGGCAGCTCGCCTAGACCAGCAACCAACCAACCGATCAACCAACCAACAAACAACAGAGTGACTACGACTTGCAAAATGTCAGAGCTAGTATATCACGAGGGACAGTACCACAGGGTCCAAACGAGGCGACCGCGCCGGCGACATGGATTATGGCACTGTGTGTATGTGTTGTGGGATGAAGTTCTGTACGGCGTTGGTAGCGTCTACTACAAGTTGCAAGGTCGAGACAAGAGGCGACGGCGGTGAAGCGCCTCCGGGAATGCGGCTCTGAACGGGCCGGAGTGTTCATTATTATCGGAACACACGGCTTCCAGCGAGTCTCGACTATCGGCACCGGCACCATAGCCTGATTGGGGGCTTGTATCTAACCGGCGACTACGGCTATTCGGAATGGGCGAGCGAGTCGAGGCTGGCCAACGCAGCCACAGCCACAGTGGAAGGAATGGGAATGGGAGCGAACACAGATGTTGATGCATTGAATCAGAAATGAGGACCGGCAGTGATCAGCAGGCAAGACACGCTGAAGCTACCAACAAACTGGGCGCAAAGGAATGAGTTTTCCCGAAGCTCTACCATGGACCACCATGACATCGATGCTCCAGTGATGTGCATGCGCTAAGCTTGGACACTGTCGCAAACGCGGGTCGCGAGTTTCAGACTGATGAGAACAGCCACCACCAACCAAATCACAACAGCGACAGAGAGAGCGAGAGGCAGGCCGCAAAGATAGGCAGGGAGCAACATGACCCGCTAACGGGCAGCGGATGAAAATAGCCATATTGCACAATATGCCAGTGTGGGTGGGCTGACATGGACGGTTTGATGAAACACGATAAATTTATCACGCCAAAGACAATCATTTCCCTTGGTGAGAACAACGAGATGAAATTCCCATAACAATGTGCAATGGTCTCGCGGCTGTGGGCTTGGCTTGTCTTGGACACGAGAAGGCTACGAGTTTAATCTCGAGGCTGGCATCGCATTTGGAAGTGACATGCTCTAGCGACCCTCTGGCGACCCTCTGTCGACCCTCTGACAGAGCGGTCCTCGTATCCACACATCGTGTCCGCGGGATCCTGGGACCCTCGCACAGAGTCGTGATACACACGGTGAGCAGATGCTTTTTTCTCCGAATCTCATTGCCGGCCGCTCATGGCCCTGAGCCAAGCCGTTTGCCAAGTAGCCAAGCATCCAAAGATAGCGGTTGGTTTTGAGAGCGTCGTCATCGCAAGAAGCCAAAATCTCCTGGACATTGCTCGCCAAGGAGATGAGATTCGGTGGAGATTGTCTCCTATTTCGCGCTGGATCACAGCAGCGGTGACTGGGGCCGTGCGAATCCGCCGCTTGGCTCGCTGTGCGCATCGGGGTTAGGCGCTCGCATGGCGCGACCTTTGTAGCGCCGCCATAACAGCGCTGCCCAGAAATTGTTCATCTCCATGGTAGTGCTGCTGCCAGAGGCTGCTAGTGCACCCCAGATGTGACAGTGCTCAACCTGTGCAAGGGCACCGTATCACCGCCGCCACCGAGATGAGTTCCGAGAATTCTGACCCCTGATTGGCGGTTTCCACTCCTTCAAGGCTCTAAACAAGCTTACATCGGTGCTGCGCCCCTGAGCCGACCGGGGGTTATTCCTCTAAAACGGGTCGCTAATACGGACTACAGGGGGCCGCACTGTATGCGATCGCGTGTGCGAGGGGACGTACCGCTGCGCCGTAGGGTCGCCCGGGGGCCCTACTGGCCTTGGCCTCCAGGGGATCCATCAGAGCGCTACAGGCGTTATTGGACCACGGCTGGCCGTTCCCCTGAACTTCCATTTAGAGCTTCTCTGGCTGGCCCTTCAGTGTGGCCAACCACTGTAGCCAGCCGGCCCTCCCCTTGTCGCTGGCCCCGCACCCCCTGTGAGTCTATTTCCTTCAGCGGGAGGGGCCTCCACTGGACCAACCCAAAGGGGGGTGTCCTTTCGGTAGGAACCAGGGGCATCGCCGGAGGTGGGTTTACTCAAAGTCGACGCCGCCCCATCTCTGCAACTTCCTTTTCTTCATCTTGAACCCATCATCGATCCGAGGACGACTTCTTCTCCATCCCTCGCTACCTTCTTTATTCACTCTTTCTTGGTTGTGATTGACCGATTCAGGCCAATTGCTCCATTCCCGACACTCATTTAGTCACCTTTTAAACGACGTCGCCGATAGGCCAAGGGATTTACATCCTCCCTCGATTACCTTTTACGCGTTTATCAACAATTTGCGACTTTTTGTCCACGCACATCTCTTTCTATACGCTCTTTTTTGCAGTCCGTCCATCGACACTAGATTAATCACAATGAAGTTTTCCACCGCCCTTGTCGCCGCTACGGCGACCACCGCCCACGCTGCCCTTCAGCCCATTGTTATGAAGGTACGTGTATCCGGTCTTGCCGCCCTGAAGCGCAATCGCATCTAATCACTAGAATACAGGGAAGCAAGCTCTTCTACAAGAACGGAACCGAGTTCTTCATGAAGGGTATCGCCTACCAGCAGGAGGTTGGCGCCGCCGGTGAGACCAGCACATCCACCACCTACGTCGACCCTCTCGCCGATGAGGATGCTTGCAAGCGTGATGTTCCCCTTCTCCAGGAGCTTGGAACCAACATCATCCGAACCTACGCCATCGACCCTACTGCGGACCACACCGCTTGCATGAAGCTGCTTGACGATGCTGGCATCTACGTCATCTCTGATCTTTCTGAGCCCGCCAACTCCATCAACCGTGACGACCCTCTCTGGGACGTGACCCTCTACAAGCGCTACACCTCCGTCGTTGACGAGCTCGCCAAGTACGACAACGTCGTCGGCTTCTTCGCCGGTAACGAGGTCTCCAACAACAAGAGCAACACTGACGCCTCTGCCTTCGTCAAGGCCGCTGTCCGAGACACCAAGACCTACATCTCCAAGAACCACGACCGCTGGATGGGTGTTGGTTACGCTGCCAACGACGATGTCGACATTCGTGACGAGATCTCCCAGTACTTCAACTGTGGTGAGGACAACGAGCGCATTGACTACTGGGGCTACAACATCTACTCCTGGTGCGGTGAGAGCAGCATGCAGAAGTCTGGTTATGCTGACCACGTTGAGTACTTCAAGAACTACTCCGTCCCCGTCTTCTTTGCTGAGTACGGTTGCAACGAGCCCGATGGTGCTGCTGCTCGTATCTTCGAGGAGACCACTGCTCTCTACAGCGACGACATGACTGGTGTTTTCAGCGGTGGTATTGTCTACATGTACTTCCAGGAGGACAACGACTACGGTCTCGTCAAGGTCAGCAACGGCAAGGCCAGCAAGCTCAACGACTTCAGCAAGCTCAAGTCCCGCGTCAACTCTGCCACCCCCTCCGGTGTTCAGTCTGATTCCTACAAGCCCACCAACTCCCCCGCCTCTTGCCCCGATGTTACCGACACCTGGGTCGCCAACAGCGTTCTCCCCCCTACCCCTGACTCCAACCTCTGCGACTGCATGGAGAAGGCTGCCACCTGTGTCCCTGCCAGCAGCCTGAAGGCCAAGGCCTACGGTGACCTCTTCGGCTACATCTGCGGTGAGAACGCTAAGCTCTGCGCTGGCATCAACGGTAACGCCACCACTGGTGTCTACGGTGCCTACAGCATGTGCACCCAGAAGCAGAAGCTCGCCTACGTTCTCGACGCCTACTACAAGGACCAGGACTCCGCCTCCACTGCCTGTGACTTTGATGGCCAGGCTACCACCCAGTCCGCCGCCAGCCAGGCCTCTTGCACCAGCGCCCTTGCCTCCGCCAGCTCTGCCAACGCTGTTGCTGCCACTGCCACTGCTGCCTCCGGCTCTGGCTCCAGCTCCAGCAACAGCTCTAGCAGTGACAGCAGCGACAGCTTTGGCAACCCCTCTGCTGGTATTGCCCGCGCTTTCTCCGTTGGCAGTGTCGCCGTCGGCGCCTACATGGTTGCCGCTATCGGTGTCGGTGCCAGCATGATTCTCCTGTAAATGGGGAATATAGTGATGGATTAAATGCGGGTGGATCGGGTCGAATAGAATCGATTACTGAATTCCCTAGCCTTGGTTTTCTTTTGGATCGCGTGTTTTGATTTCTTGTGTGTCAAGCATCGCCGGTGTTCAACATGGCTCGTTGTGTGGTTAGAACGAGGTAGTGTACGATGTTTTAATGCCATTAATTGGCACATGACAGGCCGTTTCGTGGTTTGCAATACCTTCAATGTGACATATTTGCATTTGTAAATGAAGTTTTAAAAAGCTTGTATGGGATCTTTTGTGTGAATTAGAGGCTTGAAGTTCAAATACTACGAATTGCATTATGATATTCTCGTCGAGCTGTGATTCATTGATGTTATACGCGTAATAATTTTGAGGGAATGGAAGGACTCACTGATTTCTTATTGAATGAGATGGAGCTTGCCCTTGACCATCTGAGCAAGCTTGGGCATGCTTTCCTTGACTTCCAACTGATATTTCCTGGGATGACCATGTTAATCTTGCATAGCCGGCACCAGGGCTCAAAAAAAGTACAAGTTGAAGCGTGTCTGACACATTTGACATCGCTGGAGTCTGAAGAGCGTCGGAAGAGCCGCCTTGGCAAGTATCGTGGGTTGATCAAGGAGTCGCTTATTGTGCGTCATATCTTTGAAACCGGACGAGATCCTGGGCCACGTTTTTTGCTCTCCTCGCTGGCGTCCGCCCCAGTAAAAAACGTTTATGAGTTAATGTAAATCTTAACACTAAGGACCAAGGACGCACCAGGAAAGATTCTGTGCTGGCTGGGCCCCCTGGACTTCAACCACTCCGGGTGTGTACGTGTGTGTGTCGCGTGGCTGGTCCGAGCATGCCCCCAAACGGGGGATGATTTTCTGTGACGGGATGTCCCTGGCAGAAGTTTAATTCATGAAAAAGATATCACATGCATTGATTGAGTGGGCGTTTTGAAACACTTGGTTGTGGTTTAGGACCATCCCTGCCAAGCCTTCAAATATGCCTCCCGCCACACTCCCCGGCCTGTCTCCGATGAAGAAAGTGGTCAGGCGTGAACGGGTGCTTCGGTTTTGGATTATGAATCTATATCGCGGATCTCTCTCATCGGGAAATTGGTAGGAATGGAGAGAATATTTATATCGCTCTGAGTTCCTGTAGGATGAAATATCGGCCTGTCCCAGAGCATCCTAGCTGACATGCCGATTCGTATTCTGAACCTGTAATGGTAGTCGGTGTCTGCTGCGTGATACAAACCACCGGATACCGCGGAATATTCTATTTGTGAAGTTGGGCATGATTCATGGGTCTGGTTTCAATAGCGCTGATGATATTGAGCGTATTCAGTTCTTATATTCTTGGTAACCGAATGGGATGTGTTATCTTGAAGCAGACAAATGTACCCATGGCGAATAGATGTAGAGTTACGGGTTTATGCGTACTTTCATCATCAAATACCTATTGATGAACATGTTTACTCTCATTTGGCTAATCAGTTGGCGAGGAGGGCTAGATTGGATAGACCGAAGTGATTTGTACGAACAGTAGTGACCTACCTTCGATGCTAGATTGTCTGTGTTCTAGCTCTGTTTGGTGGCGTACTCTTAACTCTGGGGTGAAAAACATGCTAAAGCGCATCCTTGAAAATGAGTTGTGGCATTTGGATGGCACTTGGTGTACTTGAATTTGGTCTAATTTAGGTACACAGACTTTAGGCCAGGTTCTGGCTGGGCTATCTTTTACCACGAAGCCACTGGTCCTTCAGCTCAGGGAGCTAACATCAAATAGTCATTTCTTCATTCCATACTGGGCGGTAGTGGCAAGCTGCCAAAATCTAGACCTTGGCCCTAGCTCTTAGTGGTGGCGCCGGGAAGAAGTTATCTAGGGCCGTGAACAATTGATGGCATATATGCGTTTGCTTGAGCCGCAGACGATGAGCCATGGGAAGAGCGTGGCGAGAGTTTAATGTTTTAGGGAAACAGCGCCAGAGGCGATGATGCCTAAGTCTAGTTGACGAATGAGCACCTGAATTTGTATGACTAAACCATTTCGTATGACGTATCAATGTTGACCTCATCACTCCTCCCTCTCTAAACTGTCGATGATTGTCAAAAAAAGCTCAACACACCTTAAAACCTTCGTGCACTGCATACGTGCCCGTTTTCTCACCATGAATAGCAACGGCATGCGCAAAAGCG
This sequence comes from Calonectria hongkongensis, assembly GCA_017140755.1. NCBI lineage: Eukaryota > Fungi > Ascomycota > Sordariomycetes > Hypocreales > Nectriaceae > Calonectria > Calonectria hongkongensis. The sequence goes on from JAACJA010000015.1 coordinate 171,878, forward strand.
AGCCGGCGGCAAATGAAAAGAAGCCCTGCCCAGACTGTGGAGATACCGAAGGGCATGCGCTCCTCTGCCCGAAATCACCTTATCGCAATCGGAATTGCTGGGTGAATCCGCTGCAAGCAACTCAACGAAAGGAGAGAGAGGCAGCAGAAGAGAAGCAAGGCAAAAAGGAGGAGAAGTAGCGCAGGATACAAAGGATGACTGAAAAGCTTCCCATCGTCAGCTTGTGAAGGACATATTGTTGGTCTGGAGGACCAAGGCTGGGTATCAAGGCGTAGCCTTGGGGCGATGCGTTCGAGGATGGAAACAAAGTAATCAAAGTCCAGAATGAATTCTAGCGTATCAAAATGAACATTCGGCCGTGTTTTCAAAGTCAAGATGTCTGGCGATGGCATAACCATATCAACAGCGCACTTAGACCTGTTGTTTGTCGATGCGACCCAGATGAGTCGCAACTCTGTGCTCCTGGAAATCTTTTATTCAAAATATTGTTCATAATCACCGAAACCACTCATCGGCGTTTAGTTGTATTATTCCATGCCAACTTTTATTACTATTGATGACGCGTTCGACGTCAGAATCCAACCAGGTATGAGCTTCATGCCACATGCTTAAGCAAAAATAGGGCCTGTATTGACACCTGTGGGGGCAAGAAAAGACAAGAATGCCCGTGGAATTGAGCCTGACGGAAAGTCCGTCCTATAGTGCGCAGTCTCAAGGTATGACATATCGGTATGATTGCTATCGGAGGCACCGTGGGTGCAGATCTCCTTTTGGGAGCTGGAAAGCCTTGGCCGATGCTGGCCTGGGAGCTTCTTATAATTTCTTATTCAACTATAAGTATGTTTGTGTATATCTTCATGACGGCATTAGAGGAAATAGCTACGTGACTGCGCATGTCTGCTGCCTTCACTTGCTTCGCAACGAGATTTTGTGATCCCTCGCTTGGATTTGCGACGGGCTGGGCGTAATTAGCGTAATGAAACAGAAAAAAACCAAAATGTAATGTACTCTAGATATTGCATGAAATATATCGTGGTGACACTGAACTAGATCACGACGGGAATTATGGTGCTCCAATACTGGGCACCTCGAACCGAAACCAACCCCGGCGTTTTTGCTGTCGTGATTCTGACGGCAATTATCCTCATAAACTGGTTTGGAGTGTGCTTATTCGGCGGATTCGAGTTTTGACTTTTCAGTTTTGGGGCTATTGTCGTTCCTCTCATCAACCTGAATCTAGTCATTATGGCCCGTGGCAGGTCGGATGGAAACGCACGAGGGTTTCGGTGCTGATATAACCCCGGCCCACCTGCCATAGTCGGTGACTGGAACACGTATTTCTCAGAACTTAAAAGTTTTCGGGTGTGTGGTCGACGATGATCGTGGTGACGTTTGCCTATCTCAGGACAGCAGGACAGAACTGATTGGCGAGACCGTTGGCGAGGCTCAGAACCCACGGAACTCGACCTCGTGTGCTATTAGGCCCAAGTTCTTTCGAATACTCCTTTCTATTGCCCGAGTATATTTATTATGGGGCTATATGTACCGTACAAGTCAAAAGGCTTATTGGTTTCTACGACAGAGACTTCTGTTGGAATATCCGCCCCGCCCTTTGTCGTGGCTGTTAAAATGGCGGGCTTAAAACTGCTCTTGAGCATCATAAACAGCCTTATATTCATCTTCATATTTTTCCTTTTACAGCTACATAATACCTCTGCATTGCCAGTCGTGCCTTCCATGGGCTTGAGTTAATTGGGGACGCACCGGACAGTTTTAAGAGTACAGATGGTCGTGGCGTATCTTTTGCTGAAAGAACAACATCTGCCATGTTTTGTCTTTTTGGCTTTTATGACAGTTGTAAACAGTACAACAGAAGTTTTTGACAAGTTTGTCAACATGATCACTGGGTCTCCATTTTCGTCACCCACATTTACTTTCTTCGAGTAAGAGGGATACAAGACATATATGGTACTGAAATGCCCTGAATTGCTCCGTTTAGACCCTTTGGCAGGTCATTTCCCTGTTCAGCTGCTGCACTGCTGCTTCAACGAAACATGTCATAGTGTTTCTGGTGTCACCAGTCAACTAATTTGACGTGAAAACTAACTGCTTTGGGATTCTTATCTTACATTTACACACACTATGGTAACATAGAGCCAGAAAACAAGGCGAGAAAACAAGGCGAGAAAACGAGGCCACAAAATGCCGAGTTTTACACGCACAAAGATGTATTGATCGAGAGGAAAGTGCATTTTTGGAGATGAAAGTACAGAAGAGAGAGCTCAAGTGACTGGGCAATGTCTAAAGCATACAGAGTACCAAAAATACATCTTGTGGCTGTTTCAATGAGAAGCCATGTTGTTTGAGCGGTGGCTTCTGTCTGCCTTGTGGATGATGCGGTGTCCGACTGGCCGACTATGGGGGACTGGTGGCTTGAGACTACTACTCCAGAATAGGGAACATGAATATCCTCAATGGCTTGTTTTCTGTATTGGGTGCGGCTAATCCAGCCACGGCGACACTCATGAGGAGATGCTGCGCAACTAGCGCCATGGGGGCCAAGCAAACAAAGCCAGAAATAATAAGGCTGGGACAAGCTTATAAAATCTTACTGCAGTTGTGGATTCTGGTGGGACACATGTTATCATGTGTTGAATCCCGTCAGGTCAGGTCGCTAGCTGGGCTGTGAGGCTGGGATGGATGGTCGCGCGCTAGGGGACTGATTCAGCCATGTGTGTTGTTCTGCCAAGAGCTGCGGGATTTTGGACTGCGTTGCCACATGTTGCTGGAATGGCAAGCACATGTGTTATGTCAGAAGAAACGAAAGGAAGCTGCTGAGACATTCAGTTCCATCCCCCTGAAAGATGAAACTGGCGATGCAAGATTTGGTTCCTCCGGCCGATGAGATGGATGCTCCCGCGCGGCCAATAATGTCGCCCTCCCGGGATCGACCGGTATGTCATCCGAACCTGGAACTCCATGACGGCTCCACCCCGGGCTCCAGCGTCCACTCATGGCGCCCAGCCGTCGTCACCCTCAAACGATAAGCCCTAACGGAGGCGCCAAAGAAGAAAGGTTGCGGCGCCCCGAGGCAGCGTACATGACTTGTGCTGCGTGCATCAGGGGAAAATGTGCTCAGGATCTGCGGTGTGTGCTGGTGGTGGCAGGTCCAGTCCGCCGCGTTGTGATCTTCACATGGGAATCCCTATCTTGCAACAAGCCAGGGCGGCTAGTTTGTCAATCGACAGCCGATCGTGATGTTGTCGCGGTGCCCAAACGGCTCTTGCAGATGCTCCATCTTCAGCACAAGTCCAATGGAAGCGGTGCAGATCAGTCGGCAGAAAGAAGGACGGGCCGCCAACCCAAGGTTATTGGCCTAGTCCACGGCACTGGCCCCTTGCCGGCCCCGGGTTCCAAGGCAGAGAAAAGCCCTCTGTGGCCTACCGACGCGGCCCTGGCAGGGATGACACTTCCGAGTCGGGGGCTAGACAGGCATTAGTACGCTGTGGCAGGTCGTCGCCCCAAGTGGCGGGGAATAAAAATAGTCGTCTTGGTCATCCACAAGCCATCCATCAGCAGCCCCATGGACGCCTCTCTGTAAGGGTCCCGGAACCGTCTCATCACTGTAATTCGCGAGAGGGTCTCACTGCGAGACCAACACGTGGAGTCGCGGAGGCGACCGTTCGTGTCTGACTGGATCTGTGCAATGTAGGTGAATAACAACGTGCAAGCCTGACCACAACAAAACTTTGGGGTTTTGATAGCCAGACAGCAATCTGTAGAGTAAAGAAGAACAACCTGTATCGGACATGGCGAAATCTATCTGACAGGACTGGAACCCGAGACCCATGCCTGCACAAGCATCAAACAGCCACAAATAAGCATAGTCATGAGGCCGCTGCTTCTTTGTTCATCCTTCGGCGACCTGTGTATAAAGATGGCCAGGGGTCTGTTTTTTATCCTCCGTAAGCACCAAGCATAACTAAGCTGAACCACGAGCACCGCTTTCTGGCCATTAGCGGAGCTCAGCCCTGCCGCCATCCCCGGGACCCTCCTGTCTGCTTTTTCGGTGGAACCATCCCCGGCGTCTGCGCCACGGAGCTGGGATGAAGCTGGACGACGGCGTAGGCTGCTTGCCTCTAGCCGCTGCCTCCCGTGCCTTGGTGGTGGTATTGTTGGCGTTTGTTGACCCGCAGAGAAAAAACAATAGCGTGTATAATACAGGATGATCTCCCTGCTGGATCTGATCGGCCCTCGTTTGCTCCATCATCTGTTTTTCCCCCCTTCTCCTTCTCATACGTTTCTGTGGGTTGTTTGACAGCGTCCCTGTTTTTGTTTCTTGGCTGTCATGATTCCCAAGCTTGGCCTCTTGGGCCTTGTCGGCGTAGCGGCCGCTTTGGAGCCTCACCAGCTTATGCACCATGCACGAAGCCAGCCCGTCACCCAAATTAAACGAGACCTTCAAGATCGAGATATCCATCCATGCAAAGTTCTCTCCAATGCGTACAAGGCTGCGGGTGGCAGGCCTGGAGCTGCTCCTATTGTCGATGTCCCTCCTTCAGTAGGCCTTGCCTGTCTTAAATCGGTACCGCTTGCAAAGGACCGTGATCTAGCCCTCCTCGATTACCTCGAGCCCCTTATCCAATTCCAAAGCACAATCGAGGTGCTTGCGAACCCCCCAAAGGAATACCTTTTCCCAGGAGTCGATGTGTTTGGTGGGCTCAAGGCCACCAAGAGCAAGCTGCAAAAGGGTGGATATGAAACACAGTACGATTTCATGACCGACCTGCGATCAATTGTAAGTTCCCTGGAATCGGGGCTGTATTGTTGCTGACTGGTTTAGTTTGCTGCTTCCAATGATAACCACTTTGACTACCCTCCTGCCATCCTTAATGCTATCCAGTTTGTCCGCAAAGATCTTGACTTCCTGTCAGTCTCCCCTGATGGAATCCGCACACCGGAAGTTTTCATGACCCTCGATGTTATCCGTGGCAACAATGGCAACCTGGGCTACCACCCTTCGGCTGTTTCCAGCGTTGACGGCATTCCTATTAACAAGTGGCTCGAAAACGACGCGGTATACAATGTCGCCAACTTCCAGGACCCCGACGCTCAGTTTAACGGCCTTTTCTCGACGCTCCAGCGTGTCGCCTCTGGTTCTGCCGGCACCTCGACTTACTCTTCGTTTGAGATTCCTGATTCATACACTGTCAAGTTCCGAAATGGCAGCGAGCGTGTTCTTGAAAACAGCATCATCTTCTTCCCGACTGCCGACTTCAGAGAAATAGAGTCGGGCGAGGACTTCCAAAAGGCCTTTGAGTTTCCTTCTGACTCTTCTAAGAACAGCTCCAAGACGAAACTCCGCCGCTCCAGATCCAAGGTGGAAAAAATGGCGGGATTCCCCAAGCCTGTTGTGAAGCATTCGATGGGTTCCGTTGCTGGATACTTTCTTGAGGGTGACGACTACAAGGACACTGCGGTGCTCTCCATCCTGAGCTTCGTACCAATCGGGCTGGATGCGGAGGAGACTTCTAAGCTCAACTTTACCGAATTCATCCTTGAGGGCCGCAAAGTGGTGACTGAGTTCTTCAAGAAGGCACAAGAGGAGAAACGAGACAAGCTGGTTATTGACATGTCCGCCAACGGTGGCGGTTCCGTGTTCCTCGCCAACGAAATTTACCGCCTTCTCTTCCCCGAGGGCAAGTTCTCCATCTGGGACCGATACCGCGCCAACGAGGCACTCGATGTCGCTTCCGAAGCCGATTATGAAGTCCTCGTCAATGTCCTCATCACACAGTCCCAGTACTACCCCGTCGACCCCAAGGGCGAACAGATCATGAGTGGCAAGGAGTGGTATGGGCCCTACCGCGCTGGTGGCCAGAACGTTAGCGCGGCGTTCCAAGTGGACATGGAAGTTCCATTCGACGACAAAATCCCCGCTTATATCAATGGTGAGAATGCTAAGTACAGCGTCATCACTAAGCCCACTTTCAAGCCCGAGAACATCGTTGTCATCACCGATGGCACCTGCGCCTCTGCCTGCAACATCTTTACTGGGCTTCTGACCCACAACCACAATATTCGAACCGTGGCATTGGGTGGTCGGCCTCTGAAATCTGCCATGCAGGCGATGGGTGGTGTCAAGGGCACTCGCCTCTCATACTTTGGCGACATTCGAACTGCGACCAACACTTTTTACGGTGCCACCAAGGACGATAAGGAGGCCGTGAAGCTCATCAAGGATGCCAGCGATGTGCTGCCCAGCTTGACTGATGCTCCTCTACTGCCCCTAATCGTAGGAACTAGTGGCGGCCGGGTCAATGCTCTCAATGGATACACCGAGGACGACCTCGACGGTTACCCAGTGCAATTTCGCTACCAGGCCGCTAACTGCCGACTATTCTACACCCAACTCATGACCAAAGACGTACAAGAGCAGTGGCGCAAAGTATACGACGTTGCTTGGAACGATGCCAAGTGCGCTCCTGGATCAACTACCAACAAAGACGACACCATCGGCGACGATACGCTCGAGTACGACAGTCGCGTGCGCAGTCACGCCACTCCCATGCCTAACCCAGGCTCTCTCAATTGATTTACCAAGGACATGCATGCCTTTCTTGTACATGTTTTTCTTTTTACGTAGTTTAGACTTGACGGCTGGGACACAGCTTGATTATTAATTGGGAAAAGCGACATGGCGCGGCGTTTACATTGCATTGCATCACTGTAGATGAGCAATTCTTTTATCAAAATTTTACAACGTTTTTTCAAACGTAATTTTATGTTCCCATTGGATTCGTGAACTCGTGAATGATGTGTGAGATTCAATATTCCTATACAGTATGCACTATTTTCCCTTTGACTAGGACCTTAATGATGTTTCTGTCGTCCCCAGTCATGAGAAACTTGTCAAAAACTCGCCGCAGCTCGTCTTGCTCTTCAATGGGTGCATTTATTCCGCCCCGCGCCTTGTTCATATCCACGACGATGGCGTCAAACTCTTTTCCCACCTCAAAGTTGCCAATTCTTTTGTCCATACCCATCACTCGGGCACCCCCCATCGTGGCCAGATAAAAGACCTCCTCTAAACTCAAGCCCTTCTCACGGCCTGCTGACGCTGCTTCTCTTGAAAACGAAGCAATCAATGCGTGTCGCATAGAATCAAGAATGGACGACGAAAATCCACCCCCAGAGTCGGTGCCAAGACCAACCTTGATCCCGCGGTTGAGAAAATCTCGTACGGGAGCAGCCATGAATCCTCCACCAACGGTCATGTTGGCTGTTGGACAGTGGGCAATGCCGCAGTCGAGTTTAGCTAGCCCTTGGGTCTCAGCGTCGGTCATGATTGTGCAATGGGCAAGAATTGTTTTTGGCGTGAGAAGACCGTAGTGCGAATATAGATCCAGTTCGTTGCCAAAGTTTGGGAAGAGGGAGAGGGTGGCCTTGACCTCTTGCTCGGCCTCATTGAAGTGAGTTTGGATGGGGAGTTCTGGGTTACGGGAGGCAATTGCCCCCAGGCCGCTCAGTAGATCTGCCTCGCAAGAAATAGCAAATCGAGGAGTGATGACATAGTTAAGAAAGGTATGCGAGGGATCAATGGTTTGAATGTGGCGGATGCACTTTTCGGTCTCCTCCAGGGACTCTTCGACACTCGCATCACGGTAGTAGTCTGGCGAGTTTCGATTCATGTTACACTTGCCCACAAATGCTCTCTGCCCCTTGTTCAAGACAGTGTCAGCGAGGATACGTGTTGCCTCGCCATGCAAGGAACTGTAGTAGCTTGCGGTCGTGACACCCTGTCTGAGCATTCCGGCCACTAAGTCCTCGTAGACCTGACGAGCGTACTCGGTGTCACGGAACCGCGCCTCATTAGGAAAGGTGACACCTGAAAGCCAGTCTAGAATGTGCATTCCCTGTCCGAGACCACGCTGCATCCACTGCGGCGCATGGTTGTGGGTGTCGACGAAGCCCGGGATGAGAAACTGACCGGGCAGCAGATGAGTCGTGCGGTCGGGTGTGACCCCGAGCGCCGTGAGGGTCTGCTCGACTTGGTCCTTGGGGACATTGGATTTCACAGTGAGTATTTGGCCGTCGGAAGGATTTACGGTTAGGATGGCATTCTCGAGGATCTCGATGCTGCCCAGGGCGGGGCAATGAACCAAGGTGCCGTAGAAGGCGAACGTAGCATTCTCTGCAGCCATGCTGAGATTAGAATATCGCGAAGCCAAATATTTGAATTATTCTGTAGTTTGCCGCGGTGAGCAGCAAAGAAGCCTAATGACGCAGTTTGGCTCGAGCAGTTTTGCGTATGAGTGAGACATTTGCCCAAAGCGGAGTTGGTCGGTCGATCTTATCAGAGCCGATAGCAGGAGTGTATTGGAGTCACGACTGTTTAAACTCTACCACAGCACCCAAAACCCTTTTCCTGTGTCTTCAAATAAAAACGGTCCAACTTCTCGATTGAAAACGAGAGAGCCACTTGATAGGCCATGTTTGATGATTTGAGCAAGTAGTTCAAAGTTGAGTGCAATTGTCATGAATCACATATTAAGCCAAGTTGGGAATAAACCTTTATTCGCCATGAGTAACTAAATTTTGAAGGTAGAATTATCAAATGCTTTAGTTCCCCATGCTTGAGGGCATTGCCAATTCCACCTGACCTCATACTGAGACAATCCCATTTGACATGTGATGTGGGCGACAAACCAAAGGTAGCACCGCCACACAACTGGGGTAATTCTTTTCTCTTTAGTTCTAGAACTAGAATTCTAGGCTTCAACTAATTTCCACTCGTGCCATGGCCCGCATTGCTTGCGCGTTCCAATAAATCGGTTTGGGTGGAATCAATAATGCGAGTGGCTAGACAGACTAGTGACCAGGCAGCAAAAAAAATGTGGTGCACATGGCTTGCTGGCTTGCGCAATCATTATACGCCACATGGGGCCGCTAGCTCTTGGGGCAAATTAATGTGTGCATTCACCTGAATTCATAACCGTGATCCTGAATTATGCAAATGATGTCTATTTTCATTATACATGTTGTGCACATTAACTTGTTGAACAGAGTAAATTAATACCAAGAGGCTAATGAATGAAACCAGTCTAAAAGAAAACGTCCAATACTATGTGATATTCCAGTGATCATGCTCATACAAATGGAAAACGACCAATTAAACACGCCCTCCAACGCCTGAATGAGTGAATCTAATATCCTGACTTGGCAAGTTGAGTCTTCTCATCTACCATATCGTAATCCTCCTCATCTTCCTTGTACTTGGGTAGGTCCTCGTTGTGAGGCTCGTCAGTGTAGGGCTTTGTCTCCTCGGCGGCACGCTCGCGCTCAGAAACTGTAGAAGCAGATGTGCGCCTCTCGGAAACAACATCGCTGGGAGGAGGCATGCTGCCGACCTCTTGAACCACAGCACGGTCAAAGTCAGCGTGGCCCTCGATGGCCCTGAGCACCTCGAACAAAGGCTTGGCACCCATGGGCCAAGCGACGTCCTCGCGAAGAATCCTGCGAGCACTGATTCCGCGCTCGTTGTAAAAGAGACCGTTGGCGTCGGCACGGCTGAGAATGATGGTGCCGTCGATCTGAACACCAGCCCACAGTCCGCGGCTCTTCATGTAGCTCCACATGGGCTTCGCAGTCTTGCTGACAGCAGACTCGACGTGGCCACCGGTACCAACTGGACCCATGGTGATGGATCCTTCGGCGCCGAGGGAAACTCGAGGGTTGGTAAAGGCATTGACCTGCTCCTGAGTGTTGAGGACGCAGACGCAGTCGTAGACATCGAGACCGAACATGAAGCCAGCGCCGAGTGTTGTGACGATGAAAGCCGAGGGAGGAGACCAGGTTCCATCATCACGGCGGGCAACAATAACACCAGACCCACCGGCCAGAGAGCTGTGGCAAGCACCAGCACGGAGAACGTTGAAGATGGCGAGACCAGCGCAGTTGCGGAGGACGGCCGGGGGGATCTTGACCATGGACTTCTTGGTCAGGCCGGTAGGGTGCATGGGGCCGCTAGACTTGGGGGGAGTAGAAGTGCTGAGTTCTAAGACATGTTAGCGGCGATGCAGTGTAAGTGAGGTTATTGATACGTACGGGTAAAGGAGTGCAAAATGCGAGCTGCCTTGTTGCATTCCTTGTCCATGCTGGTAGGCCACCATCCCTCAGCACCGATGACATTGGCAGCCTTGTTCAGAGGCCATCCGGCCTTGGAGCTGAGCTTGTGGAATCGCTCGCCGATGGTGGGCTTGCCAGTGGCGGGGCCACGGGCCTTTTCGTTTTGCTGCTCGAGGGGAGGAGAGCGCTGCATCTCGGATATCGACTCGTCGCGGGGTGTGTAGGAAGGAGGGAGAGGGACCTGGGCGGCCTGTTTGAGGGGATCGATGTTCTCGATGGAGCGGTTGGAAGCAGAGTAGATGCTCATTTTGAAAGTATGTGGAGGGGTGGTGTGGTGTAAGTGATGATGTGTAAGTCGGTGAGGTGGAGTCGTCAGGTATGGACAGGGAGCAGATTGGGTAGAAGAAGGTTAATAGATTATTGTATTAAGCTTAAGAGTGCTTGTTAATCTGCTCTGCTCTTGATCTGGATTGAATATTTCCATCTTGGGAGGGCACATTGAGCTCCTTATATTGTGATGGATGCCGCTCGCATACATCGCATTCGCAAGCCCAAACAGGCACCAAGAAAAGCCAAGCCCCGAAAAGCAAAGGAGCGCAAAGCCGTGTCCAACGGAGGCACACACCTGCACTGCGGAAAACAAGCTTAGTGAGAGGAGCATGCGTGGACCTCGGTGGCGCAGCGCATCCTGTGTCTAACTCGCCGCGAAGCGCTGCTGGCGAATGACGATGTGCGAGACTGGCGATCGCCCCGAAGGCGAAAGGCCGAGGGCGCGAAAGATGGCGGGGTACTTGCCGCTGAGACATGTTTCTGGTGCGGGCACAGGTCTCGCGCTAACATCGGCCATCGCCCTCGCCACTCGACGATTTCCCCGCCTCTCAAAGCGATCTCTGGAACACTACCTTCTTAGTCTAATCTTTGACTGCAGCCTTCAACAACGAGAACAAGTCGGTGTGGCTCAGTTGGTTAGAGCGTTGGTCTCATATTCACTATGACTTGGCCATAGGTCAGGGACATCCAAAGGTCGAGAGTTCGAGCCTCTCCACCGACATGTCTTTTTGCGGTCAATTCAAATTGATTTTTTTGCCCTTCTTTTTCGCCTCTATTAATTTCATTTGGCCATGGGGTTTCATTGCAAAAGTCTGCATGCAAGATAGGTTATCTTATTTGCCTTGGCACGCAGGAAGTCTTGGTCAACGGGGGGTTTGGGAGCATCTCAGTCACGTCTCGGCCAAACAAACACCTCAGCTTGTGAGATGACAACGAGGTCACATTTCTTCTCACCGTGTTCAATTCGAATGAGAGTTTTGCTATCTTAAACCACAATAAGGCAGCCGTAGCTGATAGACTGTCTCGTCTTTAGCTAAATGCATGTTTTTACAATAGTTTAGGGATCTCATCAGGATTTTAGGATAAGGTTGCCGGCCTTGTCTCTTTTAATCGGCCCATAAACAGACAGTGTATTAACAAATATGAAGGCAATCGACTGGCTAAATTACTTTTTGATAAATACAGAAGTGCCAAAATGTACAGTAATTACAGGACTTCAGGCTTATGTACTTCGGTCTTCAGAGTGGCGGCGCAAACGCATGGCCCTCCTTTATGAATCTATCGGCCTCATTAATGATCCAAAGACTCTGTTCGACACTTGGAGAGTCGGCTCCGAATGAGAATTGGCGCCACTCCTGAAACAGTTGCTGGAGGTGTTCCCCCATTTTGAGAACCTCGGGCTTGATTATGCCCTTCAACGTGGGAACCTGACAAGCTGCGAGGAGGATAAGCATGGCGCCAGACATTCTGAGTGCTCAGTCAGCTAAGGTCATTCGATCCAAATATGTGGTACCCTTTCCAGGAACGAGGCACGACTTACGAAAGTGAACATATCCACGTATCAACCACAACCGTGTGCGCATACCCCCTCAGGTTGAGCACATGCAGCATGCAGGCATCAATGCAAGCCTTGCATTTTGAAAGAGCATCTTGACTAGGCGCTGTAGCATTAATTCCATGGCCACCTACTTGGCTCCCGCTCAAAATCCACATCAAATACGGACGATAAATGACACCCAAACAGGTCAAATACCGCTGTCTGAGAAACCCGCCCGCTTCGGTCAAGGTCTCTTTTGTGTCAATGGAAAACTGGAAAGCAAGCGGAAGCACATCGCGCCATTCGTCCAGTTGGTGGTTCAACTCGGCGACGATGGGAGGGAAGCGTGTTGTGTCCAAGGCTGCGCCAGTATCGCGAGCGTAGAGTAGCTGATGAACACGGTTCAAAAGACGGCGCATGCTAATGCAAGCTAAAAAGTACAGCGCAGATTGCTCCTCCTCCTGGCTCTTCTTGTGGGTATTGTACGTGCCAGGTAACGGAACCGAGGATTCTATTCGGGCAATTCCTGACGGAGGGCATGCAGACAGCTCAGCTACGTAGTCACTGTCGAAGATTAGCCGGGACCTAGAGTGTGGAAGTCTGACCAAACCTTTCGAGGATATAGCAGGACCAAAATATCCGCCGGATGCGCTCTTGATCTTCGGTTGTGCAGTCCGCAGGGGGGTACGCCAAAAGGAGAAGGCACTTTGATGCCGTCGCACTGAGAAATTCCCAGGCCTGCAGAGGCCTAGCGAGGGATGCAAAGTATATCCTAAACACTCATTGTTAGACTCTGGTGTCACTTTAGGCTCATCTACTTACGCTGTAAAGAATAGACATTGAATCGCTTCCGAGTTGACGTGCAAGTGGGCGACATGAATCTTTTTCAAGGCGCTCTCAAAGTAAATGTCTCCCATATTCCTTTTCAAAAGCCTTTTCCGCCTTTCGTCTTCACTCAAAGAACCAGCGCCACGGCGAAGCCCAGCCGTGATTTGACTAACGCAGCCCAACGCAAGAGTCAAAAGTGTAAGACACGCCTCGATGGTATCTTCTGAAGGTACACCAGCTTCCAGGGTTGAACGTATTTTTTGTATCTGGCTCTGCGACATTGTTGGATACCAAAAATTAACATTACGCTGAAACGATCCCAGAATAGCATCAATGTCTTCGATCGTCACATAGGGGTACATGGCATTGGGCTTCATCTTGATTGGGTGCCTGGACTGCTCGAGATGGAATATGGAGGCATGATCGGCGCGCAGGGATGGGAAGGTGTCAAAGTGCGGCCATTGAAGGATTGATTCCGTGGTCGACGTGTGCATAGAGTCCAACACAGCATTGTCGAAGCTGTATCCGTTGCCTTGCCGCGTTTCGCTAAGCGGCGTTTGGACTGCAATGCTGTGACGGCGCGCGCTGCCTTCGTTGTGAGGCGACCCTGAAAAGGAGCTGCCAAAGGGAACATTGGGTGAGACGTGCGAGTGCTGGCGATCTCGAGCCAGGTTGGCACTTAGATCGTGGAGGTACTTTTCCACGCGCAACACTCCTTCGAGGATGAGATCACTCTTGCCCCTCCTGTGCGTATTTAGCAACCCGTTCCTAGCGCAGGTCTTACAAGCTTACGAGTTGGCTTCTGAGCCATATGAGCAGTCCTGCTCCCCCTTAGAGCAGGTGGCACAAGGATGGCCTCCATCACACCTGGCGGCTGGGTGTCAGTAGCATTGACAAGCAGGTGATCAAGCCATACCAACCGGATCTTGCGAGCTCTACAGGTGTCGCACTAGGAGACCAAATCTGTCAGTTGAAACAAGGATGGTGGGTGGGCTCTGCCGGCAGACGTACTGCATGCGACGTCCTGAGCCGCTTCCTCGCAGGTTCGCTCGCGGTATCGTTGTAGCTGTCGTCCATTTGCTCTGGTGCGGCAACTGGTTGGTCAATTGGAGGGCGTACGAGCTCGCTCCGACGCGGGCCGAGGCTGTGGGGATGAGCAGGTGAGAAATAGTGGCATGTTCTGGGGGGACAGCGGTGAGCGCGCCGCTCATGAAGGCGGCGACTGCTGGAAACGAAGCAGCCGTCACGCCGAAAAAAAAGCACGAGTCGCGGGTTTCCAGCAGACTCAATTGACTGACCGCTGGCACTATGGAATTGGCAGAGCACACGATGCCTCGATTCATCTTGGGCCCCTTTCCCAGGCGAGCCAGACAATTGTTTTGGCGGCCCTCCACATTACCCCGCGCTCATGGTCACGAACCAGGCGCATCATACGCGGCCCAATTACAGAGTGAGAGCAACCCATGGCTATAAAGCAATTTGCTAAACCCGGCCTGTTGTCGCGTTTCTACTTTTCTAACGTGATGATTTTTCTATCTCGCGTTTGTCAAAACCACACACCATATGTTGCTCCCCCAAGACGTGTGTCTATTACACTGGGCGGAAACAAAGCTAAGCCGAGGCTGCGATCGACGCTGTGGGGAGCCACGGTGGGCATGGCAATCCGAGATTGAGGGGAGCCCGCGCAACCTGCCCACCGCCGTTGGCTGGGCCGTTGCCCGGATGGCGCCACAGCGGACCTGGTGGGTTCTGGCGCGCTTCTTGGCCTTGTACAACTCGCCTTTCCCAAGACCCAGAGCACTAAACTAAATGGTTGGGGAAATATTCGGAGAAAATACGTATATCAATCAAGGTTTACACCAGCAGAATCTGCAAGTCTCGGCACGGCCTAGCAAGGACAGGCCTCAATGCATAGCGGTCGCAGTGTGCATACGAATTAGTGTTTCTGTTGAAGATCAACTACTCAAGTCACTACGGGGGCGCCTTTAGTTAACATCATGACAAGCAACGACTTGTCAAACAGTTGAACCAAAGGGCCACAGACACAAACCAGAGCATCTCCATTAAACCATAATCTCCTTCTCATTATCCACCTTGAGGGTATTCATGACCGTCTGCGCGCTCCTCTTCTCCAGACTCTTCTTGACCGGGTCGGGAGCCTCAAACACTTCAGACAACTCTTCCAAAGTGCGGTCCTTTGTCTCTGGCCAGAAGAAGTAGATGATGACGGCCTCGAAAAGGTCCCAGAAAACGAAGACCAGGTAAAAGTGATAACCAATCTTGTCAAAGGCCGGGCCGCTGCTGTACTGAATGACTGTGGAAGCGACAGAGCTGGAAAAGTTTCCAATGGCGGTTCCCTTGGCACGGATTGAGGTGCTGAGAGTTTCAGCAATGTACATGCTCTGAAGCGGAGTCCATCCAAAAGAGAAGACAATTCCAAAGATGAAGATCATGGCGACAGTGGCGTTGGCAGGCGAGGTGTTGCCGGGTTGGTCCAGCGAGAGCTTGCTTGTACCGGTAATGATGGCAAAGCAGCAAGAGCAAAAGATGATGGAATAAATAAGCAGAGGTCGACGGCCAATAACATCTGTCATTCGAGCTCCCAGGATAGCGCCAAAGAAGCAGAGAACGGGGTTGATGCCGTTGAGTGCTAGGACAGTCTTCTCGTTTGTAATGTTGGCGTTCTCCAACATGGCAGGGAGATAGTAAGAACTCAAGCTGTTGCCGCTAATCTGACCAAAGCATCCCATTCCAATCACACAGACGAGGCGGCGGCGTGCGCTGTGCGTATTCCAGAGCTCGTGGTAGTCCCACCATTTCTTGTCAGACGCCTCGGCGGAAATTTGTGACATCATTTCCTTGAGCTGGAGTTGCACCATGGGATGGTTCTCGTCTCCTTCTCCATGATACGTTTGCAGTACTCTGACAGCCTCTTGGTGCTTGTCGTTGGCAATAAGCCATCGAGGACTCTCGGGTAAAAAGAAAACTGTCAAAACAACGATTCCAGATGTGATCATCTGGCACCAAATGGGGATGCGCCATGCCGTATCACTATCGATATAACTGCATCCATACACAACCCAACTAGCAATTATGCTGCCGATGTACCATGTGCAGTTATAGAGCCCGGTCAAGGTTCCTCGCCATGCCGGGTGCGCCATCTCGCTGACATAGCAGGGAGCGGAGACACAGCAGAAGCTCACGCCAAAGCCCAGTATGAATCGACCGCCGAGGAATTGGCCGCGAGTATTTGAAGGTGCTTGTACGCAGGTACCAACAATGACTAAAAAGGCGCCGGCGAACATACCCCAACGACGTCCGAAGTAGTCGTTAACGGGACCGGTAAAGAAGACAGCTGCGACAGATCCAATGTTGTACCTGAGAAATTAGTATTTAACGCACGTGCTTTAAGAGAAGCAGATTACTAACATGGCAAAGACAATTCCGGTACTGGAGTCTGCCACTTTCCTATAAAAAGTATGAGTATTCGATATATCAAGTCCACCACCACATTAGATCACTCACATTCCAAAGAAATTCTGATAAGAAGTCATTCCATTCACTCCTCCCATTAAAGATCCGTCGTACCCGTTCTATTAAAATAAGTTAGAAAATAAACGAAGAATGGTAGGATTGCGGCATACCAAGCATCCGCAAAGATATGCGGCGGCCAATACGAGATAAAGGCGAAACATTTTGGGGGTCCAGGGCGACAGCTTTTGGGTCTCCACATCATGGGCAAGCTGTACCGCAGTACCGGTATCGTGGATCTTTCGATCCTCAATTCCCTCGGCAGTCATGTCGCAGTGTGGTGAGAGCTCAAAGTGGATTAATGTAACTCAAGAGGAATAAGTGGGTGATTCGCAAGCCAAGCATTTCTACGGCCGGCAATTGACTCCTTATATATTCAAAACAACTGCTAACCGACTGTACCCCTTCTCAATGGCCTGTTGTATCCCATGATCATGACTTCAGCCTGTTTGGCCCTGACCAACACCATCAATAGCTTCGTCCTGCATTCGGCTCGCACCGACTTCCCCGCATTCTGGAGCCGAGTCTCTGGCTAACCCATGTAAACGAACCATTCAAGGAGGGTAAGCTATACCTAGCCGGCCTCGTTAGTTGGAGGATGCATGCTACATGGTCAACCCATCCTACACTACACCTCTTGAAAGATTGTGCTTTTATGACTTCTTTACAGGACTCGACTGCCGAAAATATCAAATTATCAGTACAGAAATAAATAAATACTAAATTAATAGGATAATTCAATAGTTTATTTTATTTTAATTTATTTATCTAACTTATTTACTTATTTATTTCCGGGCTGGTTGGGGATCTCACAGCGACTAACATTGGAGTCCGGTGACACTTGGGGGAGTGGTGGTCCCCACCCCGGCTCCGAGTCCCCCGAGGCGCCAACGCGTGCTACCCCTGCAAGGCTCATTGGCCCGCATCTACTCAGTAAAGCATCATGGACCAAAGTGGTTGTTTCCCCGGGCCACTCTTGGGCGTCCCCGCAGACTCGGGGGAGACGGCAGCAAGCATAATCACACAGCTGTCGAGCGGGGGTCAGACCATCCCCACGTCAATCACAAGCTCGGGGGCTGACGCCGGTTTCGCCAGGTGGCCCGGCGTATCTGCGCCCTGGGAAGCTATTGATCTCCCTCATGACCTCTCAATTCTGTATCAATTGTGGAACGCTTCAAATCCACACTGCGGGGATCGTAGCTTTAAAAGCGCAGAGGGAGTCCTGAGCTGTGCCCGTCTTGCCAGACCCTGGCATCTTGCCGTTTTCCCAATTGTAAAAAAAAACTACAATCTTTTTGCGTAACTTGATCATGACTGCTAGTGCTCGAGGTATCGCTCTCCGGGAGGACGAGTCTCGCCCAGACTACGAGAACGAGGCCGTCTTCCGACGAAACTGCCTGCCAACAAGATCCTACTATATCCCCGAGACTTCGGTGCTTCTCAATGGCTCCTGGGACTTCCACCTAGCCGAGACGCCGCTGGACGCCCCCGAGGCAGGCTCCTCGGACGAGGTGACCTGGGACAAGCAGACCGTCCCCGGCCACTGGCAGCTCCAGGGCTACGGCAAGCCGTGGTACACCAACGTCCAGTATCCAATCCCCGTCTGCCCTCCATACGTCCCAGCAGAGAATCCCACCGGCACATACCGCCGTACTTTCCGCGTTCCTTCTACCTGGGATGCCAGCTCGCAATTGCGACTACGCTTCGATGGCGTGGACAGCGCCTACCACATCTGGGTCAACGGAGTGCTAGTGGGCTATGCCCAGGGTTCTCGAAACCCCTCCGAGTTTGACGTGACCGAGTATGTCGATCGCGAGGGCTCCAACGAGGTTTTCCTTAGAGTTTACCAGTGGTCCGACGGCACTTACATCGAGGACCAGGATCAGTGGTGGCTGTCTGGTAAGTTAAACTAAACCGAGCGGCAAGCAACGGCTCTAACCTGTACTAGGTATCTTCCGCGATGTGCACCTAATTGCCTTCCCCAAGGACACCAGAATCGAGGACTGGTTCCTGCGAACCGATCTCGACGAGAAATATGAAAACGCTACCCTGCTTGCGACTGTTGACGTCCTCGCTAAGGAGAAGGGCACTGTAGAGCTCACCCTCTCCGAACTCACCAGTGGCGAAGCCGTGACTTCTACGACAGCGTCAGTCGAGAAGGACGGCAAGGTCGAGATCAAGCTCGATGTCACCAACCCTAAGAAGTGGACGGCCGAAACACCATACCTATACAACGCTCAGCTTACCCTCAAGGCGGGCGGCTCTACCTACACTGTTAACCAGCGCATTGGTTTCCGCAAGGTTGAGCTCATCGATGGTCTCATGACTGTCAACGGAACACCCATCAGACTCCGTGGTGTCAACCGACACGAGCACCACCCCTTATTCGGCCGTGCCGTTCCTATGGAGTGGGCCAAGAAGGATCTCCTCCTCATGAAGACACACAACATTAACGCCCTGCGATGCTCTCACCAGCCCAACAACCCCAAGCTTCTCGATCTCTGCGACGAGCTGGGTCTGTGGGTTGTCGACGAGGCTGATCTTGAGTGCCACGGCTTCTACGATGCAGTTGCGCGACCCCAGGACATCCCCGAGTCGATGGACTACGAGGAGAGAAAGAAGCTGGCCTTCCCCATCGCCGCCAAGTACACCTCGGACAACCCGATCTGGGGTCCCGCCTACATGGACCGCATGGTGTCCATGGTCCAGCGAGACAAGAACCACACCAGTGTCATCATCTGGAGTCTGGGTAACGAGGCCTTCTACGGCTGCAACCAAAAGGCCATGTACCAGTACGGCCGTGACTTTGACCCCGGACGACTCATCCACTACGAGGGTGACGAAAACGCAGAGACTACACAGATGTACAGCTACATGTACCCGGCCCTCGACCGTCTCGAGAAGCTCGCTCTGGAGGAGGGCGTCAAGGACGGCAAGTTCGAGAAGCCCATTGTGTTGTGCGAGTACGGCCACGCCATGGGCAACGGTCCCGGTCTCCTCGAGGACTACGAGAAGCTCTTCCGCCAGTACCCCCGTCTCCAGGGTGGCTTCATCTGGGAGTGGGCCAACCACGGTCTGTGGAAGGAGAAGGAGGGATACTACGGCTACGGCGGCGACTTTGGCGAGTTCCCCCACGACGGCACATTCGTCATGGACGGTCTGATCAACAGCAAGCACGAGCCTACACCCGGCTTGACCGAGTACAAGAAGGTGATCCAGCCCGTGGGTTTCGAGTTCGACGGAGGCAAAATTACCCTTGAGAACCGATACAACTTTGCAGACTTGAGCCATCTTGCTGCCACATACAAGATCGAGGAGTTTGGTGACGAGTACGTATAAACCTTCCAACCGCAGACATCATGTTCGATATTAACCAAGTTAGGACACGCATTCTGGCCACCGGCTCTCTCGAGGTTCCCGCCATCAAGGCAGGAGAGAAGGGAACCATTGACCTCCCAGCCGAGGCCCTCAAGTACAAGAGCAACAAAGAGGTCTACATAACCATCAACTTGACGCTCAACCAGACCACTAACTGGGCCGCCCACGGCCATGAAGTCGCTTGGGCCCAGCACCGATACCAGCGCGCCGAGGTTGCTGAAGTAGCCATCCTGAACAAGCCCGCCGTGGAGCTCAAGGTCTCGACCAAGGGATCCCAGGTCGAGGTCTCTGGAGGCGACTTCGTCTTTACCTTTGACCGCGCCCGCGGTGCCCTGAAGAGCTGGGTCTCCAACGGACAGACCGTCTTTGACCCCAGCCCCAAGGACGGTGTCGCCATTATCCCCTCGTTCTGGCGACCCAAGACGGACAACGACGTCCCCTCATCTCTGCCTTACTGGCAGCGCTTCGGTGTCGACATCCTGAGCTCGCAGCTGCGCTCTTGGTCCGTCGAGTCCGCCGCTGACAAGGTTGTCCTCAAGGCAAAGACATGGATCTCCCCAGCCGTCCTCGAGTGGGGATGGGACAGCGAGATTGAGTACACCGTCACAGCCACCGGCGCACTCATCATCGATGTTGTTCGCTTGACTCCCGTCGGTCCTTTCCCCACCCACGTCCCTAGAATCGGTCTCAACATCCACGCCAACAAGGCGCTTGACAAGGTCCGATGGTTCGGTCTCGGCCCCGGCGAGAGCTACCCCGACAAGAAGGACTCGCAGCGCGTTGGAATCTGGGCTGTCAGCTCCGTCTCCGAGCTCCAGACACCCTACGATGTTCCCCAGGAGAACGGAAACCGCGAGGAGACCCGATGGTTGACCGTGGCAGATGCCCAGGGCGACGGTATCCGCATCAACAGACTGGACGGCGGAGCTGAGGCAGAGTTCAGCTTCGTGGCCACCCGACACAGCGACGAAACTATCCAAAACGCTGCTCACCCTCCAGACCTCGTCGAGGAGGACGCCACTCTGCTCCGAGTGGATGCCATCGTTGCCGGTGTTGGTACGGCGGCTTGTGGACCTGGTGTGAGGGATGATCTGCTGGTTAAGACTAAGGAAACCAGCTTCAAGATCAAGATTGAAAAGATCTAATTAGTAGAATTCATCTAGCAAAAATATAATAAACCATCTACACGCAAACAATATTTTGACGAAGACCATGTTTCTCTGCTGTGTTTGATGCATTATTCCGTTTGTGAACGGGGACTCAACAAAAGTGTTCAGATTTGTGAGCGGCTACTTGCATGGACTACCCGAAAGACCTTCACCCCGCGGTTGAAGGCGTTTATATATGAGACTTTGAAGGCTCTCAGAACTGAAACAGTTGACCTCCGACAAACAATCACACACCCCTACGAGGCTGTAGGCTTGTAGTCTGAGCAACGGATAGATCCCCACCTTGCTGACCTACTTCGCTCCGTGAACGAACGCATCCACGAAGCAGTCGCTCCATTAGACTTTTGCAAACGACATGCAAACACAGGTCAAGATGGTGCCTTGAATGCTCTTTTTGCGTCTGAATTTCTTTTGAACGGAGACCTTGGGAGGAAGGACCACGCCCTGTTCATGGAAGCTAAAATGCTACCCATTGGGCTGGAAGTGAACAGGATTTTGAAGAGCTTCGGACCATGCAACTCGAATGACTCTGTACTGGTTGCCTTTCAGAAACAAAGGTATACACCTTTCCATCCCAGAATGAAAGCGGAACTAACATGATCAAAAGACCGGTTATCAACGACTTTATGCGGCGAACCGAGGAAGCATTTGAGCCACGATATGTGCGCACTTACAACATAACGAGATACCGTACGAGATTGACCCATAGGCCAAGACCTTTTCGGGAAGCTTTGGGGTTGTGCAAAAGGTTACACACAAGGTGACCAAGAGAACACTTGCAATGAAAACATTCAACGACGTGACCGTCGATAACTCGAGGAGGAAACTTTTGCAAGAAATCGCGCTTCTTGAAGTGTGCGACCACCGAAACATTGCCAAATTGGTCGAAGCCTTTACAATTGCCGGGGACGATGAACCCATCCGGATTGTCATGCCTCCCTGGGTCCCGTACACCCTTTCAAAATTCCTTCAAGATGGTGACGTGCAGAGAAAAAAAAATACTGTCCATGGTTCAACAGGAACTCTCCTAGTTCCGACTTTGTTGTCTACAATATGATGCATCAAATTTCAGTTGCCGCGGAATACCTTCATAAACAGTCAATCAAGCACAAAGATATCAAGCCAGCCAATATTCTCCCAGACAAGCCAAACAGCCCCGACATCACGCCACTAGTGACCGACGTTGGGGTGGGCAAGGTTTATATCCAAGACGGACCAACCAACTACACCAAAAGTTCATACAAGTACATTGCTCCCGAGCAGGACTTGAGAAAGGAGAGCAGTTTGAAGTCGGATATCTGGCAGCTGGGATGCTGCTTTGCCATGCTGATGGTGGTGGCGAGAGGGGGCAGGATGGCGCTCTCCCAGTTGTGGAACAGCTTTTGCAATACCGAGGAGGGACGGTCATGCCGGATCGCAAAAGAATATGAGTCCTTCATGAAGACCCTGAGGCGTATTTGACTCCCGGGGACCCTGGTTCAAGAGCAAGTGTTTGAAATGGTTAGCAGCATGTTGGATTTGGATCCTGGCACGCGAGTAAAGATTGAGCAGGTCGAGATTGGGTTGAGATTTGTGTTGGACATGGCTGGAGAGATGGATGATGTGGAAATGATGAATGGGTAAGGTTGGTTTGCAAGAATGGCACCGGCGTGCTAGAGCGAGTGCAAGGGTAAAAAGGGATTGGCGGCAGGTTTTACACATGGCAAAAGAAAAGATAATAATTAGCGAAGCGAAGCCCAGTTAATACAAGTTCATGAATTCAGAGTGCTGTACAGGACGCACGCATCCTTAGTAATGCAGGTTCTGCGATAAGAAAGCCACAAGGTGTTATTGCCTGTCGCATCACAAGGAATTCGCAGGACCCTGACGAATGCAGGCGGACCAAGTGCGGGGCGGCAGCTCCCGCCGAGGGAAGGGATTCGGACGCGTCACGTCATCAGCCCCACGAGACCTTGCATGTGCGGCAGCCGTCGCACCCCATTGCATCCATCATGGCAACTCGTGCATGCCATCGCCGTCCCGCCCAAAAAGTTCCCTTGACAAGATAATCTCCACCATCTGCCGCTCGCAATCCATCAAAACCAATATATCGCCTTACCTCTTGTGTCCTCTTCGGTTTTCCCTGTTCCATCGACCTCCCTCCCCCTCCTTCCATCGTCCAAAATCCCGAAGCCGAGCTAAGCTAAGCTGCCACCGGACCGATACATAGCTCCCGTCAAGCTCCCTCTCCCCCCGTCAACGCCCGCCATGTCGACCGAGAACGGATACCAGAACGGCCACGCCAACGGGCACACAAATGGATTCACAAACGGAGACCACAATGGCGTCGTAACGACCGCTGAGGAGACGGCTACTGGCCTCTTGTCGTATGCTCGCCAGACGGTCGACAGTGTCGTCTCCCCGGATTCTCGCCAGCGGGCCTACGACAATGCCTCGGACTTTGCTGCCAAGCGGCCCATTCTCTTCGTGCGCTAATCATCCCCATGAAGTATCGATATAGTATTTACTGACACTTACTTCCAGTCTTTTATCGTCAGCCAGCTGCTCTTCTCCTTCATCCCTCTCCTCCTCTTCATCTCCTTCTCCCTCTCGACCGTCACATTCGCCCTCGGCACTTCGCTCGTCTTTTCGCTCTTCTGGATTGGCGTCGCCTTCATGGTTCTTGTTCCCACGCTTCTCCTGACGTCTTCTCTCGCGGTTTTGGCCTGGGGTTGGGTTGTAGGCAGCTTCGTTGTCGCACGATGGTTGTACAACCAATCTCCCTTTGCCCAAAGTGATGACGTCGTAAAGAAGGAGAAGGACACCGCCAGCTACTAATTTCGACAATGGCAGGACAGGTTGGGACGGTTAGGCAATGGCAGGAATTGAATGAATTACGGGTGGTTTAGGTTACTACCCAAAACCGATGATACGAAGTATCGGAGAAGGGTCAATTGATTTGTGGGCTACACAAGGATAGCCAAAGGATGCTGCCCGGGATCGATTTTACGATGCACTCACTTGTAATGATTAATATTTCTTTCACTCTGCTCAAATCACACCTCTTTGTGGCACACTACAATTGCAAATCACCAGTGACGCATAGCTTTGGACAACTCCCAAATCAGAGGCCAAGTCAGCCGCATATATAATTCTCATTACGAGACCGTCTAGCTCGCCAACCCATAACCCGTTACATTACAAATACAGACCCTC
The DNA here is from genome assembly GCA_017140755.1 of Calonectria hongkongensis. Taxonomy (NCBI): domain Eukaryota; kingdom Fungi; phylum Ascomycota; class Sordariomycetes; order Hypocreales; family Nectriaceae; genus Calonectria; species Calonectria hongkongensis. Next base: position 195,974 of record JAACJA010000015.1, read on the forward strand.
CGGCTCGCCCTCCTGCTTCGTTCGGAGCACTCTCTCGCGCGCTGACCGGAAATCTGCCATCTGGACCCGCATACGGCGCTCTCGGAGGGCCAACAGACCAGCCTCGGAGCAAATGGCCTTGATATCAGCACCCGAAAGGTCGTCCTTTTGCGAAATGAACTCCTCCAGATCAACATCATCGTTGAGGTTCATCTTGGATGTGTGTAGGGTGAAAATCTTGCGCTTCGTGTTCTGGTCGGGGTTCTCAAAGAGAATCTTTCGGTCGATACGTCCAGGTCGGATCAGAGCGGGGTCAAGACTCTCAATCTTGTTGGTGGCCATAATGACCTTGACATCACCACGGTCGTCGAAACCATCAAGTTGGTTGAGAAGCTCCAGCATGGTTCGCTGGACTTCTCGCTCACCTCCGGAAGTCGAATCGTATCGCTTGGTACCAATGGCGTCGATTTCGTCAATGAAGACGATGGAGGGGGCATTTTCACCAGCAACCTTATGAATGTTAGATCAAGCCCATTTAAATAGCACCGTTGAAATAAGCAGTTATTCTTACCTGGAAAAGCTGTCGCACCAATCGAGGACCATCACCAAGATACTTCTGAATCAACTCACTACCCACGATACGCAAGAAGGTGGCAGAAGTCTGGTTGGCAACAGCCTTGGCGAGCAGCGTCTTTCCTGTTCCGGGAGCACCGTAGAGAATGACACCCTTCGGGGGCTTGATACCCATTTCCTCGTAGAGCTCGGGATGCAGCAGTGGCAGCTCCACCGACTCTCTGACTTCCTGGATCTGTGTCTCCAAACCACCAATATCGGCGTACGACTCTGTTGGGGCCTTGTCGAGCTTCATGACGCTGACGATGGGGTCGGCATCGTCTGTCAACACACCAACGATGCTCACGCTCTTATGATGCAGCAAAACACTGGCACCAGGCTCGAGAAGGTCCTTGTCGACAAAGCTCATGATGCTGACGTAGTACTCAGGACCGGTTGTGCTGCTGACGATGGCGTGGTCGTCATCAATCAGCTCCTCCAGTGTTCCAACTCCCATGGGGCTTCCACGCATGTCGTCAACGCGACCACGCTCATCGGCTAACCGGTCGATGTCGGCGTCGGGTCCGGAGACGGCACCCTCCTTGGCGGCCTTGGCCTTTCGCAGGCGCTCTTGGTTCTCAACATATTCTTCCTCTAGCAATAGGTGATCGTGGATTCTCTGCATTCGGAGAAGACGGAGCTTGCATCGGCTGGTAGGATAGACGGCAGGGAGCTTGGCAGCAGCGCTGGTACCGCCAGCCTTTCTCTTCTTGCGACCGACTCGGGTGGTAGGTCGTGGCGGGGGCTCGTACTTGGGCTTATCCTTCTGTTAGGGTGTTAGAATGGAGTTCGGCAGCTTGCATTTCGGTGTTCTGACCTTCTTGTCCTTGTCGTCTCTCCCATCTCCCCCCATGCCAGATTGTCCTTGACCCTAGGAGCTGGTTAGCAAGCTTCGAATCCGAATGACATTGACAAGCTTACCATCTTGGCTGGCTAAGCTCTACGAGCTTCTACTCTGTGATGTGGATGGTGTATTCGTGTATAATCGGATGGAGATGGAGGGTGGTGGTACAGGGCGGCTGAATGTTGATAGAAGGACGTGGACGAATGCAGGCAAGCTTAGTGATGATGAATGCGAGCCACTGCCTAGGCGCCAGGCAAAATACGTAGCATACCTTGGGGCCCGTGCGGGGGACGTGTGGCTGAGTGGCTGGAGCTATCACGTGAGATTTGGTTGTTGAGTGGCTCAACGAGCGGCAAGCAACATAGACTCGACCTAAATACGGAATATGTGGGTCGTTTTCTGGTCATTCAAGTACCACCATGTATTGATGTGTTCAGTTGGAATGGAGAGTGATAAGAGGAATAGTCAATATTATATGACGGTTGATAGAAAATTGAAATGAAGCTGTTTTAAATTATTCATTTCTACAATCTAAGAAATATCATATATAAACTTCATCATTTGGAATTTTAAACCTTTCATAGCTCAGTCAGTTGTTGATTTCACATCCACAGGTTCATGTAAGTGCTAAATGGGCACCCTAAGAGACCGCCCCATACGTCAGGGTACGAAGCAAGAATGCCCATGCAACATGCCCAAATCTAGAGCACAAGTTCATGACGAGAGGCGGGATCAGCTTGACACGCTCGGGTCCAGTCCGCGGCTGACCGGTTGCCCCAAACTTTCAGCTTCGGCGACTTGCACAAACCGACTGACACCTTCACCAAACAACCGGTGAGCCTAACAGATTCCCATGCGCCGACATCCGAAGGCCGTGGAGACAGGGAGGATAATCCTGGCCTCGGATCCTCCATGACTGTGCAATGAGCATGCAATCATCCGTCATCTGCTCACAGCGCAGGACTGTTGCTACGCACGCCTAACCAGCTCGACCAGTTGTCGGATCCATTTTGGGCCACCTACAGGCAAGCATCGGCCGGGGCCAATCGCTGCACACGCACTCACACATTCACTGTGCAGGAGGCAAGAAAAACAAAAAACCTGCCAGCGCTCCTGTGAGGCTCTCCAAGCTAGGCGGCAGCGTCAGCGCTGCATGGCTTGTCCCCCCGCAGTCAACCTACACGCACCCTAGCGCCGCTTGACACTGATGCCCCTCGCCTGCTGGGATGGAGGGGGCGGCTCCGTTGGGTTGCACCTGGGAGGGTTGTAATATTTTTTTCCCCGGTGGAATGACAGCGGAAGGGACGCTCTAGGAGGTGCTGGAGGCGAAGAAGGCTGTCAGAGCAGGAGGCTGTCAGAGGCTAGGACGCCGTAACCTGAGCGGGGGAAGCGGATTTGGACCCTCCAACTCCACCTCATCCAGCCCATTCACCAAAGAAAGCCTAACCCGGTGTCAGTGCCACCACCAAGCTCGCCCAGAGTCTTCCAGCTGCATCTCAGTCCGTCCAACACCTCGTCCGCCGGCCAGACACATACCCCGACCACCTGATTCCCTGCCCCCCTCGCCTGTCCGCCGCAAAACATTGTTCTTTCAACACCAAAGCCTCGTCGATTCAAGCGTCTACCGCCACCTGCTGGACAATACATCATCACCCGCCCCGCACTGCTAGGCTTCTTGCTCTCCCCCCCACCCCACCTGCGACCGTATACAACCCTCGAAGCAGACACAGCGACAGGCAAAATGAGTCGGGACAGGCGTCTGTTAAAAGAGATAAATGACATTGCGAGCGATAACAACTCGGGCGTGAAGGTTTGGCTGGTCCAGGAGCAAACCATGACACACCTGAAGGGTTCCTTTCCCGGGCCCCCGGATGGTCCCTACGCAGGTGGCATATATCAGGTCGACATTCAGATCCCCAACGAATATCCTTTCAAGTCACCAACTATGAAGTTCGACACCAAAATCTGGCATCCAAACATCAGCAGTCAGACGGTACGTTTTGCAAGGCTCCAGCAGTTGGCCCATGAGCTCGCGTGACTAACAACGATCTCCAGGGTGCCATTTGCCTCGACACCCTCAGCTCCGCCTGGTCTCCCGTCCAAACCATCAAGACCACACTCCTTTCTCTCCAGCAACTCCTCGAAAACCCCAACGCAAAGGATCCCCAAGATGCCGAGGTAGCCAAGATGCTCATCGACCAGCCCAAGGCCTTCGCCATCAAGGCTCAGGAGTGGGCCGTGAAATACGCCGGCGCGCCGAAACAGGACCTCGATCTCGCCCGTTTTTCAGCAGATGGTCCCGTAAAGGTGGATGATGAAAACAAGTGCGTCCATTGGACAGTGTTTGTAGCTGGGCTCTATGCTAATCAGTGGGCGTTAGGTACATGGGCTACAACAAGGACCTTGTCGACCGCTTCGTCACTATGGGCTTTGATGTGGAAGCAGTTGTGAATGCTTTCATATATGTGGGGATCGACAGGAACGGCGGCCAGGACTATGTGCTGGAGGAGGCTTACATGGGCGATGTGACCGCCAGGCTCTTGGGCGAGTCTTAAAAAAACTGGTCCGACCACGAATGATACCAGCACCCGTCACCGAATAATAACCCAGAGCCGTCGAGCTCTACCACGCATCACACAGGCCGCCATGCATAAACCAGCGGCTGATTTTTTTCCTTTTTTTTTTTTTTGTTTTGCATCTCATTGCATTAGACAAACGGCCACTCGATGGCCTTCATGGCTTCGGCTATGTGTACATTCTAGCGCGAGTTGGACCAAGGAATCCCAAATGCAGAGTCAGGAAACGGTTGGAGATTTTGATACCTGGTGTTTTTCTATTCTATTCTATTTAACTGCGGCTTGGACTGTCACTGGGTTCTGTAAAAGGAATGGCCACGGAGGCATTGTGATGCAGCGTTTTGAAGGGATATTTTTATAACCCCCATTATCATTCTGATAGAATCTGCCGAGCGCCATCCACACTCGCACGCAGCAAGCTAGCTCATGTACACTTAGGGAGGGCCTAGTCATTGCAATTAGGATAGTTCTTCTCTTTTTTATTTTTCGACACCTCTTCCCTGGTTCATTCTACTCCGTGGCATGACCAAACCCGCTCACAGTTGTTTAAAATAAAGACCTTATTGGCGTATACGTGGATATACACGCGCCCCAATGACCCGGGCGCTTCACAATCCAGCATCCCGCCAGCCAGACCCAATCCTTGCTCTATCAGGTTACAGAGGGAAATGACGGAACAAAATGCCACGCAGCCCATCCAAGACTCTTGACTTTACTCAGTCGCCGCCGGACTGCCTAGACGAGTCGAAACATCAAACAGAAACATTAAATTACAAAAGATCCCGGCGCACGAACTCGTCGTAGAGAGCCTTTCCGAGGCTGGCGGGGGAGCGCTCGACAATGACACCGGCGGCCTCGAGGGCAGCAATCTTGGTGTCGGCACCACCCTTGCCGCCGGAGACGATGGCACCGGCGTGACCCATTCGTCGGCCGGGAGGGGCAGAGATACCAGCGATGAAGCTGACGACGGGCTTGCCACCACCGACGGTGTTGGCGGACTTGAGGAACTCGGCGGCGTCCTCCTCGGCGGAACCACCAATCTCACCAATCATGATGATACCGTCGGTGTCGGGGTCCTCGGTGAAGACCTTGAGGCAGTCGATGAAGTTGGTGCCGGAGAAGGGGTCACCGCCGATACCGACGACGAGGGACTGGCCAAGGCCGGCCTGGGTGGTCTGGTTGACGGCCTCGTAGGTGAGGGTACCGGATCGAGAGACGATACCGATGCGGCCGCGCTTGTGGATGAAGCCGGGCATGATACCAATCTTGCACTGGCCGGGGGCGATGATACCGGGGCAGTTGGGTCCAACTAGACGGGTCTTGGACTGGGTCTTGAGCATGTCGGTGATGCGAACCATGTCTGTGGGGATCATATCAGAATTGGAGCTGGGCTGAGCCAAGCAATTGAGGGCTTACCGTGCTGGGGGATACCCTCAGTAATGCAGACGACGAGGGGGATCTCGGCGTTGAGGGCCTCCTCGATACCGGCAGCAGCCAGAGGAGGACTGGCAATTTGTTAGCTCCTGTTTCCTTTTTTTGCCTCAAGCATTGGGGGAATTGGATTAATTGTGGCATACGGGACGAAAATGGCAGTGGCGGTGGCGCCGGTCTCCTTGACGGCATCAGAGACGTTCTTGAAGACGGGGAGGTCGAGGTGAGTCTGGCCGGCCTTCTTGGGGTTTGTTCCACCGACAACCTTGGTTCCTATCCCACACCATGTCAGCCTCAACTGTCACCCCTGTCGCATACATCATGACATGTGTTCGGCATAAATCGTACCGTATTCGATGGCTTGTTGCGCGTGGAAGCTGGAGTTTGGGTCAGTGGCTGGGAAGTGCCGGCAAGGGGCAAAACACTCACGTTCCCTGCTTTCCGGTGAAACCCTGGAAGATGACCTTGGTGTCGCCGTTGATGCGCAGGTTGTTGACGGTCTGGGCATACTGGGAGGAGCTGTAGGCGCGGCGGGCGACGTTGCGCAGCGACGAGGCGCGGACGGCGGATCTGGAGAAGGACTGCATGGTGGCTGGTTCGGAAGGGGGGAAGAAAGGAAAGAATTAGGAGGGGGGAGAAAGGGGGCTTCAGGAGGGGATCGCGAAGCGCAGAAGAGGCGGGACGAAGTTGAGAAAGCTTGAATCGAGCAAAAGGGAAAACGTCGATGACACCCAGGAGCTTTGGAGGTGGTTCGTACCAAAGATTGTCCCGTGCCAAGCTTTACCCAATAGGGATGCCCTGTGAGTGCCCTGTGAATGCCCGCCCGGTCACCTGCAAATACTTTGGCAGCCCACCAAAGTCCGCTGGAAACCCTTGCGCTACGGGAGGTCACGGAGACTGTTGTGCCGAGAAGTGTACCCGGGGACCATTGTTCCGACCAGTGCCGCGCTCTGGAGCAGCCCGAGGTATGATAACGATGGAGTTTTAAAAATCCAGGTGAGAGAGAGGGAGAGAGCTTCAAGAGCAGAAGAGGTAGTTGGATGATTGGGATTGATGGCCATTAGATAGTAGTTTAGCTAGCATATCAATTATTTTACACTATTTTGGCTATAATTTTTTCTCCCTCCTCCTCTTCTCTCTCGCCCGTTTCCTTGTCTCATGTTCAAAACGTGTCACTACTTTTCTCGCTCTCCAGCGCCAGTACGTACCCCCGCGGTAGTTGTACACCTTGTCGGCGGCGCTTCGGCGAACGAAGTGCGCTGGAGAGGGTCTCCAGAGGGTCCTGTTACGTATTAGCAGGCTTCTTACAGGCTGCTGCGAGGACCTTCCAGGGGTTTGGGGCCCTGGTCTCTGGTGTCGTGCGGCTAATGACGGGTGCTCGGTGAGGAAGGCAGTGCGTCATTGCCTGCTTTTCGCGAGACTTTGTCCAGAAGGTGAAGTGCGTTTTGTGTTTTGGGGTTGGGCAGTCCACTGCGGCACCAGGGCGGGTAGTGCCCTCGCTCACCTGTTCGGTGGGCTCGATTATAGGGTGATGGTGCACACCTTATTTTTTGTGTGCTCGCAGTGACAGCTGGCTCAAGCTCCCTTTTCCAGTGCAGACCAAAAAACCTCGTCAATCAACCTTTACAAGCCAATGCTCGACATAAAACAACGCTTCGCTCCCTCTTCCCTCATCCAACGGACCGATCCGAAAACTTTTCTCTACCTTCGGGCTGCGCGGGACTCATCCTCCAATGAACAGCCAATACCGTGGTGAATGACGGCCCCCCTCGGACATGTAAAGCCGGCCCAAGCTCCATCACGAAAACCGGCCTTGCTTGACCGCCGCACACCACTGACCGAAGGGCCCTGGGGCGGACTACTCCTTGCCCACGACGCAGCAGGTGCCTCGGTCCCGCTGCTGTCATTGGCCCCTCCAAGGTTTTGCACGGACTGGATGGACACCGCAGAAAGGAGCTTTTCCACAGGGATACAGATAAACATGTCCAGATGTCCAGATGCATGCAGGCAAATATCTCAAAACTAACGTGATGTTGGCTGCCGCCTCTTGCCATTCAGTTCCACCATCGGGCCATGGCCGTGGCCGTCGATAGCCATTGCCTCTCGCCATTTGGCCCAGACAAAGCTTGTCCTCTCCTCCATCCCAGACATTGTACAGGGGATTATCTCGTAGCGCAGCCCTACCTGCTCCAGCACCACGCAAAATTCCTGATGAAAGCTGAGCCAGTCCTCCGGGTCCCTGGGCATCAGTCTCACGCCATCGTCCACCAGCCAATCCACACCGGCCTCGCACACAAATATCAGCGACCTTTGCATTTTCGCGTGAAGCTCTCGCCAAGTGGCGCTCTTCATTATGCTGTCTGCTGCTTGAACCCCCAGGTGATAGCGTGCATACGTGAGCGGGTCGACGCCGGATCTATCAGAAATGATGAATTGGCCCAGCTTCAGGGCTTCTCTCTCGGCCCTCAGTTGAGCCTCCATGATGAGAGTTTGCAGCTGCAAGCAGCGGTCAGGAGATGAGGTGATGTCGGCTGCCGTAAAGTTGTACCTCTTCAACACGCCCCGCGCGACTTCGCTGATAACTGTTGGTGGCGCGCAGGCTTCATCGAATGATTGCTCTAGGGCGTGAACCAAAGTTGTCTTCCCCGTAGACTGAGCTCCAATAATGTAAATGTCAACTGGTGCATATCCAGACATGATGTTGGCCAGGATGTTCATGTTCTGCAACTATATCATTGTTCATCTCTCTATCTATGGGAAACAGCGGCTTTTTGTTAACCAACGCCAACGTCAGCAGGCCGGCCTCCTGCATATCTCGCAACAAAGACATACACCTTGTCGGAGTAATTTATCAACTGTGGCAGTGAGATTACCAACTGTTGAATGCCACCCCAACGGATGCTATCAGTGCAATTAGTCCTCTTTTCTCGCATTGCCTTTTTAGACCGAATTTGATAACGTGGCTGCTTATTCCCGTCCCGTGCAGACAACAAGGGCGGGAACTAGATTTCAGTTGCAATAACCTTTTCCCCAAAATCAAGACTAAAATTCATCTTAATTGGAAAGTTCTATCATTTAATTTTCATATTGTGCATGCATGCAATATTTTCTTGTCTGCTGTCATTTTCCGGATGCGACCCTGCTTGGCGTTTCAATCATCGCGTTGCACATTCGCCCCGAGGCTGATCTTAGCTTGTTGTACAAATCCGTCAAGCTAGTGACCTTCAGCCAGACATTCGGATGCTCTAGTCTCATAAAACATATGCTTACCATTGACATAAATATTTATTAGGTTTACATCACAAAAAATGGCCATATCTTGGGTATAAACAAGGCTAACATGCTAACAACCGCCGCGCTTACCCCTCATTCCCTAGCTCATTGATTCGGTGCACGTTTCTCGGCATATCCTCATATGGTTATTTGGTTCATATTTCCGACTAAGCCACGGTGCACCCCTTGAAATAAACCGAGGTATTACTTAATTTGTCAAATGTAAGACAGTTAAAACCACATCTCACCCTCCTCACCAACCAGTCATCCAACTGCATCTTCCAAACAAACCAACAAAGTTAGCACTGTATTTACTTCGCCATGTCCAAATCAACACCCACAGTGCCGATTGCTGAGCCTCCGTGGTTGAATGGAGTGCCCTCGCCATACTTTAAGGAGTCACATCACAGATTCCAGCGCGCAGTCAGGGAATTTGCCAATAAATATTTTCATCCCTTCGCTTTAGAGTGGGAAACCGCAGAGGAAGTCCCATCTCATGTTTTTTCGGATTTTGTCAAGGGGAACTTTCTCCTGCCCGCTTTGCCCGCTCCTTTGCCAGTCGAGTGGCTGCGTAAACTGGGAATAACGCACATGCCTGGAGATGTTCCTGTTGAGGAATGGGACTATCTCCATGCCCTGATTTACGGAGATGAAGTAAGTGGTCTCAAATGAGCTCTGCATTTAATTTAGGGCAGTATTAATGCATAGTATCCAGATGTCTCGATGCGGACTTGCAGGGCCAGGTGGTGCAATCACGACTGGGATGGCATTCGGAGTGCCACCCATCTTGAAATATGGCGATAAGCAGCTACAGGAAAGGTTTCTTCCGGACCTACTCCTCGGCCGCACGCGTTCATGCATCGCTATTACCGAGCCAGAGTAAGCGCAAACTGCAGGTTTATTGCCCTGTTTCTAACATATCTTTGACAGTGCAGGCTCAGACGTAGCAAACATCACGACGACTGCAAAACTATCTGAATGTGGAAAGTACTACATCGTGAATGGTGCGAAGAAGTGGATCACAAATGGTGTTATGGCCGACGTTGCAACTATGGCTGTTCGAACTGGAGAGGAGGGTTCAGGTGGAAAAGGAATTTCCCTCCTCGTCGTTCCCCTCAAAGACTACAAGGGGGTTTCCAGGCGCCGTCTCAAGGTGGCGGGTCAGATTTCCGCTGGAACTTCCTTCATCGAGCTCGACGACGTCATGGTCCCCCGCGAAAACTTGATAGGCCAGGAAAACCATGGAATGAAGTACATTATGAACAACTTCAACCATGAGCGGATGGTCATTGCCGTTGGCGTCACCCGTCAAGCCAGGGTAGCGCTAAGCACAGCATTTGCATATTGTTTAAAGAGAGAGGCATTTGGAAAGGCAAGTTGCCCATCCCTTCCGTTGCCGCCCATCTAGCTAACCCATTCAAGCCCTTAATGGACCAACCCGTCGTTCGTCATCGCCTTGCGAAATGCGCGGCATTGCTGGAATCCCAATCTGCCTGGACCGAGGCCTTTGCATACCAATTGGCGAACATGAAAAAGGAAGATGCTGATAAGCAGCTGGGTGGCTTGACAGCACTGTGCAAGGCAAACGCGGGAATAGTTTTGGCAGAGTGCTCTACCTGTGCGACCCTTCTATTCGGTGGCAACGGCTATACAAGAACAGGCCAGGGAGAACTTATCGAGAGTAAGTTGATTCTTTGGTATTGAGAGTGCAAACCTAATGACGTACAGAAATCTACCGAGACGTTCCTGGAGCTAGGATCCCCGGTGGCAGTGAGGATGTCCTACTCGATCTTGCTATTCGGCAATTGGTGAAACTTTACAAAGAAGAAACCGCAAAACTGGGCAAGTCTGATAAATCTCGCCTGTGAAACATGCGGCCAATGGATTCGCTCTCCGCGACAATGGTTCAAACAAACACAGCTACGGAATTAATCAACATGCCACCATCACAAATACTAAATTGATTTCAATCATAAACCGATATATAAAACTTTATTTTTACCTGACTCGTTTCTCTTCAATTCCCTAGATTCTCATTCTCGTGATGAAATTGTAACTTCAGGGTAAGCAAAGAGATACTCGTGCCACCTTTTTTTCAGTCATGACGGTGGTTTCTTTACTAGAAGAGATCATCTTGAGAAATATTTCGCGTAGTAAGCTATTTGTTTATTTTTAATGCATAAGCGCGTACGTATATCTTATCACGGCCGGCCTCCTGCATCCAATGCTACCCTTGAGAGACGAGCTGTTAAAAATCTACGCCGTGAATTTCCCCCCTCATGCTTTTGCCAACTTTCCGCGAATGCACACCTAAAAATTATTTTTTACCATTTTTCGACTTGCAATTAATGGGCTTTTGACTGTTGTGAACACCTCTACTGTCCCTGATCTCGGGTTTTGGAGCTGCCCACACTTGCGCTTTGTACATTCCTCATCATGCTATCTCCAGAGTCTTTTGAACATGAGCTTCAAAGCCAGGCATCCGTTGATGACAAAGAGTGGGTGTTTGAGGTGCCAAATATTCCCACCACTAAAGCATTAAATGACGGTCACCTCATCAAACTGGTCACATTGGCAACAGAGGGCGCTTGTCATCGACTTGTACTCCGGACCCAATTCGTTGCAACAAATCGCGCTATTCGTCATCGCCTACTTGATGAATTTCTTCTGGTATCATTTTCTAGGTTTGGATTGTTGCGTGGTTCTTCAAAGGTAGACCGCAATGGCAACCAAATCAAGCCCCCCAGAGACGAACCAGAGCGCCTCGATTACATGATTCGGATTCTGCTAGCAGGCATCGTGATCAACAACGTCCACTACAATTTCTACGGCCATAGCAATAATCAGTTGAAATCCAGGACATGCTACTTTTGGGCAGCAAACAAAGATGATATTTCTAGAGGAGTGGAAGCCATGGGAGATTTTTCCCGCATCAAGTCGGTGGCCAAGAAAGCTAAGAGGATCGGGTTGTTTTTCACTCCCGCCAAAGTGGCATTGGACGTACGTCCAGATAAAGTTCAGGATATTTCTGACATAGAAAGGAACAATTACGTCTTTACAGACGGCTGTGGATTAATCTCTCCGCATCTTGTCAAGGAACTCTCAAGGCTCCTTAGAGTGACATTTAGAAATCGCAGATACAGCCCCAGTGTGTGGCAAATTCGGTACAGAGGCTACAAAGGGACAGTAATGATGGATCCTACCATGACGAAAGAATATTGGCTCCGGTTGAGGAAGTCTATGAAAAAGTTCAGCGGAGGCGAGGACTTGTCGTTTTCTGTGGTCGCATACTCTGGAGTAAGTTCCCCACTTCAAAAATTGATCCTGTACCACTCACTCGCCATAGCCATACAAATTCGGCAGACTCAATGATGAAATAGTCGTGTTATTAGATGCATTAGGAATCGATAAAAAAGTCCTTCTGCGCAAACAGCAAGAATATCTTGACTTTCTCAGCCAAACTGATAAAGATCCCCGAGTGGCATTTCAATTTCTTAACTACATGAATGAGGTTGAACTTGCCGAGCGAGTCCTCATCGACTCCCTTGAATCAGTCAGCTCCAAAATTCGAAAGCTGTCCAGGAAGGAATATTCCAATTCATTCAAAAATAACGAGCCGAAATGCCGAATCCTCATTCTCAAGTCTAGGTTGTTATTCGGAGTGGCCGATCATTGGGGAGTGTTGGCAGAAGGCCAATGTGCTGTCAAAGTCACCATGGATGGGAACGGGCAGCCATATGCACTAAAGGGTATGGATGTTTTGGTAACAAAAAATCCATGTCTGCATCCGGGAGATTTGCAAAAGTTTGAGGTGGTAGAGAAACCTGAACTCGCGCATTTGGTGGATTGCATTGTGTTCTCAACCAAAGGCAGGCGTCCTGCAGCAGATTTGATGACCGGCAGAGACTACGACGGCGACACATGCAAGTATGCACATAACACTAAATTCATAGGATACTGATTTTTGTAGTTTTAGTGTGTTGTGATCCAGATTTGATCCCCTCTACTGTTGCGGAGCCGGCGGAATACCCTCAAATAGGGGAACAAATCAACTTGAGCCCAATAACAGACAATGATAGGCTCATGTATTTCGCTCAATACAACAACAAGTCTGTATCCCAAATCAACAATCTTCATCTGAAATGGATCAAGGCCAAGGGCGCAATGAGCCCGGAGTGCCAGCAATTGAACAGATTAAACGCCCAGTGCTTGGACGGAAGTAGACTCAATGCTGGCGAATTGGCCCGATTTCAAAGTGTTCCTCGGCCACCGGATGACGCACCACTATTTATACTTGATGAGCTGCACGAATTGCAAAAAGAAGCAAGAAAATCCATTGCTAATTCGAAAAATGCGTGGCAGCTGTTTGAGGAGCAAGACCTGAACGGGATTGAGCTCCTGCTTTGCAGGGACGGAGTCGCAATCTCGGAAATGGAATTAATCAAGCTGGCCGTCAAGTGGTGTCGAAAGACTGCCACTCTATTCGAACTGCTTTTTCACTGCTTCGACTTCAATATTCTTACAGCAGAAGAAAAAACGTGGGTTTTGGCGCAGATCCCACCAAGTGCACCGGCACCTAGCCTTGTTCTGAATGCCCTTTGTTCTTCCGATCTGGTGACAGAGTCAGAACTTGCGCCGTTTCATCTCAACTACCCGGGCATGCATTGGAAAAGGATATATTCAACTGAGGATCGCCTCGCCACTTTTCTTGATGCATGTACAAGGAGCCTAGGAACATTTCACAAGAAATTGATCCTGTTCCGCCCCAACAGCCGTTTGACGTTAGCAATTTATATCCCGGAGAAGATTGCTCCATCCGACGACCACATTGTCGACGACCGAGTGAGACTTTTTGCGTTTCCTCACTCTCAAGGGCCGGAAACACAAAGCAGAATGTCTCTTCCAACAAAAAAGAATTACAGACTGTATTGCGACGAAAACATCTTACAATTGTTCGGAGGACACCGAAGTGACACATGGATCTTTCTGCAACGTGGAGCTTCCAATCCAGCTACCTCTCGAAACTCAGGCCGGGCCCAAGATCGGAAAAAAGATAAATCTCGAAAATTATTTAGCGAGACCAATCCTGATTTCATCGCCAGTGTTGCGTTGAACAAGTTTAGCGCAAACCTACAGACTCACATCGGACGCGTGAACAGGGATGAAATATCGGCTGCAGCAAGTTGTTTGGTTCAAATAAGAGCTCAGAGCTAATCCGAATCTAGGAAATTTATATCATCAGCAATCGCGATGTCTCTTCAATGCGCGTCTTAGACCTGTGGGAGAATTATATTGAAAGCGATCAATTGCTTCCGTTGTTTGACCAAGTCTTTAAGAAATATGATATTCCATCTCTGAGAGATCTTGACTGGGACCTCGTCGAGGATAAATTCATCGTTGAAGTAGCCAAGAATCTCAACTTTTCTGCCTTGGCTGACATTCAAGACCCAGCAAAACTTCGATTCCTAGTTGAGTGGCTCATTGACAGACATCAGCGAAGAATCGTTGTGATGTCATATAAGCACCTGATAGATGCTGTCGGCAGAGGGAATATTCAGCCGTGCATAGTTAGTGAGATGCTGGAGCTTCTAAAGAAAGCACCGTACGTTTCTGTGGAGTTTGAGAAACTAGATCCTTGGGATAAACTCCCGGGAGACCTGAGTCGCATTTTAAGGGAACGCAGCATGGTCCTTTTGCTCGCCATTATTTTCTCCGAGAGTCAATACGGAGAGCTGGTCATTGGCGTATTTGAACGGATTCTGGACAATGTTTCTCAAATTCGAGCAGAAGACTTTTTGAAGCTTGTCGAGATGATTGCAATCACTGTTCACTCCTCCGACGTTGCACTCGACATTCTGCTTCAGTACCTCGAAAGGCAGGGCACGAGACTACTTCCAGGGAGACAAGATGTGGTTCGGTATTTTATCCGCAACGTAATAGCCGTCGCCGTGGACTATATAGCACGACGACAAAGTGATCCGCCAACTCGAAAAGAGCTTTTGAACATCCGACAAAGTAACAAATCAACGGACAGCCGTGGAACAATCATCGAGGTTGATTTGAGAATGGACTCAAATACAGCACCTTCTGTTACTTCTCATGTGCGCCTTTTTGCGGCCAGCCCGCCAGAAAAGTCTCTTCTCGGCGATGTGTATTCTATGGACGGACTCGTTATCGAAAATTGTCCAGGACTCGCAAAGGTGGTTTGCTTCCACCCGGTCCCGCCATTTTATCAGGAATGTTCTTGGAAACTTCAATGTCACGGTAGCTTTGAAAGAGCCAAGGTAATCCTAGACGCTCTCTGTTCCATTATCACACAAGGAGACAAAAGTTGCGGAATTATTGATCAAATTCTTGGGGGTTCTGTTGGATCACCACCGGCTGGAAGCTCTCGTCGAAAAAGGCCCAAAGTCGATCCAAATCTGAATGAAAGCCAAAATATGGCTCTGCAGGCATCTGCAAACAATGCCGTGACTTGCGTCCTGGCACCTCGCTGGACCGGCACAACTCGAACTGCCATGGCAATCATCCACAAACTGCAGTCAAACATGGGCAACAGGATCTTGGTTACTGGGCCTACTGACACGATCCTCGACCAAATAATGAAGGCCTACCTTCTGAGATGGAGCCAGGAAGATTTTGAACAAAACCCGAGGTTCAAGCCGCTACGGTTTTCATTTGATGTGAGCTGAATTCTTGTTGGATGGCTTGTTGTGGGACTAACCTGGGTGACTAGATCAGGAGCGTTGACGAAGGCGTTCGACAATACATATGCGGAACTACACAAGATACGAAAAAGCGCATCAAAACAGCACGGATCATTTTTGCGACTTGCATTGAATCGGGACTGGGCCTGCTCCGAGATCAAACGTTCAATTGCGTCATTGTGGTTGGATCATCCCAGCTAACAGAGGCAGAATGTCTGGTCCCACTTGCCAAGGGCTGCAAGAAAGCAGTTCTATTCGGCGATCGTGGGTTTCGTCCAGAGGTGCATGAACTTGCGGTTCCGTTTGGCGCGCACGTGTCTCTTTTTGAGAGATTATATGCGATGAGTGGTGTCGTCCCGGGGATGGCACAAGTGATGCTGGACGTGCAGTATTGCCTGCACCCATCCATATCTGACTATCTGTCTCGGGAATTCTACCACGGGCGATTGAGTTCCCAAGTGCAAGGCCGGGACTTTTCCCTCTGGCATTCCAGGTTTCCGTGGCCAGTTTCGCCAACTCCGCAGCAGCAACCATCGAGGATGGCCTTCGTGGACTGTGCAGATTGGGAGGAGATCGGGCGGGAATCCAAATTGAACAAGGGTCAGGCCAAAGTTTGTCGTGAGATCTGCGCTCTTCTCCGCACCAGAGGAGCCAGCCGGGTCCGATCCGGCGGGCAGCACAGACAACTTGGACCGCCATCTATCGCGGTGCTAACGCCTTACATGAGGCAGCTGAAATGCCTCGAGGGAGTCGTGGTTTCAGGGACACCAGGGGTCCACGCCGCGACAGTTGATAAATTTCAGGGTCAATGGGCGGACATTGTCATATTCTGCACCGTTCGCTGCAATGCCAGCAGGAAGCTTGGGGTCCTGGGCGACGGGCGACTGCTGAATGTTGTTTTGAGTAGCGCAAAGCTAGGACTTATTGTAGTTGGCAACAGAGCAACGCTAGCAGGTGGTGAGGGAAATGGTGCTTGGGCAAGGCTGATGGAGGAGCTTTCGATCACTAAGCTTCCATGATTGAATGTAAATTTTTATTTATTTTTATTTTCATTTTTTATGTTTTTTTTTTTTTTTTTTTTTTTTAATTTTTTTCTTTCACAAGACGACGCAAAGGCCTCGGCCATGTGCTGTCGCATGTGCAGCGCGTGCATAGAGCATGCACACTTGCATGTCTCGAGCTCTCATGACCTGGCCGCATGGACGAGACAGCGAATTAGCGCCCTTTTATTATTCCCCACCTCCATCTTATCAACGTCATATAGCCATCACCTCGCAAAAACACACACGTCGCTCTCGTGTTTTCTTACCGTAATCATCCATCGCCGGATGCCCTCAGCTCCAAAGCCATCACCGGCCAGACAGCTGAAATGGCAGACGCCGGGCTCATACCGGAAGCCGAGGACGCGGGCATGCTGGAGTCCGAGGCATCCAGCTTATCGCAGCGCCCAAAGAGGAAGCAGGCCATCGTCCCCGTCCTGGGCCTACTACTCCTCGTCAATCTCTCCATGAGCCTCTACCAGCTGCCGCTCAACAGGGTCATCGAGAGGCGGCTGTGTCGGGACTACTATGCCAGCACCGAGCCGGACATGATCCAGCCCGGCGGCAGTGTCGACGAGCACTTATGCAAGATTGACGCGGTTCAGAAGAGCCTGGGATGGATACAGGGTGTCATGGACACTATCTGGATTGGGGGAGGTAAGCCAACACATGTGAAGAACTCATCCTCTCATCTTTTCTGACCTTGCTAGACTTTGTCATGACTATTCCACTCGTCTTCTTGGCTGAGAAATGGGGAAGCCGAACAGTCCTCATATTCAATCTCATCTCACGTGGATTCATGCTGTCATGGGCCATTATTGTGGGCTACTTTGATATATTCCCAACCAAGACCATCATCTTGGGGCCCACGCTGTCGGTCCTTGGAGGCGATTGCGTCTTCAATTCCATCACATACGCTCTGGCCTCTGACCTCACAGACGACCTAGTCCTCCGAGGAATTTACTTTGGCTACATGAGCTCCATCTCATACGTTGTCGCATTGCTTGGCCCGGCCCTGGCATCCGCCACAATGACCATTCTCTTGTGGCTGCCATTTTGGCTGGGAATCCTGCTCTTGGTGCTGGCGATTAGTGTGATCCAGCTGCTTCCGACGCCTAACCAGATTGCGGAAAGGCAGCCTTCGTTTGTCGAGGACCAAAGGGAACCTTTACTCTCTTCGCCGCAACTCAAGGCTCAAGACGCTCGTTCTTTATTGCACTCATCACTGGAGCGATTCCGTGTCCTTCATGTTATCGTGACCAGCCACCCTCGCAATTTCTCACTACTGCTCTTCAGCTTTTTTCTCACCTCTCTTGCCAGCTCCGACACGAAGCTTCTCGTTCAGTATATTTCCAAACGATACTCCTGGACCTTTGCATCCGCCGGATACCTTCTCTCTGGGAAAGCAGTCGTCAACTTGGTTTTACTTACTGTCGTGATTCCCAAGTTCCTCCAGTCGAGGAGGGATTCTAGAGGTAGGAGCGGGGACAGTGCGAATGTTCACCACGCCATCGCGTGCCTTCTCATCTCATTTGTCGGCGCGTTCGGTATAGGGGTTTCTGCAAAGATCTGGGTACTAATTCCCTGGCTACTGATCTATGCTCTAGGATCTGCCTTGCCCGTCTTCACTTTGTCACTGCTCAAATCCAAGGCGGTATGCCCGCCGCATCGCAACACCGATGTTTACAACCCAGAAACCCACATCTTCTCCATTGTCATGCTCATCAAAACGGTCGGCTCGCTTCTAGGTGCACCGACAATGGCAATGCTTTGGGTGCGAGGTATTGGAATTGGGGGCCTTGCGTTGGGGCTGCCGTATTTTGTCAGCGCCACTTGTTACCTGGTGGCATTAGGTGTATTCCGTGGAATCAAGGTTGACTAATTGGTGCAAGGGTCCATTCATATTCATATCAAAAGTTCTTGTCCATTTCCACTCTTGAACAGTAGGGTTCTTATCATTTCAGCTCTCTTATTGAAACCACAGTGTTTCGTAGTCCAAGCAATCCAATGCTACTTGCGTGTGAAGCCGTAAGAACATTGGGGTGAAAATAGGCATTAAAGGAAGGCAAGCAAAGCGATCATAGATAAACTACTTGCCTGACTCTCGGCCAGCGTATATTCCTTCTTGGGTGGATAAAAAGGCTCTGCTTCGTCGGGTGCCATAGATGAATATGATGTCGATGGCGACGATGAAAGCTCGCCAAAAGAGTTCGAGCCGCTACTGTTGGGTGGATAGGGTTAATATCAATCGCCGCATACTAATATCGAAATTAGAAGACTAAAAGTTGACATTAGCATTAAAGAGTTCATTAGGATGAAGGCTCAGAAGCAAGTAGAAGCAAGTGACTAAAATAAGTGGTGAGTCCCAATCAACGGCTCAAAACGCCGAGTATACGCACTGCAACTTTGCGAAATAAATATGTGTTATGCTGTGATTCTCTAAGTCTATAGGAGTCTAACAGGTTCCGGAGGGGAGTTTGCATATGCACTGAACCCAACGATAGGCAGTCTCCAGCTGTTCTTATCCCTGCGTGTCTTTTTCCCTTCTGCTCGGCCTCAGACAAAACTTGGAGTTACAGATGTTCGTTGAAATGCGCAAGTGTGTGAATCAATGACATTCTGCTCCATTACAAGTATCTTGCTGGGAGAGAATAATAATGGTCTTGAGCTTTAACCAACTTCAAACACCATTCTTTTCCACGGCCACCATCCCCATTCGACAAAATGCCCCGTCGGCAGAAGGACATATTTTCTCACCGCAAACTCACATCGCCCGTCTATCCAGGATTGCAGTTCCCCGAATCTTGGGTAGGGGATAATCCGAGCCCAAGTGATAGAAGAATTTACACCTCAAACTACTTCACATGGATGCGCAAACTGAAGGATCCCCGCGCCGATATCTATAGATACCGTATGAACGCTGCGCATTCGGTATCAAAAGCCCTGTTCAAAAGTGGCCGGGACAAAATAGAGACCAATCTTTTCTGGTACTGGGTTGACCGAGCTGTCTGGATCGCGTTTTGTGAGCACCTTGCAATCTCCTGAGGCATTAGTTATGCTTACCCTGATAGTTGCGGATCACAACAACGGCGAGCCTCAGCCAGTGTGGCCGTGGCAGAAACCACCGGCGGATTCTGCAAAAGGATATTCGAAAACATACAAGTTACTTTGCACCCGGTTGCAAATGGGGGACGACCTGAATGACTTGCCCGAGATAACCGCTGAGGGTTCTCGTAAACGTTCAATGGAACCGGCAAACGACAAACCCGCCAAAAGAGTCGCACTTGAACAAGACAGTGTCGATATGCAACAGAAACCCAATGATACCAACGGCCTCACCATGACTGTCACTCATGAAATGAGTCTGGATGGTTGGCCTTTGATCAGATACCAAGCCACCCGCGGCTAATCCCGACTGAACCCAAGAATCAACGACCTTGTAAACATGCTCCTATCCTATTTCCTTATGTCGCTAACTTTTGAAGCGAGCCTTGATCACTTTTTTTATGGAGCCTTGCGGGTGACGGACGTCAACAGGTTGCGATTTGGGCGCTCATCGGCTTCATGGGGTTGTCATTCTTAGCTTTGATCGAGAAGGGGAATATTACTGCCTAGTTTTCGATTGGCCGTTATCAAGTTTCACAATCTTGAGGTTTCAATGAGAAGCTATTTCGTTAGATCTCGGGCTGTGCCGTGAGAAAGCTGATGGTCGTCGATCACATGCATACACTAATCGCGAGTAATCGTCCAATCATCTCCCAATCCCTTTCGCGCCCAGAATAAGAATCTCACCTGAAATTGCGTGCTCGGCTGATTAATCCGCATTGGCAAGTCCCCCACCTCAATGACATCAAATCGATTCGGTATGATTACTCAACGGTAGGAAGATTAGCTCATTATTAAATCATGTATTCATCATATCTGTGTTTTTTTTTGTGGAAACTGCCGATTTTCTGCAGCCTCATGCAACGAATTAGCCCATCATATCTTGGAGTCCTGACGCTTGACCACCTCATCCGACGGCTTGATTAGTCATTTCTTAGCATCGTCCTTCATGCTCGACTGGATCCAGTTGCGTGAGGCCTCTGCCTTGGCATCAAGCTCTGCCTCGCTGAGCTTGTTGGTCTCAAAGGCAGTGTGGGGTGAGGGCACATTGCGGCCGGCCTCGAAGCCAGGGCGCTCAAGAAGCTTGTAGAGCCACTTCTCGAGGTGGGGGAACTCGGTGATATCAACACCAGACCACTTGTGAGATGCAACCCAACCCCAAGTAGTAATGTCGGCAATTGTTAGCCGGTCTCCAACAATGAAGCCTGAGGTGGACTTGGCGAGCTGGGTGTCCAGCACGCGGTAGAGGCGGCGGGTCTCGTTGACGTATCGGTTGACACCATACTCAATCTTCTCTGGCGCATAGCGCTTGAAGTGGTTAGCCTGTCCCTGCATGGGTCCCAAGCCGGCGTTCTGGAAGAAGAGCTGCTCAAATTAGCACAAATTGCACGTCATCATCGTGCGCTGAAGGTTCACAATGACACTGGTCTGCTCGCCTTCTAACACAAGTAATTTGACCCACTTACCCAGCCCGTAGTTTCCCAGTGCTCTCGGGAGCCCTGGGGGTATGAGATCTTGTGGTCTTTGTCATAGCGGTCTACAAGGTACTGCAAGATGGCACCGCTCTCAAAGATGTTAATAGGCTTGCCATCCTCAAACGTATCAGTGATGGCCGGGATTCGACCATTTGGGTTAATCTCAAGGAACCAGGGCTCCTTCTGCTCGTTGTCGGTCATCTTGATTGGGTAGACCTGTGGGTGTTAGAATGGTTGGTTGATTGCACGGGTGGGCGCAACTGGGCTCCGCTCACCTTGTAGTCAAGACCAAGCTCCTCGAGCAGGATGGAGATCTTGATACCGTTGGGGGTACCAACGGTATAGAGGGTGATGTCAGTCTTAGTCTTGGCCATGGTGAAGATGCAGCGGCGGATTGGTATGGGATTGTGTGTGAACTGTTTGGCCTTGCACAAGGAGAGGCTTTTATATATGAGGGCATTGAGTGGGCCCCGGGAACGGAAAGGGTACATTATTAATGAATCGGGAAGGCAAGCTTAGAAATCCACATGCACAGCGGAATGCGGGGAAGGGACAAACACAGAGGATGGGATGGGGGCACACGCACTTGCAACACAAGCGAGCGGGAATGAGACAATCAAAACTAATCATGTCCAGAGCCAGTGATACAGACTTGGATTGCGTCTCCACATATACTCATGGTGCTTGCGTGATCAAACAGCTATTGTCAGCCCGGCTCGGAATCAGTCGCAACCCCGAAAACTCCTTGTGGGAGCCGACTCTGGTGAAGATGGGTCCATGGGTCCAAGCCTCCACACTCCACGCCCAGCCCCGCCGCTGGCTGTCAAACCAACCGTTTTTTAGTCCGCCAGTGCGGTCCACCAGTTAAATTCGGCCCCAAGGAACACCCGTAGCAATGCTTGACCTGTTTGTGTGCACAAGCAGCCAACTAATTGTAAAACCAACGTGATGCCCACAGTCCTGTAATTGTGATTGTTGTTGTCATGTTTGCCCATGTGCAAGTCGCTTAACTCATGTATGTGCACTGCGTCGCAAACAAACTACGTTTCTCCTCGCCTATAAAGACCATCCCCGTTCTTCCCAACCTGCCATTCACAAGAACATCATTCGTCGGGATAAAACAGCAACCTTTCTCTTCTTTGTATATATCATGGTCACATTAGGGCGCTAAAGGCCCCTTCCCTCTGTCTGAGAGCAATGCCTCAGAGCTCTTCCGCGCAAGCGTTCCTCTCCACCATTCTGAGAGGCGCTCCACACCATCAGCGACCTATATGACCTCGAAATAACCCCAAGTTTGTTCCAATGCGCCATTGAAATAGGAGCGCCCGCTTCCACCTAATCAACCACCTCGCACCAGTCATTGGCGAGGTCTACCCGACTTTTTCATCCACACCACAGGGTGACAGGATGCTCATGGCTTATCAAGATGCGCTTTGCACATGGCATTTACTGGTAGGACACATACTTCAACATCCGAACTGTCTTAACTCTTTGTATTTTCTTCCCTCTCTCCTACGGTGTGACTTTCTGCCCTATCTTGTCTTTCTCAGGCTAATGCCGACCAGTGACCGTCTAATCTATCAACCAACCGAAATGCTCGCCAACCATGAAACACAGCAGACCCCAGGGCACCACACTAATCAAATAAAAAGAGACACGTCATTTCCACTCGAAGGCGGAAGCCCTTGTAGCCCTCCGCCATGACTGGCAGCTCAATGGCTACAAAGGGGTAATCGACGAAACATGCGATGAGTCCGACCCGGTCCTCGATCAGACCAAGGAAACCAACCCCAAGATGAGACAGTTCCAACTGGCGGACCGTAAACTGTTTCCGAACGTCTGGAAGAACGAATTTGACCACGGAGGGAGAAACCAGATGATGGTGGATGCCCTTACCTCAGGTTGGCGCGAGGGATTTGTATGGGTCTACCCGGACCCCGGAAACGACACCGCCAAGCTCCGATACAACCGCCTGATGGGCATTAACCTCAGTGGAGATCCGGTGCCCCAAGAGTCGAAACGTCGAGTGCCGGAGACTTACTCCCAGTACCGGGACGCTTTCAGCCACCCGCCACATACTACTTACTTCATCCTACCGCGCAAGGAGAAAGTTGGCACAAATGATCAAACACAGCACACTTTCGGTGAGATTGCCAGCCGCAACCCCACTAACACCAACAACAGAGGGGGTGCATTATTCCCAAAACGTATCTCCTCCCTTTTTTTCATCTTCGTTCAACGTTTGAAGCTATCACAGCGCCAAAGTTAGGAGTGTCCTTCCCTAGAACTTCTTACAAATCCCGATGCAAAGGACGGTGATGACATGAAAGATATTCATGGAACCCGGTTTCTCGCAGCTGGTCTTGCCAATCAGAAGTGGTTCACACAATCCGTGTTCGTTCATCAATAAAAATGGTAAGAAAGAATTGGTATCTATTTTACTCTGCCTTTTGTCGTCTTGTGTACTAACTCTCTTAGCAAATCGCAAAGAGAAACGAGTTAGATGTTTCGAACTTTTCTATAACGGGACCTGGGACTCGTTTGAAGTATAGATTGAAGTATCGAACATTAGACATCCTTCGGATGCGATTTCATTGGACAGTCGCATACCTTTTTCTACTTGACGCATTTCGAACCAATTGCGGAAAGATACAAACACAGTTACTGCACCAGGATCTTTTCTACTCGGGATCATCATACTC
Source organism: Calonectria hongkongensis (assembly GCA_017140755.1). Lineage (NCBI taxonomy): Eukaryota > Fungi > Ascomycota > Sordariomycetes > Hypocreales > Nectriaceae > Calonectria > Calonectria hongkongensis. The sequence continues at coordinate 219,718 of JAACJA010000015.1, forward strand.
CTGATAGTTGTGGTGTTTCTGCCGAAGCGAAAAGGCTGATTGCCGCAGGCCACCAAACAATCAAACCCCCCCAGACCCAAATTTCTGGCGATCCACTCTGCTATTGCACACAGTATTCACCTATCTGCAGTTGAGGGTCACATCGAGATTATTCGTCAGAGTCTTCCGCTATTGCAGGGGGCCAACTAATGGCCTCTCATGGCATGCAGCATTTATTGCGCAGAAGAATGGACAGGTTCTTCTCCTAGTTATACCTTGGCGGTCTGTATCCACATCGTCCTTTATACTTCTCATTTCCAATTGTTCAACAAATCAACACCGCCACAGCTACCACGCTGTGCTAAAGGGCGCGATGAGTAGGCAAGAGGCGATTGAGAAACTTGCTGGCCAAAAGGCTGTGGTGGGAAAGAAAGAACAGATCATCAACACGCAACCATTTAGTGCTAGGGCTAGCTGCCAGCCGCCAAATAAGCCGCAAGTCAGGCCTCTTCTAATCTTCAACTTCTTCGCTCTTTTCGCTCTTCAACTCTGGGTTCTTCATTCTGGCGCTGAAAGTGTCAGGAGTGGCGGCAAAGGCGCCGTAACCCAAGCATCAGGCGAGTTCTCCTAGTAACCGAGTTCTCCACATTCTCCCCTCGCCGTCTGGAAAATCTCGAAGAGCTCTTCCGATAAAAGGACGGGTTCAAGAGAGGCCTACATTGTAAAAGTCGTCTCGAAAAGGGAGAGGAGCTGAGCGAAGAAGCCGCTGCGAGCCAGCAGCCAGCGTTCTTGTGAAATCCGATTCCCAGACCCCACTTCTCATCGAGCTTCTAAGTCTAGAATCAAGCTAGGAGAATCGCTGATTGTATCCATTGAGCTGATGGATGATAGAAAGCCACATCCAGAGCCATGGTATCGTCACCCGTACCACGGCGCCTGGGACAATACCCACGAACTTCACAGCTTTGCTATTAAAGTTAAGTGGATGGATGAAGAAACGAAACTCTACGACCCGGCGTCATTCCATGGGGTTGCTGCGAATGATCCTATACTACGGAACCAGCCTAAAGAAGTCAGTAGCAGCAAGGTAGCTGAACAGAAAACTACGTATGTGCGGCCCGTTGGTAACCCATACCAAAATGGAGTGGGCATACAACGAGCGCGACATCCTCTTTTTACTTATACCCAAATCTAGCTATCCAGCCATGTCAACAGGTGAATACACCAAATAAAATGAACACGGGATGTTGTTTGTTTGTGCTAATAGTTTTTTTTTCCTTGCAGGCCCGCCTCGTCTGCAACGGCAACAACGAACAGCCGGCTATTATCATGACCCTGGCAGACATTCCGACCACTACCAACCTTCATCCAATAGAGGAGTTCATTGGCTTTATTATGGCGATACTAAAACTGCTCGCAAAGCCGGCCAAGTTGGGATACTATACACATCTATCCCAACCTAGTCTGCTACAGTAACCAATCAAAGAAGCAGTGGGTTGATGGCCGCCACGCCCTGCATAGTTAATGATGTCATACATTTTCTGGGTTTTGGAAGGCTAGCGGAGACGAAACGTCAACATCTACCGCATCCTTCGTGACCCCCAGGCTTCGAGCTGAGGGAACGTCTGTAATCCTTTGTCATTGCTAGGGGGAGGTCGTGGTTCACATTCTCAAGTGCAAGGAAAGCCATCGCGGCAAAATTGAGCGCCTAAACCTTACCAAGATGCACTCAATTGACTGCAGGAGTGGATCTCCCCGACTGCTCACAGGAAAATGTCATGTCAGCCTTGGAGGAAGCCTTTGATAACTTCTGTACTTGAGAAAGCTCGGCTTTTTACTCCACAACCCCCAATCCAAAGTTTGGTTGCGATCGGAACGAGCCCAGTTCATGGGCAAGAACCTCCATCCAGATGTCAGGTGGTCCCCTGGTTCGTCTTTACCTTGGAAGCATTGTATACGACGTCTGCAGTACAACCCATGCGAGTATTAATATTTTGTTGCGGCGGCAATACCTATTTGCTAATAAAGGGACCGACCTTTCTGTAATTTGTGGCCCCAAGACGCATCTATCCATAAAAGTATGCCGCACAGACATGCGGAACAAACATGAGGCAAGGCAACCAACATACTAACCAGCACACACAAAGAAAGTTCTTCAACTCAAACGCAAAGTGGTTAACGAGTGGGGGTGGCAGATGGATGGATGGATGAACTGCAAAAAGAAAGGATAACTCCGGTACAGGGAATCGAACCCTGGGCTCCGCGGAACTGATCTCTCAGGTTATGAGAGCGCGAAATGTTAGCCACTACACCATACCGGATTGTTATTGGCTGTTGATGACTTCCTGCCATTCAATTGAGTGCTATGGTATATTACGATATCGCGAGCACAGAAAATGCATAGAGATCGTGGAATGAAGATGTGCTAGTTGAGGAAATGTTGGCGGGTTGTGGCAACGCCAATATCCCACGTCAGATGCTTAATCACTTGATAAATCATGGTAGTGCTTGGATAAACCTTGACACTGCTTTGCAAAACTTTATGCGTTTCAATTTGCCTCGGTCACCCGTCGTTCATCCACGCTTGGTTTATCCCAGAACAGCTTTTACTTTACGTTTATCCAATTAACATGTCACAGCTCTCCGCTAAGAGCTCGGTATTATATGAGTCTTTATGCAAAATGTTTCATACTTCATATACTTTTCAAGCTCTATAGGCTATATATAAGGGGTATTATTAAAGTGACAGCGTTGAGACCGACGCATCGGGCCCATGAAATCGGATTGCCATCGCCCAAATCAGCAAAGATCCTGGCTTTGTACAATCACAATATTATTTGCCAGCAAATTAAATCCCACACTATTCTCTACTCATCACACAAAACTAAGCGCTGTTCTCTGCAGCAGGCGAGGGTGTCTTTTCCGAATGCTCGGTGTGAGTGATCTTGGACTCGATATCTCCAGTCTCGGCCCGGCGAGCTGCATCGGTGGACTTGCTGGTCTTCCAGGCTGGGGTGCCGAGGTGAACACCCAGGACGCTAAGACCGTTGGGGTCCTCGAACATGGCCTCGACTTCCTCAAGGGATTTTCCGGCAGTCTCGGGGAAGAGGAAGAAAGTTTGGATGGTGGCAGCAAGGTTGAACTATTATTTGATTAGACCGTATTCATGCAAAATACAATGGATCAATACTCACCACACCGAAGATGACGTATGTCTTCCAGCGAATGTTGGCAAAAGCATAGGGGGTGAAGAGACCTAAGAGGTTTTAGTAAAAGCCAATGTTGTAGAAATTGGCAAGGTCACATACCCAAAGCAGTGTTAAAGGCCCAGTTAGCTGAGGTAGCAACGGCGACACCCTTGCCACGAAGTCGAAGAGGGAACAACTCCGGAGGGTAGGTCCAAGAAACAGGACCCCAGGTAGGTGCGTAGGAAGCAACAAAGAGATATGTGCAAGCAATCAATCCCTTGGCAGGAGCACCTGAAACCTTCATCGATACAGCGGCAACACCGTCAATACCGCCTGGAACGACGACACCCTTGCTGCCAAGGATACCGGCATTGGTAAACATCCAGATCATCATCAGGATGGAACCGACAAGGAGAGTAGGTCGGCGACCCCATCGGTCAACCCAAATAAGAGCCGGGACGGTCATAATGACGTTAATGATGTACTGAATGGACGAGGCGAGCAGGTTGGCATTTCCTGAGTAGCCAGCCATTTCGAAGATGTAAGTAATGTAGTACACTGTAGACAGTTAGAAATGGTCCTTGGTCGAATATAAAAAAGAGGGGATCCACTAAAACACCACCACCTCAGACGCCAGCGTAGCCAAGCTACTTCCGAACGAATTCAAAAGAAAAATCCACTTACTCATGACGTTCATTCCGCAAAGCTGGGCCCACACCTGGACCATAGCAGCTGAGATTGTGCGGTGCAGCATGCCAGGCTTGAGGAGATCAAAGTAGGTGACATCGGCGTTCTGTCGCTCGAATTCACACATGTCCTTGATGTCCTGGAACTCGGCAGCAACATAGGGGTGGTTGGGATCACCCTTGCCATGGACAAGTGTCAGCACGGCACGGGATTCTTCCCAGCGGTCCTTTCTGGCGAGCCATCGAGGCGATTCAGGGAGAGGCATCATTCCCAAGAACAAGAAAACAGCAGGGACCATCTGGATACCCCACGGCACACGGAAAGAGGCGGTGTTGTAGCCGGAGGAGGTCTGTTCACCGATAAAGGAGCATCCGTACGAGATGTAGTACCTGTCAAACAATCAGTGGATGATCCCATCACTAGTTGTCACACACACTTACATGATGAGGATACCCCATGTGATGGCCCATTGTTGCATACCAATAAGTCTTCCACGCTTCGAAGCTGGTGAAATCTCTGCAATATAGACAGGAACCTGAGCAGACTCCACACCGACAGAGATACCGTTGATGATACGTCCAGCAATGAGCATACCAATGTTTTGAGAAGCGCAGCAAATAATTGAACCGATAATCCTAGAACGACATCAGTTACTGGTCCGGGTAGGGTGGATTCCATGTGCGGGTGAACCCGAGCCAAGACGGGAACACTGAACTCTAACGGTCCCCCGTTTCGAGATGGGAAGGGAAGGAAATGAACTCACCAGACAATGCATCCAAGCATGATAGAGTACTTTCGTCCAAGACGATCAGACAGTGGTCCAGAAATCAAAGCACCAAGCCATGAACCACCGGCCATGGACGAGGTGATACCTCCCTGGACCAGGGAGTGAGGACCACTGCAGTCTGGGTTGTCATTGAATGGAGGTCCTTCGGGACCTTGGTTGAAGTAGCATTTGAAAGAATTCTCGCTCAGCTGGGCCGAGATGGACGAGATGTCGAAGCCGAAAAGGGCGCCGCCAACGACCGACACGGCCGCTATCACGTAGATGTTACCAATAGGCATGGTGAGTTAATGGCTGGATTGGCTGAGGCAACACCTCCTAAAACAGGGCGATCACTTCAAGGGGCGTCTTCTTTTATAGATGCGCGCACAGCATGCGCCAGCTGGTATACTCCTACATTTTCTCGTACCTCCGATATTAACCTCCAAACAGGAATCCCGGCTGCTGGGCATCCTCCGCAGTGTAAGTCCCCACTTAGTCACCCCATGGGCGTTCACAGCTTCTCCAGGCTGGAGTCAGCGGAGACGAAAATTGTTTAAAAAAAACTGGCTCCCTAGGCCTAGAGACACCCCGTGACCGAAGGGGACTCATGATAAAACGACAAGCGCCCCAGTCACTCTTTCCCAGGGGATCTCCATGCAATGCCCGTGACGTTTGCCGCCGAGCAATACGCCGGCATGGTTGACGAAAAAACCGGGGCCGGCCCAGGGCCTGCCGGCACCAAGATGCCGAGCAACGGCCTGATGACGACACAAATGCTTGTACCTTCGCAGCCGAGCAATCACAGCAGCAGGATTTCGGACAAAACTGGTCGATTGGGACGGATTGAGTTGAGGTTTCGCGAAGGGAAGCTCAACTGCCGCCGCCTGCCAGCAGTTTTGCCCTGGTCCATTGCGACGCACAAGGTTTGACAAATGAACGCCTGCAAAAACTCCATAAATAATTTACCATTGATGCCCAAAAAGGACTTTGAAGGATGAGATCGCTGTCAAGCTTCCCATGTCTTTTTCTCCCTTTACTTGTCCCTCGGCATCGCTAATCAGCATCAAGAAAAAAAAAAACTCCTGAGACGTGGGCAAAGACGTCACCACTTAATTCTCCGTAGGCGGCTCCACAGACGGTCCGATGCCAATTAAGAAAAAAGTGGACTGATGGACAAACCAGGTGATGGTGCTCCGAGTCTGTATATGCACCTCTCGAGAGGCCCGCCTACATGATAGAGATAAGAAACTCGAGCCCGCCGATTCTTCCCGAGACAATGTGCCGAAAAAAGAGTCTAGGATGAGCTTAAAATGTAGTGTTTTAGATTTAACGCCAACTTTTAGAAGCACCGTAGAAGCGATTAAGATGGGAAACCAGAAGAAAAACAATTTACAAGTAATAGCCGAGATCATCAGTTCGTGCAACTGCATGTAAACATCAGCTCAAGGATTCGTCCGGGCTTTCTGACGCATCACCTTTTTTTTGAGCCGCGGAGCATCCCAACCTGCGTATGTGGAGAATCGGCTCCGGTTTTTCCTCCTCCTCGGTCAGGCGTAAACCCATTCTTTTTCCATACAGTCTTGCGCTCTGAATGGGTTCCCCAGGGGGCAGGTTAAGTGACGGTTTAAGCTTGCTCGGAAAGTTGACCCAAAATACTTGCGACACCTTATCTGCGTTTCTGAGATCACTGGTTCTTTGGGGATTCTGGGGATTCTCAGTTCTCCAGGTTTTTTAGAGAGGAAACCAAAAAAAAGACTGTCCCCATCGCGATTGCACAAGTTGTCGTTGAATCACATGTCAACCATACATGGTCGTAACTGAAGACATACTCCAACAAAACAACACCAGCAGCAGCACATGACAAATCGCGGCTTACACATAACCCGGCAATCAGGCTTCCCCTGCCCTTGATTGCAGCAATAATCAAATACTCTTCGTGCCTCGTGACGGGACAGAATTTTTCTGTTACCAAGTAGGACCAAAACGGGCAGGTTCTGGCGCACTCCGCAACACCCAGCTCTCCGGCACGAGGTCCTTCAAATATCCATCACATCTCCGTATCCCCATAATCTCTCCACAACTCCATCTCCTTCAAGCCCCCCCGAATCTCATGCCACTGTATCAAAAAATAAAAAATGAAAAAGTCCAAGGACCCGAAGCCGCGGTCGCACCCCCCTTCGTGGATATTTCCATTCGGCCCGGTCTCCACCCGCCGGGTCCTCGCCCCCATCGGAGCCGCTCCAGAGCTGCCTATGAGAGACACTCTACCTTCGTCCTTCCCTTGCCGGTAGGCACTCGGCCGATCGAGCTTTCGGAAATAGACGGCTTGGCAGCACTTACAGAACATGGCCGGTGTTTACGAAATAGCTTACGACAGCAAGGAGGTTGTTTGTTTATCCGCGAGCCTCCCAAAGCATCCAAAACAGTCGGCAAGAGGCAGCCAACAAATACAACACACATGACTTTTCCTTTGTCTGTCAAAGGTCTCGAGACAAGTCGGGTGTTCCATCACAAGTCCCAGCTTCTCGGGTCGTTTGACGCTCACGTTGCGGTGCTCGCCACCGCAAAATCCGTGCAGCCTCATCCATGTCATCCGGATCGTGACCCGCCTTGGCAATCTTGACCCCCATCCTTGGCGATGCAGCGGCTCAAACGGTCCAACGTCAAGCCATCAGGTCATTTTCCAGCACACCGCAACGGCTCGGAATATCTAACTCCCCCAATTGACTCGCCCGCTGACCTCTTTTTGCCTGAGTCATGCGGGGGGAATCTGGGGTGTCGATCCCATCCGTAGTTTATTTAATCAGCAGGTTTCGAGCATGCCACCAATGCACGCTATCGCGACGAAGGGCACTAAAACCGGGCATGAGGCAACGTTACAGCCAGGGCTAAACGAGAGGATTGAAGCGAGTCCGCCACGATGCGCTGGCCTAGAATGCATTCCTCGAAAACCTGTTCCCTTGCGATTTCTTCACTTCTGACTCCACAGAACTTAACGCCAACCCGACACCCAACCCTTCCCTGACCTGGGATTCAATCTACCGAATCTTCCACTTGTATTTGGGTACTTGGTGTACCCTTTAGTCTTGTGGATGTTCTTGGCTGACGCAAAATTGCAAATTTCTTGTTTTGCTTTCTGCATTGCGCTTTTAGTTTTCTCCTGTGTCTTGGTCGTCTCAAATGCGTAAATAAAGCCCTTAAAGCTCTGTTGACTTCGGATTGCTATCTTCCTATTTAATCCACCAGCTCTTTCCTGCATCATGCTAATGGGGGCTTGACTTTAGGAACATATTCATTTGCGGCCTCAGAAACATGAAGAACATCTTTGATATGTATACATTTGAGTACTTGAGAAACTCAGACTCAACACACTTGAGATCAGGATCTTCGAGATCCGTGTAAGTCCACTTCAAAATGCGAAACTTCATTTCTGGCACCACGCCTTCAATGCGTTTCGGTATTTATTAGTATTAGATATATAGATCAAAAAGAAATGTACTAAGTTGAGGATTTAGGTGAATGACCTCGGGATAGATCATCACTTTGTCCATCTCATTGAGAACAAGCAGTAGTCTCAACCAGGATTTCTCCCAGAAGCATCAGAGCCACCACTAAGATGACAGATACAACTACATTCAAAAGTTATTTGGTTTGTCTTATATAAGTTAGCTTAGAGATCCTGGGGGCAAGCAGAAGGGACAGTCTTTCGAGGGTTGATTGGTTATATTGTGCGCGTACACCCGTCTACTACAAAAGTGCTCATTAAATCATAATTGCCTCCCAGTGCTCCCAAATCCCGACGCCTATCTTTCATGGCATCTTACACAAACTACACGAATCGGATCTCATCGAATAGACCCGCCCGCACTTGCACCAAACTAGCCAGTTCAAACATGAAAGACTGCAAGACAATGACGTTGGTGACAACGTGCGACACAGACACCATGTCTGCTTCCGGGTCATCTTTCTCTTGCTTCGTCTCTTCCTGTTTCTCTCCCTGTTCCTCTCCCTGCTTCTCAGCATTTCCAGTCTCGCCATGGCCGTCTTCTTGGGTGGTCTCCACAACAACCTCCTCAGTGACCTCCTCAGGGGCCTCCTCGGGGGTCGCCTCAGGAGTCGCCTCAGAAGCCTCTTTAATAGCCTCCTCGGGAGCTTCTTTTGCGCCCTCTGCACTCTCTGCACTCTCTATGTCCTTCGTGCTCTCTTTACCCTCGGTACCCTCTGCACCCTCTGCACCATCTGTAGCCTCTGCGCCCTCTGTAGCCGCTGTACCCTCTGTTGCCTCTGCACCTTCTGTAGCCTCTGGAGCCTCTGTAGTTTCTGTGACTTCTGTGCCCTCTGCGCCTTCTGTGTCTTCTGTAGCCTCCACTGCTTCCTTAACCTCTTTTGCAGCCCCACCCTCCTCCTCTGTAGTTTCAGTAGGCTCAGGCATGGGCTTCTTGTCGAAGTTGAGAGGAATAGGATCAACACTTGCGACTGGAAGACCAACTCGCTTGGACAGAATGGTCTGATCGATGGCCGCAAATGCAGCCATCTGACTAGCCACAGTTTCCTCCCTAACCCGAGTGCCATCGTCAACTCGAGTCCGAGATTGGCTCCGTCCGGATGCACTGGTTCCACGTTCCCTGTAAATTTCCTTAGGTGGAGCTAAGCCTGGCTTGGAACTTGGGGTGGCATTCCCGCTTCCAGTGTTTCGGTTCTGCTCCTTACGTCCGCGAGGACTACCGGTACGACTAGGCGTTCCGAGCTCCGAGAGCAGACGATGGGCCAGACCTTCGAGCGCGGAAGGTCGAGAAGGAGATCCACTACGTGGTGTGTCTTCAAAGCTGCGGCGATCTGGTGTCTCTTGCTGCGCAGGTGTAGCTTTTTGTGTATGCGACGCGCTGTTCAGCATGGCGTCGGCCGTCTGGAAAGCTTCGCGGCGTTGCTGTACTAGGTCATCGAATCGAGGGATAGTCTTTTTATAAGACGCCACTTGTTCTTGCAAATGCTTGAGAACCTTCAGGACACGAGGCACTGAAGTCGGTGCCCATTGAGGCCGCTGCCGGCACTTTTGCATTGCGTTGAATTGTACCTCATCTTCCGAGGGTGGCATTTCCAGTTCTTCGTCATCGTCATCATCGTCATCATCTGTTTCAGAAGCTTCGCCCCCTTTCTTTTTGGGCTTTGCAATTTCTTCGTCGTCATAAGTGTATAAGCCGGGGTTTCGAGATAGCCATCCCTCAATTTTCATGTGACCACAAACAGCTAGGTCTACCAAAGTCTCTGTCACCGACAGGTTCGTTTCCACTGGGTTGATGAAGAATGTCTCCAGCAAATCCAACAGCGCATTGAGCAGAGGATCTTCGGGACGTAAGGTATGGTCTCCGACCTCCCTGGGGGCACCGGGCAGACTGTCGGCAACAGGCGGACCTCTTGGGTTAGTGACAGATAGCTTTGGAGCAACCAACTTAACGGAACAAGGGTGGCTTTCCAACCGGGATAACGTATCCTGAAGAACAGTCTGGTAGACTTCGTCAAAGTTGTCATGTCCGCCAATGTTACCAGCCAGTGACATGATGTACTCAACTTCCTGCTCATGAGCACCAACCGTTCGGCGGGAGTCAGTAAGAGGAACAATATCGGTTCTAAGGAGAGTGATTATGGCGTAACGATGGTGCCGCTTGAGGATAGCGGATACCAACTGAAGTGTAACATATATAGTCTGTTGGTTCCGCGACCTCAAGCAAGCAAGGATAAGATCTACCAAGTTAAACAACAAGGGCGAGGCAGCTGTTTCCGTCTTTTCGGCCAGCATAGTAGCAAGGTCCATCGACTTGCGCTTACGTGCTATGCTCACTAGTGAGCGTGGGCCACCATCTGCCGACGGCAAGTGGTCGGGGAGTGCCAAGAGATAGTGGAGAATGAGGTTAATCATATCGGGGTGGTCTAGAGATTCCAGAATGCGCCGAAGATAAGTCAAAACAGCCACCGAAGAACCTCCGTCAATGTCGGAAGATTCAAGCAGTGATGGGTATCTAAGCTATTAGACAAGCTTATTGGGTGGGGCAGTAGGAGGAATAACTCACAATAATTGCTGCAAGAAAATGACCTGGAAGTGCTCCAGTAGCGTCGACTTGACCTCCACTGACCGACAGTGGTTCATGACATCTTGCCAAAACAGCAAGTGCGATAAAAATGTTTCGAGATGTGATTGGAACTCGGCAGAGCAAGAGCTAATGACTTCATAGTTGGATGTGGGGTGTTGATAGTCGGAAAAGGCGAGGATCGGTGGCAGATCGTGGGGGAGGTGGTCAATCACAAGCTTGCGGCTCAGCTGACTATACAGAGCACCCAAGCCTGTGGCCATCAGCGTCGACAGGTCGCTCTCGACGATCCACTGCTCCAGGGGTCCGGAGCTGGAGGCAGCCTCGATGATGTACAGCAATCCCGTGCGCGCAAAATCGCCCACTTTACCCTCGTGGTGAATGTAGTCCATTAGGATGTAAAATAGGGGGAAGTCCGCCCGCTGCGTTCGCCCAACGAAGGTGTCGCGATCCCGTTCGTCCGGTTCATCTCTGCTTGATCCCGGGCGCTGCGATTTGAACCATGCTGGCAGAATGTTTGGCTCGAGTCGGATTTTGGTGGTGATATTGAAGGCAAGCTCGACGACGCGGGATTCCGTGTCGAGACCCAGGCGCACGCTATTGTGGCCTGTGATGCGCACCAGAAGGTTCGTCAAGCTGCCGGAAAAGGTGGGATTCTCGACAAAAGCTTCCTCCTCGCTCTCGATGAGGGTGGCGAAGAAGAGGACAGCCTCCTTGATAATCCACTCATTGTATGAAGTCGTGGCGATCTTGCCGATGGGAACGTAGATTTGCTTGATCGAGGCGTACTGGATGCACGGGTGCGGTAGGGGACGGCGGCTCTCGTCGCTGAGGATATTGGTAAGTTCTTGTAGGCGAATCTCGAGATTCTCGGCGGCATCATTGTCCTTGGTCAGATTGCCAGAGGCTCTCCATGACGACTGTTGATCCCATGTCAGTCCAGGTGTCGCACGGGCGCGGCGCACAGAAGCTCATCGGGGGGCCCTTACGAGCAGATGGCCATACTCCTTTTCGAATCGATGAAGTCGCTTTGCAGGATCCTTTGCCTGATCTTTTCGGGAGGTCCCGGAGGAGAGGGGGCTCAACAGGCGCGACCACTGCAATGAGTCGATGTTAGCTTCGAGGGAGCTCACGAAACGGTCTGTGAGGGGACTGACAAAGTCCATGGCGGTGATGAAGGCATCTCCAGCTTCAGAACAACTCGAGATACGGTGTGGGCTTCAAGAACCAGCTCTATGCCATTACTCAGTGGGGAGGAGACGTGTTGTCGCTGTAGGCGCGGATGCGGATGCTTTGTGGATATATGCCGTTGTCTCCTGGACTAGGCCTAGCATTGATCATGGCCTGAAGCATGTTCCCTGTTGAGGCCTGTGGCTTGATTCGGCCGCAGGCGGCTCCACTAGAATGTTCCAACCCAATGCAGGGACGGATGTGGCTGGAGGCGGGTGTGGCGCATAGCTGTAGGGTAAGGTTCGACAGCGGACGGTGACGTAAATCAAGAATGAGAGGAACATATTCAACAATAAGCTCAGGCTCCTTTTGGATTTAATAACAATTGGTTGTTTAGGCTCCAAGTTTTTATGTGACGATGGTCGCTTGTCTCCCAAACTAATAGAGGTCACACCAAGTGATAGTTTATGCTGTACCATGAAACCTGCATTCGGCTAAGATGTCTACAGGTCCGAGGGCACATGGATAATAATAAGCGAAGGTCAAAGAGTAATTTTTTCCCACTCAACACAAAAACAGCTCAAAAATAAAGTACACAGGTTTAGCCGTATTTACTATGGTAAAATTAGTACGACAAGAAAAGATAGAAAAGGCCCTTGGATTAGATGGGAATAAGGACGTTGAGTTTCTTAAAAAGTGTTGTGGTTGGGGAGTCCTATTTATCCAAGAGTTTGTGCAGTGCAGTGTGCCAATTGTGATTATTGCATAAGTTTCTAACCCTGAAGCCGAACAAGTCGGTGTGAGAAGGAATCCTTCCGAGTTGTAGTTAGCAACACGGCCAAGAAAGTGTAGCGAGTGAGTAAGCATACAGAGCTCGGCTTTGACGAGGCTGTGAAAAGTAACGGAGATCATGACCTAAAACGACACAACCTCTTGAAGCAATTCCGCATTCAACCCAAGCTTTGAGTGATATTTCAATTGCAACTAGGAACCAATTGGTCGCGGTTGAGCTACTCTAGACGGAATCTCATGGCTTCAACAAGTTTACTGCGACTACATCTTCACCCTTGAGACATGAGCATACTGTATGTCAAACGAGTCATTGAAATGGCCACTAAGCGAATTGTGAAATATGTGCTGTAATCCCAAACGCCACCCAGCCAACAATGAAACTAGATTTGAATAGGGGGCTTTCGAACACACAAACCAACGAAGTGACATGAAAAGAATACCATGATATACCCTGGTGGCTTGCGCCTCGGTGATTGGGCCAACTCCATGAACCGTGGTTTCACATGCTTGCAGAACTTTCACAAACCTAGTAGTATTGCCCTAGACACACAGAATTTGGCATACCTAATGATGATGGGAGAGGAACAAAAGAAAAAAAATCAATATCTCACGTTCACTTTATATGATGGCACACTGACGAACCAGGAGAAAACAACATAAACAAGTCACTACTTTTTTTTTATATTCTGCAAAGCAATATTCAAATAGGCTAGCTCATCAATCCATCAGCATCCGCCTGTACAAAGGGCATGGGCTCCCAGTGAGGGAAACCTATCTCGGACTCGTCGGATCACCATTGCTGCCACTGCCACTTCCGCTGCTTCCGCCCCCGCTGTCACGCGTTCTGGTGCGGCTTGCCCAGATGTGTCTGACGCGGTAGTGATCCATTGGTGGGGACCCTACGTCCTCACCGCTCGACTGCGTAAAGCCACTGACGTTGCTGAGCATGCTGGAGCTACGTCCTCTGGACCGTGTCGCTCGAGGCTCAAAAGGGGGTGCAGTTGGTGGCGGCTGCCACAGGGAGGTAGCTGGCAGCGTTGGGGCAGATACCGAGGGAAGCACATTTTCAGGGCTCTGCCACAGACCAGTGGGATAATGAGGAGGAGCGGCAGGATTCGGGTTCCAGGTGGCAGCCGTTGTGGGCTGAAAAGGGGATCCCAACGATGGGTGGCCAGCCTCGGGCGGAGGTGGTGCCATCTCAAAGGGCATGCCATTTGCCGAGTTCATGTACTCGTGGAAGCTCTGAAGCTGGGTCTGTGCTGCTCGAATGTGCTCGCTTCGGGTAGCATTCGCAGCACGGACATGAGCAAGGCGCTCATTGTAGTTGGCTTCGATCCCTGCCACATGTTCCTGCCACACAACACGCTCCTGGTTTCGACGCTCGGCCTCATCCAGACCGCGATTGTTGGCATCGGCAATATTGGCTAGCTCATTTTCGACCTTGGCGATACGTGTGGCGATCTTGTTTCGACGAGTGTTGAGATTTGACTTTTCCACCTCCTTGGCTTTGACCTCCTTTTCTAGTCCAGACTTGTGCTCCTTGAATGCCTTTTGCGCAGTGTCAAAGACCTTCTTCTCGGAAGAATACGATTTTTCAATTTTCTTCTTCCGGTCGACGAGTTCTGGTGCGCTGTCAAAATTCTTGAGCTGGTCGGCAATTTCCTGTGTATCACGTTCTGCCTGGGCCTTTTGCGTCTCTTGCTGACGGATTTTTTGCTTGTACTTTTCGTCATGGTTGCCGGCAGAGGAAAGTTGGTTGTCAGTCAACTCGTTGTCTTTTCTTAGGGCATTAGTCCTCGTCTTCCACTCCTTGCGTAGCGTCTTCAGCCGGGCCTTTTCGTCAGACAGTTTGGCTTCAGCGGCAGCAATTGACGTCTTGAGCGTGGTGGCAGGCGAGTCAGGTCGAAGAGAGCGCTGGCCATTGGGAAGAGCAGCTGACGTGCCGTCGGTTTCTCGAAGCGTTTCTTGAACAGTTCGGATGCTGGTGGTAAAAATGACCTTGTCTGTATGGGTATTTACAAATTCACACACATACTTGGATGCTGGTCGCAACCCGTAAATGTCTCCCGTCCAGCGGGTCCCATGCTCGCAATCCTCATCAGATTCATTCACCGGGAAGATGCGCGTGGGCTGCCACACTGCATTGTTGACCCTAACGTAAAATGGCTTCGAGGTGTCAATGCCTGAGGGCCGCGGTGCATGACCATTGGATTGGGAGTCATCTTCGTCCTCAATGATGTCGGGAAAATGGCTGGTGCTAAAACATACTTCATCACTACCAATGTAGGATATCCAAATTTGGCCAGGTTGGCTGTTGAAAGGAGCGTTTCCTAGATTATGAATATCGGTCGCATTCGACCCCGCAGACTCAGATGTGGCATGTGAGAGCTCATACTCCTTCACCATGACAATCTTTGTACTGGCTAGGGCTGCCCACAATGGCTGTTGTAGGCGGACCTGGGTGCTTTGTTTTCTTCTTTTCTTGCTTGTAGATATATGAGACGCTGGCTGATAGCTCATCTCGGTGTCTGGCGTAGCAAACCCGCCCTCATTGGCCGTGTCACCGGACACGCTCGGGGGTTTTCCTGCTTCAGGATCGCTCACACCGGTCGAAGCATTGGCTTTTTCCCGCCTCAGATACCATTCTCGAATATATCGAACAATGCCTTGCGTCAATATGTGAATCGCCAGGACACTTTTTACCCATCCGTACGCACTCCTTTTGTCGTACGTACTAGTGGATGGTTCGAGCGGGTTGTTAAAAACAGTAGGCAGGCGCCAGTGCTCGGGGATGTGCGGCACTACTCGTCCCCAATGAGCCCTAGTCCCACGGAGGAGATGGTGGCCGACCACCCACATGAAGCACGTGGTGATGCCGCGCGAAGTTCCGTCTCTCGTACTCGTCCCCCCACCCAAGGTAATGGCAATTACTGGTTTGGCGAAATCGAGAATGGCGTCCTGGATCGGGCCCCACAGAAACAACCATATCAGGAGGAAGAAAAAGTCCATGCACAGAATGGTAACCAGAGAGGGCATAGTCGAATTTCCGTCAAAAATCTCGGCGAGGTTGATGTTCATGCCCGAGCTGGTGGTGACGGGAGGGACAAAGGTGAGGAAGGTGAAGACAGTGTAGATGGCCGATAGTGAGAGAGGAGGAACGTGCATGAGGATGATGAGGATGGCGAGAGTGTCCTGCACGGGGAGGGACTTGAGGACGGTGGTGGCGAGGTCCAGAGGTCCAGAGTCGCGGTGCACATCAGCATTCTTCATGGCGTTGACGTCGATCTGGCGGTGGCCGGCGTCGACGATGCCATTGGAACCTATGTGGGAATTGCACGACTCGGATGACGTCTCGGAGGCGAGCGAGGAGCGGCGCAGGGAGTCATCGTTGGAGCGGGAGCGAGAGTCGGTCGAGGAGCTGTCGAGAATGTGCTTGGAGGAGCCATTCGCGAGACCGTTGGGGGCCATCGACGACCCTGCAGCGCCGGCGACGCCATGGTCGGATCGGCGAGCAGGGCCGTCGAGTTGGCTGGAGCCTTTCTTGTCAGAGAGTCGCCTAGCTGGACCTACAATCCCATTCTCGTGGCGGGTGTCGCGGTGGTTGGCGGCGCCTTGCTGTCGCTTGCTCGAACTCGAAGCGCGAGGCATGCGCAGCGTCTTTTGGCCTCTCCCACAGTCTGACGAACCCAGGAGCCGGGTTAGGGCAGGGCCGGCAGCCGGGGTGAGCCTGTCGAGGGGAAGCAGACCTGCGAGAGGAAACGGAAGGATGTCTGTCGACTAGGCTAGAGAAGAGGCAGATCGAAAGGAGCGTCGGCGAGTTTGGGGGCCGTGAGGGGGCTGGAAGGGAGTGTCGCAAAGGTCGGTTTGGAGGCTGACATGTGCGTTGTGAGGGTGATGATATTCCCGTGAGAGCCGCGGGACGGGTCGAGGTCGACGGGGCCGACGGGGCTGAGTAAGAGCGAACAAAACGATTGTGGCGAGAGCGATTGTCTCGTGGACGGGCCCTGGGCTGCGTGGTTGTGAGACTTTTTGGTTGTGAGCACAACTGGTGGTTTTGCGAATGCGGATGCGGATGTGAGTTGTGGATAAGTGTGGTTGGTGGAGGTGGGAGATTTTTGGAGGCCACGGCCAGGCCGGTCGATAAGTAGGAAAGATGGAATGGACCGTCCAACGCAAAAAAAAAAAGAATGGACGGGAACGGGTATGGCGGGGGGGCTTTCTGGACTCGCACTGTGTGCCTAGGGGGCCTGGAGCCCTTCTGGCGTGGTCCGACACGGCCACTGATGCCACTGAAGCTTTAGTGTGCGTAGGGGGGAATTTGAGGGAATCCGGTCCGCGCCAGGTACCGATTGTGCAAGAAGAGGGGTTACTTGGATCTACTTTGGAGGCGCTAGTGGCGTAGTTTTGCGGGTGGGGATCTGGAGGGCTTCTGCAGGGCCGACGAGTAGAGGGTGGGTACCGAGGCTGCTGGAGGGGGCAGTATTTTTTTGGAGGGCAAGCAAGTGAGGCGGTTATGTTGACTGTGACTACTGTACTACACGACAAAGGAATATCTACCCAGCCATTGCTGGCTTCTGGGGACGATGCAGGACCTACCACACGCTCTGCCCTGTGCTAGCGAATTATGTGACGGCCGTATACTTGCTGCCCTGCAAAAGACACCGTACCTTGACATGGGGTCAAGCAAGGATCGGGTGAGATGAGACGAGAGCTCGGCGCGAGACGAGGCGCTACTCTGCGCTGACAGCGCTCCCAGCTCCTCTCCTGGCCTGTAGTGCGTGCTCGGCACAATGCTCCCCGCGCCATAGCTTTGTGATCTGCCGACCAATTCAGCATCTCCCCGATTTGATTCATCGCCTCCTACCGTTGCATTCTCGATTGCACAGGTGCTCAGTCAAGAAAAGATAACGGACCAAATGCCCCCGTTTGGTCCAATGGCACTGTCTGCACCGCACTGTGTAGCGTGTGTGTGTAGGAGCAGATGCCTAGACTTGAACAAAGTCAAACGACAAGGTCGAATCAATAGAACAAGATGATGCGCCCTCCAGTCCATATCCGTCATCAAGCGCCGCTGGTTGACGCCGCTCGTGGTGCCTCCTGCGCTGATTCGTGAGCTTGTCAGATTTGTTCGTCAGTTGCATTGCCAGCACAGCCTCCAGTTGCATCATGCCTCCGCATCGTGATACTCGCCGCTCACCGGGCATCCGGCGCGCCAGCTCATGCAGCGCACATATACATGTGGATTTTGACGTGAAGATCCCCAGCAAATCGTCAAGGCCAGACGGCGCGACGCGTGCATGGCCATCCTCTGGCGGCCAACAAGCTGCGCAAAACAAGGTACATCCCGGCACAGGCGGGCGCGCCTCTCTTCCAGCCTCATCATCACTCTGACCCAGCTCAGGGTCTCCGTCGCTCGCTGTCGAGCGCGGGGGTAACCCTCCAAGCAGCGGCTCTGTTCTGATGACACTCGTAGCCTGCGGAGAATAAGTCTTTTCGGCCAGACCATTGGGCGAATCATGGTCAGGGGCCCCGTCGCTCTTAGTGTCCAGAGCGAGGTTAAGCTTTGTCGGCGCCTCACTCACCTCATCCTCAGCAACCCCCATCCGTCCATATGCTTTCACTCTCCCTGTGTTGCTCGTGTCGTCCCGATTGGAGTGGTCGATCAAGGGGAAACGGAGCACATGGGAGACACACAGACGAGGTCACGGACGGACACGGACCCCTGGACGGCCCCCTATGCACCAGGTTGTGCCGGCAGAACAAAGAATAAAATAGAGCCGAAACACTGTTACTCCAAGGCGAGATTGGAGCCTGGGAATAAGCACGCCCACGAGACGTCACCCGACCCTGTTTAGCAGCGGGAGTAATACCGAGCGGAGAGACAAGGGAACCCGGGACCCGATCAGCTAAAATGCATCATAGTTTATGCCATCTCGAGTCAGGGCGATGTGAATGCGAGACAAGTAAATTCACAATCAACCAAGATAGCTTCCATGTTTATACAGTGCCCGGAGTGCAGCATTGCATCAGGATCTCAAGTCGGCCCCGGCAGTTCACTCGGCCGGCTGGTGTGATCCTCAGCCTCTTGAGTCGACCTTGACTGTTTCCGTCCATGGCCAACTCCACCACACCAAACTCCGAATGCCAATTGCCTCCACTGCCAGGGTTATTTTTTTTCTCCTTTAATGCTACTGAGCTTGAACACAAACGGCAAGTCACAAGCAGGTAGATTTCTGGCAGATGCACGGCATGGCCGACCTGCGTGGTTGCTGGCAGATGAACCATGCTGCAGTCCCCGACCGCATGCAAGAAACCTGCTTTTGAAAAAGCAACGGGATCTTCGTCGCCAGCATCTCAACAACAGCCACGGCGTCTTGTCATGCTGCATAACCAATGGCAAGTTCATGACTCTTATAAACCCAATGCATCTCGTACTCGAAATATCAAATCGCCCCCCTGCCACTTCTAAACCGGTGGATCCCGCTACCACCCAGTCCCGTCCCATCTCCAAGAGCATCTCCGCTAACCCAGGCCAAACCAGGGCACCTAACCGCCTGCTTAAACACCGGCGGCATCCTCTCTCGCTTACTTGCTCGCCTCGCGTCGATCCGAAAAAAAAAAAAGAGCGGAGAATTTTTTTCTGTTTTTTCTAAGCTTGTGAAAATGATTTTTTCTTCCTTTCAAAGGCTAATGCCCCTTTGCTTGCACTTCGCTTCCTCAACCCCCCCTGTCCTGCTCTCGATGCCCGCCCGCCCACACACACCACGCGAGCAACCCTGGTTCGTTCCTTATTTTGGCACCGTTTCGAAAACTTGCATCGGTACATGCACAGTACTGCGGCACAGTGAAGAGATTTTTGCGGGTGCTGCTGATGATGTATGATCCGTCTACACTAATCAATGCTCTAGTTATTATGCTTGCACGCGGCGCCAACGGGTCAGGGACATGGCCTCGAGGAAACGGCAGACCGCTGATTTCATTCACCGTTTGCCTTGATTTTTTTTTAGTGCTCTGGGTTGATGACGGCAGCAAGAGAGAACAATAACGGCCGTCGGGACTTTATTTGAATCCCTACCATGTATCCCTCGGGTTGCAACCTCAGCTTGCTCAGTGCCCTTGGTGGGTAATTTCTGTGCCCTTCCAGCCTCTCTGCCCCCCCTGGCTCCTGCCGGATCCTTTTTCCTGTCCTTGACACAACGACTGGTCTTGTGGTCGACATCATGTAGGCTACTGTAGCATCCTACTTACATTGCAATATCCGACGATCCCCCAAAATGCCCCCTCCCCCTCCCCAAAACGCCCAAGTTTAACCACCAGACCCGTCTTGGCTGACCTATCGTCTTGGCCCATTCTGCCATGGCCGATAAGTGTGGCCCGTCGTTGTTGCCCTTTTGAATCCCGCTCCACGGCCGGCACTTCTCGTTGGGGCACTCGTGATAAACCCTGGGCCCTGCACATCATTCAAGCTGCCAGTCTCCGCTGCTCGCGCGCACACAGGACGCACACGTGCACAGGCGCAAGAAAGTCTTACACATAGATACGTGCCCTCCTTTTCTTGCAGAGCGGGGATGTATGGAAATGACGGTGTGAGAGCTAGGCCTACTTGGACATGTCGAGGCCGTTTTGCTTCGGGAAGTGATTTACAAGGCTCGTGAGTGGCCTGACCTCTTGGCCGTTTTGTCGCGGCCATTCGTCCACCACCGGACCCAAGGATCGCCGCCTTGTTGCAAATGCCATTGGGTTCCCTCTCACCCGATCGACCCTCCGTTCTGTCGCGGGTCTCGACCACTTCGGCGAGCGGGGGGATTGCTCGCTCACCCACCCACCCCCAGACAGACGGCACAGGCAAAAAAGGCTTGTTGTCGTTGACCAGTTCAACACTGATATCGCGCGGGATGCGCCGTGCGTGGCATGGGGTCGCGACGCCACCAATGCGGCTTGCTTGCTCTCTCCCGGGAGGATTGGCAGTTGGTTGGGCATCGGCAGGCAAGCCGGTCCTGTCAAAGTTTTGAATGCCGCGTTCCGAGTACAAGCGGTCGATGTTTGATGCGTTGTTAATCACCCGTTTGTCTTGGCTCTTTTTTAGAATTTTTTATTTTTATTTTCCCCCGTGTATTTGTTTTATTTTGTTTTATTTATGTACTTCGGGGCGATCGGAAAGTACATGCTATAGGCCCTCTTACAAGACATTCTGCAAGGAGACCCTTGCCGTCGCCTATTAAGCTGTATGTCTTGTGTCGTCTCGATGTAAACACGTCTGGGGCTGAGACAGAATGTCCTCATCCATCATAGGGCGCCAGAACGGGCAATCCGATGGGCTCTCAACGCTCCCATATCGAGACGCTCTGTTTCACATAGTTAGCTAGTAAGTACAGTAGTCCAGCGGCGGATGTACCTTTACCCTCCATCATGATAATCCTCGACCGCTTTGCATCATGTATCATGTTCAATGCATCTGCACCCGGCACTGCCCTCCCCCCCTCCCCACCCTCACCAATTATCCTCGCCCAGCACACACCCAACACAAACCGCATGTACCACGCCCAAGCAGTCACATCACGATACCACGCTGCACGAGGAGCAAAAGGACGAAAAAGTCCCTAAATTTTTTTTAGCCCCCGCGTCCACACCACTCGGAGAGGCTGCTGCTAGCTAGGCTAGGCGCTGAAGGGCCGCTACTTCGTCCCGTGCAGCTGCGCCCGCAGCCGTTTTGCTTTCCCCGTCATCATCTTTGCTTTTTCCTTGTAATCGCCGGTCCGCCGCCCGTCTCTGTCACCCCCTGTAGCGTGCGCCATGTCGCCGTACAGTATCCGTAACTGTCCGAGCCCTTTCCCCCGGTTTTCCGGTCAGTGTCGCGTGTCCCGTCCCCCAGGCTGGGCAGTGTGGGGGAAGCGCCACGGGATGCTCGACGATTGACATCGTGCGAATCTCGGTAAATAAACGGGGCTGAGGGGGAAGGGGAAGGAGAAGGAAACTAGTTGCGTCTTTGGACGTGAATGAACGGTACGTAGAACCAATTGCTTGCTTTATGAGAGTGAATCATGAAACGAAACGAAACGCTGCACTTGGCTGCTAGCTTGTTTGCTAGGTGCTTTTTATGCGAGTCTACTTCTACGACTAGCGTGTAAGTTGTATTCTATACTCTGTCTCCTAGCCATGCTTTTGTTGTAGACAATTCCATCGATGTAAGGAGTCAGATCAACATATGGCATGTCTCTCTAGTCAAGCGTCTCGCTTTCTGCTAGAGCCTTCTTGTTAGATCTAGCAGACACTTCCTCTGGCACCTTGGGATACTCGTTCTCATCAACGCGATCTGCCCATATCTGCTTTTCTAATTTCCAGAGGACATCTGTGATTCTCTGGACTGTTCGCGGTGGGGTCAAGTCCAGGCTCGGAGCTGATTCGAGAACCATTCGTGTTTCGTGAGCGTTCATGACGTCGTCCTCTTCTCCGAAGAGAGAACACCCAACCGTCATTTTGCCAACGTATGAGTTTGTGCCAACCGCGTAGAGCTCCACAGTGATGACACAGCCGTTAGAGACACTTGTGACTACGACATGGGCATCGACGTTTAGGCGTTTAGGTCCGTTGATTGTTTTCTATGCAATGAGTGAACGGGTTGCCACCAAATGCCACAGTCGGGATGGCACGACGAGTGAGTCGACTTACGTTAATGATCCCTCTTGTAAATAAACCACGTACGATGTGGACATATGACTCGCGAAAGTGCTTCACCTTGAGGTTTGGATACTTTTGTTGCGCTGTGGCTATTGTCTCATTCATCCACCTTGCCGCGGCCTGTGTGCCTAACTCAGATATCGCGACTGATGAGAGAAAACCATCCTGTGCGAAGTTAGCAAGTGTGCTGCTAATTGAGTCCTGGGTGAACCGGACCTTTTCTCTTGGACCCTGCTCAATGTGTCGATCTTCAGTGGTAAGTCTATACTTGGCGTATTTGGGATCCCTCATGGCCCCCACTCGGCAGCTCCTGACATCAGCGAGAGTGTTGCCGTCCTGGTTAAGTTTCGTCAGGACCTTGCCAATGTCCCTGGTCTGGGAGACCGAGGCGCCTGCGTAGACTAGCACGCCTAGGTCATTGTAGAAGTACTGAACAGTACTGATGCGAGCCTTGAGATGAGCGCGGGTTTGGTTGCCAGGTGGGATGCTCGGCAAGCGCCGAGGTACGAACCCTGGCTTGAAGCGCTGGAGGGTTGGGAAGACACGAAGGGCGGGCGCAAGGCGCGGCCACGCCACAGTTCCAGGAGGCGGCGGCATGGCGGTCCTGGGCGAAGAAAAGGGCAATTGTGCTGGCCAATTGGTGATTCTCAAGAGCTGGGTTGACGTTCTGATTGAGCCGGATGGCGAGACAAAGTCGTTGAATGGTGTGGCTGAAGCTGCCACATCAGGTCAGTCTCGGGGGTGGCTGATGCGGGGTTGTCCTGCAGTGAAATGCTACCTCGATGGAGTCCCTCCAGTCTCGATTCTAACTCTTCCACTTTAACCGTGAGACTGCCGGAATTTTTCCTTCTTGGCAATTTATACCTGGCCCACCGCTCGGATAATTGTCGAATCATGAACCGAGCCTGAGAAATGCCGCCTCCTAATCCTGAGCTGCGGCGACAGGTTGTCGCCATCTACAAAGGTATCATGGTTGCTCAGCCGCAGCCTCAGCCTCGTCTTTGGATTCTATTGCAGCATGGCTAACTCTCATTCCAGAATTGCTCTTTCTTGGTAGAGAATATCCCCTTGGTTATGGTTACTTTAGGCCCCGGCTTCATCAGGCCTTCATGTCAAAAGCAGCTGAGCGCGACGAGGACAAGATTCGTCAGGGCATAGCACAAGCGGAATATGTGAAAAAAGGTATGTTGGCTTTCTAACATTATGTTGCTAGAACCCTTTCTAACATACCTCTAGAAATTGAAGCATTGTAAGTCTAGTTTTCATTCTACTCTGGCCGTCTATCCGAGTTTGCTCTTGATAGTGGCATGTCGAGTTCAATTTGATCAACCAATTGAAACTCTCACTCATTTGACATCACTGAGCACAAAGAAAGACACAATGTTGCTTAAACCATTCGCATTGTCATACCCCATCAAGCTATGTCCCATGATACACTATCGAATTCCTTGCCATATTTACTTGGTCCTCCAAACCTGCCTAGTGGAGGTTTTTATCCATGTTGTTCCCAACCCGATCCTTCTCTTCCTATGTATCCTGGTTTCTCCTGCTCATGTACTGAATATTGGGTATAGATATTACTTGAAAAGATACCGCACTCTCAGGAAGCGCTATGATCCTGACGCGTGAGGGCGGGGCATAAGTTGGACTCGTGGATTGGTATCGTGGCATAAAAGATGAATGATAAACTCGCATTGCGCTCCAAGCGTAGGCATAAAGGCCCTTTGCGCAGTCTGTGATGAATAGTTGTCACCCGCTAATTGTAATTCGCGTAAATGACTTTGCTTTTTTTCCCTTCTTGACTCAACTTGTCGTGACTCAGTTGCTTGTTGTCCGCTTGCGCGCAGACCACGCGCCCACCTCAAGACACTCGCCCCAGCTCGTTCCGTTCTCACTCATCAAATCCATCATCATCTTTCCGAGCCAAACATCCCATTCATCCAGGCTCTTGCCGCTGGCCTCTCTCAAAATCGGCTCCAGCGCCTGGATCTGCTGCACTACTGTCAACAGCGCCGTCTTCCGCAGTGCGCTCTGCGCAGGGGTCAACGACTTCTTCTCCACCTTTTGATGAGGTGGCCCCTTGCCCTTCATCTCCACGTACGACTTGCCATCTTTGGTGACAACACCGCCGACTCCTTCACGTTCCCATCGGACCTCGCTAAGAGGGATAGCAAGACGTTTCGATTTGACATCCATCAACGTCTCCGACTCTTGGAGTAAGAATGGTCCAATCAGGGTACAGGGAACGGCAGTCAGGGTACGGGCCTCGAGGGCTCTTGATAGCCAGTGATTATATTCGACGAGGAATGTGTTGAGGGGGGCTGAGAGGGGTGTGTTGGCCGTCATGAGATAGGCACCGAGGTTCATGGCAACCTCGTGCTCTTCGGCTTCCTCGCTAGGTGTGGTGCTAGGAACGTGGGGTCGCAACATTCGGAAAGTAGTATCGCTCTCCCACATCTCCACAGTGCCGCCGGGCTTGAGCATCCGCACGTACTCTTCCATGAAGGTCTGGTACAACTGATTAGGGATCATGAGGCAAGTGTCCTTGACCATGATGAGATCAAACTCCTCGTCGGGAAACGGCCAGGGAAACTGCCGGAGGTCGTGCTGAACGAATCTCCAGTTCATGTCCTTGTCGGGCTTGCTGGCATCAGAGGGTGCTGATAGGCTGCCCGGAGCGAGCGGCGCGATGTCGACACCGGTGAAGGAAATGCCGTTGTGCCCTCGCTCCTTGAAGTACTGGTGGCACATCATGCTCCAGAAGCCGGTGCCGCAGCCAATCTCCAGTACCTTCTTGGGCGGGTTTGCCATCAAACCCGGTGAGGTGATGGGACCTCCAAAAACCTGGATCAGCAGCAGGGTGCGAAGGCATTGTCGATGGAGCTCGGTGAGGTCGCTGGGGAGGGGATACTGCAATGTAGGGTCGTTGATGTAGGTGCGTCCATTGCGCACGACAAATGATTTGGTTGCGGGGTTGTCGGAAGTGTTGGACGGGTCGGTCGAGGTCATAGTATGTGTGGAGAGGGTGGTGGTGCCGCTGGCCGAGGAGATGGACTCGGTGCGGGTGAAGGGGAGGCTGATTTGTTTTGTGGTGCCCGTTAGGGGCCTGTTGTTGAGCTCCATGTCGGTATACATTGCTACATTTTTCAGGTCCACAGACAAGGCTTCTGCATTGCGTGTGCCGCGATTGCGAGCACGGTTCTTGTCGCCGGTTCCAGTTCGGCTGAAGAGGACAGACGATGCGGAGGGGGAGACAGCGCCGCTGAGGCCAAATAAAGGCTTGGGCGACGTGGGATTCGACGGGGACGACGCAAGCGAGTCCAGCGACACGGTTTGCGTGTGGTGATGCTGGCCGTCGTCTGCCCCCGCGGCGGGGCTGCTGCTCGTGCGCGGAGTCGACTCGTGGGACGAGCGACTGCCTAGGCTCCCGCTCGAGGTCCTTGTGTGTCGAAAAGGCAGACGAGTGCGATTGTGGTCTCGTGGAGTTGGATTGGAGTGCCCAGGGTCGTCGGGAAGTCGCTCCTTTTCACGTTTTGGCCGTCGAGCGTAGGTGGGTAAAGGGGCGGCAGAGGCGTAGATGAATCCGCTCCATTCCGACATTGTTGCGGCCCTGGGCTATCCCGTTTGGCGCGGACCACCGATTTGGGGGGGAAGGGGGGGTTCCAGTCCGGGAAGAGGGAACAAACCAAGGGCGACAACCTCTGTACCAAACAGGGGTGGCTTGAAGCGTTCCACCGCCGCTAGGGGACCCAAGCACCGCCAATTGCTGCGACCAGCAGGTGTCCTGTGCCTGGCCTGTATCCACCACGAGTCGCTGCTCGACTGGTGTCGTGGCCTTCTAGAACGGTTCCCTCGCCGCGGAACGGGGTTGTCGCCTCCCGTGTGCTATCCCAGAACGGCTCTCCCCTGAGTGACCCTGACTCGACAAGGGGAACAAATGCCTCTGAACGATGAGGATGAGGCCCCTGACTTCTGCCCGGGAGCGTTTTTTTGCGAAATGATGCGATGCGATGGTCGCACCGGTACGCCACCAAGGGTGCGCCCGCCCAGCGGGAGTATTCTGAATCTGGGTTGCCGAAGGTGTGTTGCCTACTGCACGAACAGAGGCAAACGACAGTGCCCACGGGCAAGATGCGGTTTCTTTCTTGGCCCTCGTCCGTGATCCTCTCGGCAAACAAGGAATACTGCCCCGGGTTTGGGCCAATGCGGTAGCGCTAGAGCAATCACGACGGCGTACGGTCGGATAGAGAGTGGATTATGGGGGATTGGGATGCTCGTCCGCCTCGCACTTGAATGTGACGTATCGATGGCGCTTGGGAACGCGCTCAACCGTTGCGCCAGTAGGCCCAAGTTTTCTGGAAGGATTGCAAGTCCCGGTTTCCTGTGTCTTGGTGCCTGTAGGGGTAGAGCACCGTGGCGACCATGTTTTGCGCCTTTGCAGCCAGGCTAGTTCTTTGTAGACTAGGTGAGATGAGGGCACCGACCATGGCGCTGCCTCGGACGCGATGGTGAGACGCCTTGCCTCTCACGATGGCGAGGGCACGACACGAGAGGCTGGATGCGCGCGAGAGCTAGAGCAGAGTGGTTCGTGCCCTTCCGGGCTGGCGACGAACGGCGACCTGCGCCTGCGTCTGCGGCTGCACCTGCACAGCAGGATGGTTCCTGGAGCACGTATAGGGCGTCCCGGAGTGGACGAAAGCGAGGCCTAGCGAGGCCTGGGGACGCCGTGCTAAAGTTGCGTTGAAACGGGGTCGGGCGTCGAGCTCTGCGGGCGATAGAGTTTGGTCGGCCTCTGATGCGGGGGGGGGCAGAGACAATGGCAAAGCGACTCCAGAGTTTCAGGTGTCGGGTCGTGGAGAGGGACAAGAGGGCGAGGGTCACATTCTATATACTAAGGATGCGCAGGGCGAGCACGCGGGTAGAGCCATATTACAGGCTTTTTATTTTTTATTTTTTTTATTTCAGCCAGCTGCAATTAGCCATCCGAGGGGCCATTCCCATTCGACTGTTCCGGGTTCTGGGGTGTGGAGTGACGGCCGCCTGTTGGCTCTCCCCGCAGAAGAAAGGCGAACCTGTAGCAAAGGTGGTGTCCGCGCGGGCGAGTGATGTGTTGTGAAGGGCCAACGGCGGCATTTCTGGGCCCGGAGCAATGGCGGCTGCATTTGCTGCCAGGGCGGCCAGGTTCACCCGGTTGGAGGGATAGGCGGTGGCTTACGGGCATGATCATCGTTGCGTGTAGGACTTGTCGTCGCCGAATACGCCGCCATGCGAGCATGCGAGAGGGGACGGCGGAATCTCCACCAGCTCTTGTGCCTGGCTGCTCAGCATGGGCATTGGCGGGCATTGGCCAGGGCGTCTGCTGCGCCGGGCACCTGCAGGAGGGCTACCGTACTCTTTTCTTTTTTGCGTGCCAGACTTTTCACAGTCATGCCTCTCCAGTCCCAACCAAGCTTTCTAGCCGAGATTGAACCACCACCATAAATCAAAAACCCAAGCCTTCTTGATCATCCGGCCGTGGCACGGCGAGGATAGACTCGGTGTCCGACCTGGCGATCCGTGTCAGAAGCTACCGCGCTCCAACCGTTTCTAGAAAAATGCCGGTACTCTAATCCCTCGGACCACCTGTAGTACCACTTATCCCAGGCAGTGGAGTGCTATTCTCGGGAGGCTAGAGCCCCAGCCCCTTGTCGAGTCGTGGCCTGTCATACATAGGTAGCTGCGTGTGCTGGTCCCAAGTTTCACTTTCATGGGGTGCCCCCGACAGCCTACGCCGGCTCGGCTGTCTGTGCTTGCCGTTGCTTGCTGCTGGACGCAGGCTATTTCCAATGCATCCATGTTTCGATCGCATCGTGCGCCAAGATTTTCGGTCACAGCGAAGGGAGCTGATCGGCTGCACCGCCGTCGCAGTGGCCACTTGAAGGACTGTGTGTGATTACAACCACAAACAATCCACATCCCTTTAGCAAAGGGGGTCTACGGAGGTCCCAGAGAAGCACGAGAGGCCTGATGGGGGGGGCAAACAATGCTCTGACTCGGCACTGCGTTTTGCTTCTTTGGGACTACGACTCCATTGTAAAGCCCTTCCAGAAATGGTTATGGCTTGTCGCAGTGGAGCCTCGCCGCCAGCCCGCTCGACGGGACGGACAAGTGTCGAGTTGTTTGTCAAACGCCGCTCGACTTGTACTCCAGCACAACGAATGGGCAGTTGATTGGGTCATGAGTCGGACAGGAACGTTGGTGATGCAGTGTCTTATTATTGCATGCAGTCTTTCACAGGAGATCCCCTGGGAGCCTGCGCCCTTTGGATGAAATTTATGGTGGCATTGATATGACTGCCGAGCAAGTCTGGGCCGCATCTGACAATCCTCCCGTGGTTCAGGGTCTGGCTTGCAAAGCCGGAGCTGTGGACAAGGCTCTCTATTCGTCGGCCATTCGTACGGTGGCTCTCAACACCGTCGAGATCTGGGATGGGATCCTAGTCAACGGTCCCGCCGTGTTCAACCACCACAATGAGCAGAGGGGCACCTGGAGGGGCAACCCATCAACTAAACATAACATTGACCTCCATGCAAGGTTGGACAGAGGCAGGACCCTGAATTGTAAAAAGATTCAAAGGGTTCAACTCAACTTTAACTCAATTGATCACTGTCCGTCGTGGTGAAAAATAGTTCAAGTTGGTGATTCACGTGACCGGGAGCGCACGTGCCACGGACGTAGAAGACTCAGAGACCTTACCACGCCGAGATACGTATTCCAAAGCCGTGACGTTGGAGCCGTAATATCGACAATTATCGTTCTGTCCAAGTATCGGTTGACTTCTTTAGTGATTATCGCCCTGTTGCGCTCGCTCTTTTCTGTGCGTACCTCTCCCTCCGGCGTTACCCCGACGCAACGTGTCGCGATTGGATCCCCTCTCGCCATGTCTTGCCTCAAAGCTTTGGCTAACCAGCTCCCTCGCTCACCCCAGGTCTCCTTCGACTCCGGCAAAACGTCTTGCGCCCGTCAGTTGGACCTGCAGGACACCATTGCATCAGCCTCGCCGACAGTAAATCGCCGACTCTAACCCCCGCTCTCTGGCTCCACGGCTACCCCAGCCTCCTTGACACTAGCCCAACCGATATCGACCTTTTCATGAGCTCTCGAGCTGACGTCGCCGACAACACCACCGACAGCCCGCGCACCCGCACCCGCTCTGCGATATAGCATCACGAAGAGAGGTTTTCGTCGACGGGCCCATGCGTAGACGCGAGCTACCCCTCTCGTCCTTACGCTTGAACCTTGGGTGAGGCGCCAATCGACTCCGCGCTTACCCATCAACCCCCCACCGACCAGCCTCAACTTTGCACTCCAACTCGCCACGGCCGATGAACGACATAGGTTGGACCGGTTTTACCATACACAATTCTCCCTCCATACGTAACCATTGACGACGCCCGTATTTCCCAGCCGAGCTGCTCGCCGGCGCCCATCAATTATCCCTCCCCTCCCGGAACGACGCGACACTGAGCACCTAGGTATCTGCCGGCATGTATTCCCAGAACCATCAGCAGGGGCATAATGCCCGGCTGAATGGTGCCGGGCGAGGCATTCCAAACTTGCTCTACAACTATCAACATTCGCAACACCAACACCCATCTCAAACTCAGCATCACCAAGGACTTCAGCACGACCACGGACTACCCAACACGAACGGCCTCAGCCACCACTCCTCTTTCACCTCAGGCGTACTCTCCAATTCAACTCCCTTCAATGCAAACGCGCTTCAGAATGGCCACTCCGCAGCGGCACGTGGCGGACAGGGTCCCCATAACGAAATGTGGCAGGAGCAATTGCGCATGCACAAGGAAGCAGAGCGGGCTCACGCCGCCATGACCGATCAGCAACAACCGCACTACTATGCTAGGCTCAAGGCGTCGGAAAACAGAGGCATTGGCGGCCCTCCCCCCGTTACTGGACGAACCCAAGCGGACGGCGAGAATGACCCGGCTGATAGAAGGAGGCCGCAGGCAATTGAGAAGGACACGAAGCGACAGGACTGGCACAATATGGACATGAGTGGCCAGGGCCTTCGGAACTTGGCCCCGGAACTGTTCAAGTATCAATTTCTGAATGAACTCTACATTGCCTCCAACAAGCTCACCCGTCTGCCCAAGGAGATTGGCGAGCTGCGACAGCTGCGCCACCTCGATGCTTCCTACAACCAGATTTCCGAGCTTCCCCCGGAGATTGGCATGTGTACCTACCTCAAGCAGCTCTTGCTGTTCAATAACAACATCCAAGAACTACCCTTTGAGCTCGGCTCACTTCACCTCTTAGAGATGCTAGGCATCGAGGGTAACCCACTTGAGCCCGGTGTGAAGCAGGAAATCATGGAGAAGGGAACAAAGAGCTTGATCAGTGCCCTCAGAGAAAACGCCCAGAGTATGTTTCAAATCATTTTGCTAAAATGGCTGCCCACTAACATTGCGCAGTTCCTCTACCTCCTTCTCCCAGAAAAGAAATCATGATCCAGGAAGACGTTGCTTCCAGCCTGGAAAAGATCAAGGTCTTCTCTTGGAACATCCTATGTGATAAATACGCCACCCAGCAGACGTATGGATACACGCCATCCGGTGCCCTAAACTGGGAGTACCGAAAGGATTGTATCCTGGAAGAGCTACGTATTAGAGACGCAGACTTCCTTGCCCTGCAGGAGGTTTCCACAGAAGCCTTCAAGGAGGATTTCAGTCCCGAGTTGGCGCAGATGGACTACAAGGGCGTTCACTGGCCCAAGTCTCGCGCCAAGACTATGTCTGAAAAGGATGCCCAGTCTGTTGATGGATGTGCCGTCTTTTACAAGCAGAGCAAGTTCATCTTGCTTGACAAACAGCTCATTGAGTTTGCCACTATTGCCATTAACCGACCCGACATGAAGAACCAGCATGATGTCTTCAACCGTGTGATGCCCAAGGACAACATTGCCGTCATCTGTTTCTTCGAATCCCGTTTGACTGGAGCCCGCATCATTCTTGTCAACGTCCACTTGACCTGGGACTCGGCCTTGGCGGATGTCAAGGTTATTCAAACCGGTATCCTGATGGAGCATGTTACGAAGCTGGCCGAAAAGTATGCCAGATGGCCGGCCGTCAAAGACAAGAAGATGATTGTGCTCCCAGGGGATGAAGGGGATGCTCCTCCTCCTCCCCAAGCCGAGCCGGCGCCGAGCCAAGAGTACCGCACAAACACAGAAATCCCTCTACTTGTGTGCGGTGACTTTAACTCGACCGAAGACTCCTCAGTATACGAGCTCATGTCACTGGGCCGCGTTCCTCCCGATCATCTTGAACTCAGCAACTTCCAGTACGGCAGCTTCACTCGAGACGGCATTGAGCATCCCTTTAGCCTCCGAGACTCTTACGCCCACACTAAGCACACTGCCGACGAACTACCTTTTACGAATTACACACCAGGTTTTGCAGATGTTATTGACTACATCTGGTACTCGACCAACACCCTCGAGGTGGTGGATATCCTTGGCCCCCCTGATCCCGAATATCTGAAGCGCGTGCCCGCATTCCCCAACTGGCACTTCCCCGCCGACCACATCCAGATCGCATCCGAATTTGTCATCAAGGGTCGCAAGGAAAAGAAGCACCATGCTGACCGGGAACCCGACTTTGGCGGCGGCTCAAACTCGCGTGGCTAGAGGACACATCAGTAGAACAGGGCTGTCAACGACACGACACGACCAACGGCATGGAAACGGATGGGTTTCGGGTGGGACCTCTGACGCGTACATCTGGATGTAGTGTTTTTGGTTTTGCAAATGGAGTTTAAGGATCTTGCACGGTTCTTTGGGAGGGGGCGGGGACGGTAAGGTAGGTTAGGTGGATTTGGAGTGGTCTGCCTTGTCTGCGATATGTAAACGGTGGCAAGACTGTGAGGAGTGGCGGAATGGGAGGACTTTTAGGAATTGATGATATTTTTTTTCTTGCACCGCCATTTTATTATTTTCCTTTTGTTCTTCTTCTTCTCCCAATTGTGATTTCACCTTGTACTTGATTCTCTAGATGAGACTTGGAAAAGGGGCTGGTTCATGTGTTTTATTGAGGCGAAACGGGCCAGTATATTGAAATGAGAAGAGGAGCCATTGGGCTTTCGTTTCTATTCATGCATGGGAGCTGATGATTCTATATCCGTCCAATGTGAAACAAAAAAGAAAGAAAAAAAAGAACCAAAGAGGAGTAAAGTCTATCGTGTACATGGTGTATAATCACTCTCACAACGCCATTGCCCACCCACCCAGATGCTCGCTTTAGTGGAGCAGGATATCATAGCCGTCCTTGTTAATCCGCACCTCCTCCATTCCCAGCCCGTACTTGCGCCGAATCAACTCAAAGATGATGAGCCCCGCGCTGGTGCTCGGCACCTGGCGGATGGCGTTCCACCAGAAGCCGCGGTAGAGCCAGCGGCTCAGCGTTAAGCCCTCGGAGGCGGCCGCGGCGGCGCACACGGCGTACGATTCCTGGTACGCGTGGTAGTAGGCCCGGAGCATGCGCCAGCGCCGGTGGGGTTTGTCCGAGTTGGCGACGGCCGCCTGGCGCAGCTTCGCGGCCTTGGCGTCGAGCTCCTCGAGGTGGTCCCAGTGCTTGACCTGAAAGTGCGTCAGGGGGTGGAGGAGCACCTGCTGGGTGAAGGAGGCGCTGAGGCCGCCCAGGAGCAGGAACATGGGCTCCAGAGCGTAGTGAGGGCGGATGAAGATGTGGCCGGGCTCCGGGTGCTTGTGGGCCGGGCGCTTCATGGCGAGCACGTCGACGATGTCTTCGGCGAGGCCGCCATAGTACCAGGTCACAAAGCGGTAGTAGCCTTGGGCCTTGACGTACTCAAAGGTACTGAAGAAGATGGCGCTGCCCAAGCTGTCCTTGAGGAAAGAGAGGCCCCAGCCGGCGAAAATGCCCCGCAGACCAATCTCACGGAGCTTCTCGGCACCAAAGCTCCACATGCTCCGGGGCTTGTTGCTCCCGTCGTTGGGCATCAAGTCCCGGTGGTCGTACCGGGCCTGGAGGGCGTCCAGCGGCGCGGCCAGGACGCTCTGCAGGCCTCCGGCGAGGAATCCGGCGGCAAAGGTGTGGGCTGGCTGAGGGGGAGGGTAGACTCGCTTTCTCGCTTGGCCAGTCTCCTCGTGAAAGCGGGCGAGGATCTGGAGGTAACTAGTGTACAGAACGGCGCCCACGCCGATGTTGGCAATGAGCGGCGGCAAGATTTGGTGAGGCACAATGCCCCATCCTTGAGATTTAATGGCAGATGTCAGGACGCCCGGGGTTGTGCTCCTGGCCAGCAGCCAGGCCTGGCGCATGAGCTGGGAGAGGCGCGAGGACGAGGTGTCCGCAGCCACGGCGTTCATCAGGATGCGCGTCTGGGCCTGGTGGACGACGCGGGCATAAGCAAGGTAGTCGACACGGGTGCGGAAGAAGGCCTTTGCCGGCGCACGAAAGTAAAAGGCGACGACCTGGGCGCTCAAGGCGCGGACGCCGGCGGCCGAGGCGGCGGTTGCGGCATTGCTGCGCGGGTGGCGGTCCGGGAGGGCGTCCCCCGGCATCACCGGGAGGACGCCGGTCTGCGAATCTGGGGCGTCATTTCGACGGACCGACATGACGTTGACGGCTCATCGTGAAGAGTTGGAGTGGGAGGAGAGAGAGGAATCCTTCAAAGGCGATACCCAGGCGAAACGTTGATGCTGGTGCATGACTAAGCGGGTCTGGGCCAATGGCCGGTTGTGTATGCCGCATACTTTCGGCTTGTAAACGTCCTGAGGCTTGAGGCCAGCTGACTGCGTCATCACAAGATCACTTGAGCGGGAGCCTGGCGGTTTTTGTACCGTTTCTTTTCTTCTTCTTTTTTTTTAATACCTTATACTTATTTTTTTCTCTTTCATCTTTACAATAAACCCAAGTTATCAAATATCCAAAGGCGTCGTCATTGCGCAGGCGGGGTTTATCAATCTGCGCTGCCTGGCGTTTACACCGAACCTTGATTAAGCCGCGCGCCCGGGGCCGATCCGAACCCTCCCGTGTGTCCTATCGGATCACGAGGCCGAACTTGGCAACTCGAAACCAGAGTCTATATCCGGTTTTAAATTTCATAGTAACTATCATGCTCTATAGATTTGGTTCGGTTCAGGATGTAAGCCCGTTTCACTGCTTCACATCCTCGGGGAGTGTGGAGCACCGGCTCTTGTAGACTCGTCCATTCTTGATGACAGCCAGAATATTCTTTTCAGGTTCGTCCAGAATAGAAACATTATCCAGTGGGTTCTTGTTCAGGATTAGGATGTCCGCCGCAAATCCAGGTTTGATCTGTCCGAGGAACTCTTCCTGGCCCAGCATTTTGGCCGCATTTACCGTTGCTCCCTGGAGAACGGTCGCGCTACTCAACACCTGCGAACGGATCCCAAACTCTTTGTTTTGCTCTGCTTGCAACGGTCCTAGTAAATCTGATCCGTGGCATATAGTCACTCCAGCTTCATGTGCGATCCGCAGCGACTCCAGACCTCGCTTCAGCATCTGGCGGTTCTTTTCCAGGTTAGTTGGTGGAAGGAAACCCGCATACTTATCAGAACCCATTGCAGCGTAAGCTACAAGAGTTGGGGTGAGCCAGATCCCTCTCTGTGCCATGTATGCAGCCGTTTCACTGTCAATAAAGTTTGCGTGCTCGATGCCTCGAACTCCATTGTCCACAGCGTGGCGGATAGCCTTGGGTGTATACGCATGGGCTGTAACATATGTACCATAGCTCTCTGCAACTTCGCATATAGCTTGGATCTCTGATTTTGTGAATTGCGTGTTTTCGATCCTGTCAGTAGGCGATGCGACACCTCCTCCAACCATGATCTTGATGAAGTCGGCACCGGTACGGAGCTGGTCCCGAGCGCCACGGATACATTCCGATACGCCGTCGACAACCGTAGACAAACCACCTACGTCTCCGCAGCATTTCTGGTGATCGTGTGCTCCTCTGCGATCTCCATGACCCCCAGTTTGGGAGAGCGCCTTGTTTGCAATAAACATTCTCGGTCCCAGAAACACGTCGTCCTCGATGGCCTCTTTGAGAGCTAGCGTGGCGCCACCGGTATCTCTAAGAGTTGTGAAACCCTTGGAAAGTATTTGCCCACAAACATAAGGTTGCCGAAAGTAGGAAACCGCAGGGTCAGTTCCATATGTGCTGCCATTGAGGCCGTCATCGCCAGGAACTGAGGTTATATGAATGTGACAATCAATCAACCCCGGGCATAGATATTGGCCCGCTAGGTCGACAATCACATCACCAGCCGATGCAACCACATCCAATCCGACGGATTCGATCAAGCCACCAGAAATCTTTACAGTGAGTTCAGTAATGATCAATCCGGTGGCCACGTCTACCACATTGGCGTTCCGAAGAATGTACACCTTTTGGGGCGGCAATTTCCACGGCTTGACTATCTTGTCGGGGATAGTCGAGACTTGGTCATGGTGGTCCACGGTCAAAGGAGAAGCAAAAGACTGGCCAACAGAAATTTTAGTCATCTTGTTCAGTTTGAGGAAAGCTAAATCGAGACAAATTCTTGGGAAGTGAAGCTAATGGCGGGGTGGCTTGGCCGAAATGAATGATAAGCAGGCCATGGTTCAGATAATGAACCCCGCGATCTTCCCAACAAGGAAACCATTTGCAAGGATGTGCATATCCACCCGAGACGAGACATGGATACGAGAGGGGACACCAGGGGAAACAAATAATGCGACCGAAGATGGCAGCAAATGCCTCGCGCACCGTTTCTTTGTCTGTTAGTAAACAATAATAGTGACTTTGGAAAGATGTGCTTTTAATGATAGAAAAGCGTGAAAAAGAAGGATGGGAAAAAATGAATAGAAACTGATGCACACTAATGTGATTGACTTGAAAACTAGTAAATGCGACCGGATTCAGCTGAATTATTAACACAGTACTCAAATATAGTCTAATACGTCAAGATACAGGCTTGAAGCGTTTTTAATATCTTGGAAATATTAGGAGGAAATTACGCGAGCATATTCGTGACAATTACGATGGGGAGCTTCAAGTATGGGCACCTCCAATTTGAGGCTCATCTGTTAAATCTTTCATTCAAGTTGCCATAACTCATACTGCCATGACCCAATTGCGCCATATATAAATTCATTCAGTTTTCCCCGCCATGAGGTATCTCCAATTCTGCCATGCCATTGTGCAATGTTATCCGCATTTTCTCTAAGCCTCCTGTGGTCGACCATCAAGCCATTTGCTCATGTAGGGTCCGTCCAGCCAGAAACCCAGCTTCTTGTAATAGCTCCTCACGCCAACTCCAGAAATAACACTTAGCTTGTCGCTGCCATGCTCCTCTCGGGCGATCCTCTCGGCCTCTTCCATCAACAAGGTTCCGAAACCTTGGTGCTGGAACTTGCGTGGGTCTCGGGCGTGAACGGGTACAGCAGTACCATAGACGTGAAGCTCTCTCACCATACTGGTGGGCTGGCCGATGAGTTCCTCTCGGAAAGTATACTTTTCTGTGCACTTGCGCAATCGCAGCAAAGCGACCAAGATATCCTGCTTGGGATCCTCGTAGGCGAGGAACGTCTCCCAGCCGCCGTTGGCGACGTAGTCTCTTCGCACCAACTCAATCTGGTTGGGTCGAATCTTGTTTTTAACCTCATTCACACCGACTTCTCTAGTTCGCACGTCTCGGCAAGTCGTGCCAAAGTCCTTCATTCGGGCCAAGGCCAGCTCTCGCAGGTTGCCGTTCTCGACACCAGATGTGACTAAAGGCATAGGAATATCTCGCTGGACACGGTAAATACGGGTCCACGGGGGGATAAGAGCCATGATTCTGGCGACAAGGTCAATCAGACCGTTGGGGGTGTAATTTTGGTATCGGCCCGTCCGCCACAGCTCGTACAAACCGGTGCCTCGGATGACAAGCGTGGGGTAAATCTTTAGACCGTCGGTTCTGAATGCTGGGTTCTCAAAGTACTCTCTAAACTGGTCAATATCACGTTCCATGCCAACGTTGGGCAAGTCAGGCATCATGTGGCTGACGACCTTGTAACCGGCGTCCTTGGCCCAGCAAAAGGTTTCGGCAACGGCAGCAACAGTGTGGCCTCTGTTTGTGTCTCGGGCCACATCTTCGTAAAGTGACTGGACACCAACCTCCAGACGAGTGCAGCCATATCGCAGCATGTCGGTAAGATGGGGTTGCAAACAGTAATCGGGTCGTGTCTCAATGGTGATACCGACACACTTGATGTTGCTCATCTCGCCAGCCTCGACGGCTTCATCAACGTTTGTCGTCTGGTAGCCGCTCAGAGCGTTGTGAAGCTGGGCAATAAACTCCTCTCGGTATGACTCAGGCAGCGACATGAAGGTACCACCCATGATGATGTACTCAACCTTGTCGACCGAGTGACCCAGCGACTTGAGCTGGTCGACACGACCTCGGGCTTGCTCAAAGGGATCGTATCGGGCGCGAATGGCTCGCATCGAGGTGGGCTCGTAGCCGGTGTAGGACTGGGTGCTGTATTCAAAGTCGGAGTCGGGGCCACCAGGACAGTAGACGCAAATGTTACCCGTGTAGGCGATGTGAGGGCATCGATGCGGCTTGCACATGACGGCGACAACGGCAATTCCCGACGAGGTTCGGATGGGCTTTGCGATCAGCTTGGGCAGGATGTATTTCTTGTAGTGCTCGGGGATGGAGGCGATGATTGCCGTGAGGGGCGGGATGTCCTTGAGCTTGTGCTTCTTGGAGAGCTTATTGCGCAGGGCGTTGAGGTTGATATCCTTCGGGGGACGGCCGGACTTGGCTGAGGCTTCATGGTCCTCGATGAGGACGTTGGCGACGTCGGCGCAGCATCGCAAGAATCGCTCGCTCTCGGGGGCGAGATCAGCCCCGCCCTTCTTCTTGGACGAGGTCGTCGCCGTCATTGTAACCGTTGCCATGGTTGCGGCGGGCGTCGATGGACGGGTCGTGAACTATGGTCGCTTCTTCGTACCGCAGGTTCGCAGGGCAGTAGTGTACTGGTTTTCTCTCGAATAGCCCTTGGTGTGGGTGGATGAATCCTTGTCTGCTGCCGAGTACCCCTCCAAAATTCAAAAAAAGATCGAGATGCACTTATCTTAGTGGGGCTGGGTTTATCCACTCGGCGCCCTCAAATTGCAAATTGGTACAGGGTAGCAGTGCTCACAGAGGTGTCTTCAAGTTATTGACCTTGATGAATACGAATCAGTTCCATCATTAAAAAAAAATTGCATAAAGAGCTGTTGGATATATTTCTACTATTATTGTTTGCTTTTTGACGTAGGGATCTGTGATATTCTATGGCATTCAATGCGCACTTGTTTTAACTCGTATAAGTTTTTACTTGGAATCAACTTCTTGAATCGTACCCGATTACTTTCTCTCTAGCACGCAGCGCCAAGAGAACAACCAAAAGACAGTCAAATGTTATCGGTATTTGTTTTTCAAGTTGTATTATGCGCAAAGCTCCCCTAGTTCTATGCATACTAATAGTAGGAGAGCTGACTGTTAATCGCCAACATGTCACTGAATGTAGCGAACGACCAGCTAGGAATTTTAATTAAGTATTCTTTAATATGAGTGGTGTATATCTGTCCATAGAACAAGTTGACATATCGATGAAATTTCATGATTCATACTATCTCGTGACGGACTTTCGGGTGATAGTTGAGTGACCCGCCCTGCCATACCACCGAATAGACACAGCAGCAGCAGCTCCGCATCGTAATGGCGCAAACTCGCAGACTCGCTCTAAGACTGGCGTCGAAGAACGAAGAAAAAGGGCGGACCAGGCATCTGGAGATTATCCATGACACCAAGGAGTGTGTTGTCGTCCACCTTGTGGAAATGGTCGATAATAGGAAGTTCATTGTACACCATGCTGGCAGTTGAAACATCCCGATATTCAACCACTCGAAGGCGAGCCTTGGGATCTTTTGTCTCCACTTCTGACTGCACGTCGGGGACAAAAGCTCCCTGTCCAACTACTGCCATCGCCTTGATAGGATCAACCGCAAACCGCCCGCCGTCCTTGGCGTTGAAAACCAAGGGATCGACGGCATTTTCATTTGTAAAACACTTTCCGAACCACCCAGAGCGTACCAGTGCTCCGTCAGATAGATTACCGGTTTCGAAAGAATCTCCTTTCCACAGTCCTATTATCTCTTCCGGCTTGACTGGGGCGAGAGAGTCAAAGATTGCCATGGCCTCCTCTGGGGAAACCTTACCTGCGGCTACGGCCTGGTCGAATGTAGTCATATTGCTGTTTATTGTTAGCCGAGGTCTTTAGAATTAAAAAAGAAGATGGAGAGTCCAACATATAATTTAGTTTGCGACAAAGAAGCCAATGTACAATGTCGAATTGCTATATCTAAATCCGAGAATTACAATCCGAAATATTATATATAAGCCAATTTGGACATGGCACCAGCGGGCTCAGCCTCGGGTTCGGGGCTATTCATGCTTCCGTAGAATTGGATACATGGCCACTTCCCGAGGTCTCTTGGTGATGTTATTGGTTGGATTGAATAATAAACGCATATGAGTGATGAGTATGTGCAGAAGCTCTGCCAAGCAATTGAAACCGCTGACTCGCCTCTGCCCCTCTCTATAATACACATGGGGCCAATATGCTGGCAATTCAACATCCCTGTCATTTCTTCGCTTCTGCCCAAGACTCGCTTATCCTAAAGTGGTAGGTGCAGAACGGAGCGCTGAATCGCTAGCACAGAGATGCAAATGGACCAGTGCAAGCTCAGAATTAATTGTGTAGGTAACTTTTTTGCAGGTACTGGGATATGGCTGTTAGACCACACCGACCGATACTTGCAGATGGACTAATCCACCAAGACACAACACTTAGCTATGTTTTTATTGAAGCTATAATTTATTTTCTTATATTATGTTTTTATTTTGCCTTCAAATCACCAGTTAATGCTTTGCGCCCTCAATTCATCCTTTACATAACAGGGACGTTGTTGATCGGACGTTTCGAACATCCTGCCTTGCTGCTTATACGTACCTATCAAAAGTTATAGCAAACTTGTTTATTTGGTAATTGTGATTTAATAATTTGAACTACTTGCAATGACGTCTTAAAAGGCTAACAATCGTATATCGTCGCCGCATCTGTTATTTCTTAATGGACCGGGCATTCTGATTTACTGATAAAAATAGAAAATTTCGTAGGTGTTAGCTCTGCATCTAATATAATTTGTGCACGGATATTAATGATATGAAAACTGTCATAAATATACGTAGAAGGCAATGATTTTCACAAAACACCTGGTGCGGACGAGTTGTAGATAAACACGCGATCAAGAACACCAGTGCATCGAACTAATTTGTAATCAATATGTATTATTAATTCAAAAACCCCCCCTTATATGGGTTAATTGGCTATTTTGCGTATTCTTCCTATGTCGGCGCTGTTGAAGATGACTCAATAGCGGTACCGTGCTCAGGAGTGACTCAATCAACAACCTAAGTAAGACTTAAATAACACGCTAAATCTCCCCTAATCTCAACCATTTCTTGACAATTAAACTTGTACACCATACAATATGGCTGTGATATTCATTGACGAAGTTAATGGCGTTGATGCCAAAGAGACCCCAGGCACTGCCTTGGGGCCTTTCAAGACTCTAAGCGAAGCTTTCTTTCATCATGGCCCCGACAGCGAGTACCAAGTGAAAAAGACAGGAGAAGTTGAGTACAAGCCCGCTTCAAAAACCGCGTTAAAAAAGGCAGCCAGCTATGCAGCTGATCAACAAAAGAAGATTGATGCTGCCACAAAACGATTGGAAGACGAGGAACAAGAGGAGGCCGTGCATGAGGCAGCATTGGAGGCAGCCAAACAGATCAAGATTGTTGATGATCCTGCGCTTCCAGTGCCTGTCCGGATTACCTTGGACCAGGTTGACCCTAAAGTTATCGGGAAGCTTCGCAAGTCCAAAGATGAGCCAGCCGAGGGTGTGTTGCGTGTCCACGTTCAAGGACGTGTTCAACGCGTGGCTAAGCAGGGCGGTCTCAACTTTGTATCTTTGCGCCGGGGCCTGCATCAGATGCAATGTCTTCTTTTTGGGGATCTGGCCAAGTCGTATGACGCACTGACTCTCTCGCGGGAGACTGCCATGGAGATCACAGGCGAACTTTGGGAGGTTCCGCCAGGGGCAAAAGCGCCTTTCGACCGCGAACTTCATGCTGATTATTTCCGAATCATTGCCAAGGCACCAGGGGGAGATGATGCCTTCACCAACAAGGTACCAGTTGATGGCGACTCACAGACCTTGCTCGACCTGCGTCACTTGAGCCTGCGGCACGAAAAGCCTGCTGCTATCATGCTGGTGCGTAGTGTTGTTGAATCTGCCTTTCATACTGTCTATAGTGAATTATGTTTGAAGAAGGTAAGTCCTCCTGCCATCGTGCAGACTCAGGGTGAGAGTGGCTCTGCTGTGTTCAAGTTGGACTACTATGGGGAAAAGTCATATCTTGCCCAGACTTGCCAACTCTACCTGGAGACTGTGCTTCCAGTTCTCGGGGATGTGTATTCCATCGAGAAGTCTTTTCGTGCCGAAAAGTCACTTACACGCCGGCATGTAAGTATTCTACCTCATTCAGATTTCAGCACACCATTTATTTCCTTCCATTTTTCATTGCCAAAATCGACACTCGTAAGGTTTATTTCTAATGACAATGTTTAAACCAATAGCTTTCAGAGTACACCCACGTTGAAGCCGAGCTAGACTTCATTACTTTCGATGACCTGTTATCCCATCTCGAACACGTCATTTATCGTGTCATTGATCTCACACTGGAACACCCTGTCGCTGCGAAAGCTATCGAGAAATATAACCCTGGATTCACAAAACCCTCTCGACCATTTCTTCGAATGCGATACTCGGATGCAATCGATTGGCTCAGGGAGAGGGGCATCAAAAACGAAGAAGGGAAGGATCATGTGTTTGGTGATGATATGTATGTTGATACCTTATTCTTCAGCTGATAAGTTACTAATCCAGCCTGTGCAGTGCCGAAGCTGCGGAACGCGAGATGACCGATGAAATAAACCGCCCTATATTTCTCACTCACTTTCCAGCCGAGATTAAAGCTATCTACATGCAGAGAGACGCAGATGACCCACGTGTTACCGAATCTGTAGACGTACTTATGCCTGGTGTCGGCGAGGTTGTGGGCGGCAGCATGAGAATCTGGGATTACGACGAACTCATGGCAGCTTGCAAGAGTAAAGGTGTCGACCCGGCGGGCTACTTTTGGTATACAGACCAGCGCAAGTACGGATCAAGTCCCCATGGAGGATACGGCATTGGGGAAGAAAGGTCAGTAACGTCAAAAATGTGGTTGACCCCGCTCGGAACTAACAATGGTATGACTAGATTCTTAGCTTGGCTGATGAAGCTTTGGTCGGTGCGGGAGGCATGCCTCTACCCACGCTACATGGGTAGGTGTACACCTTAAATGCGTAATTATTTTTAATTCTATTGCGATATTTCCTGAGGAAAGCGGATTCATAAACATTCTTATCCTGTTGAGCAGACGGCAACCGGGGGATTTTAGTACCGCAACCTCGAGACCACAATCGTGTTTGTCTTAGGATTTAAATTACTTCCACTACGTATTATTCTATGAAATACATTTCATTATGCATTCAAAAAATTGTTGGATTTGGGAAATACTGTTTGACTCGTTGCTTGGTTTTGCCATCGCACTAACATCCCTGTGGACCTCTACCCCGGATTAGTTATCCACGAGAGGCTGTGAAACTGCCTAAACGGGGCGCGGCTGAGGGAGCCCTTCAGCCGCATGAGGACTCAGATCTTGCCACTAGCAACAACGAAGAGATGCGACTGCCGTAGACAAATTCGCGCGACGATGAAAAATGCCATGCGTATTAACTGTGCGAACATATATTTAGCTCGCCATCAACCGTTATGAACCCGTTCGACTACTCCGAGGGCTCTCGCTGCCAGACACGACAGCGGCTTTTCTTATCAATCGCCTCCGAAGCTGCGAAAGAGGCCCTACATTTCCTTGCAGGCGTCGTGTATAGATTTTTATGCGCTTTTATTGCGTACATTCTCGTTCTTCTCGTGCAAATAATCCCGTTTTGGTTCGTTATATATTTTTACTCCATACTATGGCCCAATCTCGCCAACGAGGTTCATTGGACCATCTTGGCGATCCCCGTCCTGATTGTCACTTTTATTTCTCGATCTTTGTTTACGGTTGTTCTAAATATCCTGCATTCTCTTGCTGAAAAGAGATGGGGGCGTGCCTATTCCAGAAGGATACCTAGGTGGATGGTCTCGAAACGAATTCTGAGCACCACCCGGGATCTGAAGAGCTCGTTTTCAGGGCTTGTATCCTTTTATCATGGCATTATTTGGCTCTTCCAAAAGGCCCGAGACTGGCGAAAATTCGGCATTCGATCTCAGGAAACCGTCTGCCTGGTCTGCCAAAATCTTCAGAATCGCAGAAGCTACATCGGTGAGGTCACCATGAGTCGTTCTGACCTCCGG
Organism: Calonectria hongkongensis; assembly: GCA_017140755.1. Taxonomy (NCBI): domain Eukaryota; kingdom Fungi; phylum Ascomycota; class Sordariomycetes; order Hypocreales; family Nectriaceae; genus Calonectria; species Calonectria hongkongensis. The sequence continues at coordinate 263,649 of JAACJA010000015.1, forward strand.
AACACCAAGGAAAGCTGTGTTATTTGCGCTACATTTCTTGCTGCTATACGCCGTAACTACCCTCCAAATGACTCATCAAAACGGTTTCATTTCCAATGGGAGCGTTACCGCCCTGGCGACGAAATAGTCCTAAGGTGGAACAAGTATAGAAAAGCGTTGACAGTGGAAGTGTCGGATATAATCACAGTTTGGCCTCGCATGTCATTTTATTGCCTCGGAAAAGGACCGGACCTACCATTCATCTCTTCTCCAAGAGCTGCTGTGGATGACACGCAATCCGAGGCAACCATGCATCGAGTACTGTCCTGGATCGTAACTTGCACGACGGAGCACCAGCATTGCACCAAAAACCAGCCAAAGCCTATGCCTGATCGCGTTTTGGATCTTGGCGACTCGCCTGACTCTCCAATAAGGCTAATTGAAACTGAAAATAAACTTGGCTACTATGTGTGTCTAAGTTACCGCTGGGGCCGCGCTGAGAATTTCAGAACGCTTGAAGAGAACAAGGCCGTACACATGGCTGGTGTCCCGGTAACAGCTCTACCGAAAACTATTCACGATGCCATAATTATATGTCGGAAGCTATCTATCCGATACTTTTGGGTGGACGCCCTATGCATCGTTCAGGATTCTGACGAGGATCGAGCGCGACAAATACCCAACATGGCGTCCATTTATGAAAATGCGTTTTTCACCATTGCAGCGACCAAGGCAAATGGACACGAGGAAGGGCTCCACCCCGGTGGTAAAGTTCGGGAGGTGATCCTAGACCGTATTCCAGCTGAGGAAATAGGGCATGGACTCACGGATGATATTTTTACGAGGCTGGAATACTCCGATAATGGCGGTGTTCGACACTGGGATATTCCAAGCCCTGACCAGCAACACGAGGAGGAGTGGCCACTTCTCACTCGAGCCTGGGTCTTTCAAGAGCGCCTGCTCTCGCCGAGGATGCTGCATTTTGCGAAAAGAGAAGTGGTGTGGGAGTGCCGCACAGGCGTATTTTGTGATTGCGGCCGAGAACATGAAGAGACGTCTGCCGACCTCAAGTTTCGAAGGCTCGTCAGTACCAAGTCCATAAAAACTAGCAACGCAACTCCGGACGAGCTGCGGGCGCTTTGGTATGCCATTGTTGAGCGATACTCGCAACTGATGGGGAATTTGACCAACGAGAGCGATGCCCTCCCGGCGCTCGCGGGTCTTGCCAGGCGCATATCTGGGCTCCTCGAGGACGAGTATGTGGCGGGGCTCTGGCGCAGCAATATGGTAGAAGGCCTGTTGTGGACTTGCAAAGATGAAGGTGTTGGTAAGACTCGCGGCCGACCAAAGGAATGGCGTGCCCCAAGCTGGTCATGGGCCTCTATGACGGACGAAATAGCTTACAAACACAGCACGTTGAAAGGCTGGGAGAAATCAAAGCTGAAAGAAGTTTATGCCCGCGTGATCAAGCTTCAATCTGTTTATACGGGCTCAGAGGGGACTGGACTGACCTTCCCATTGGCGCTGACTCTGTCCGGATGGGTGTCATTCGCCACAGTTTCTGCCCGGCGCGCAAATAAGAGAAACTGGCTCACAGACGAGGTTGAGCAGTTTCTTTACTACCGACTGATCTGGAAGCACGACGGGCGTGAGACGGCTTTGTGTCCAGACCACCCAGACGACGCCATTGACGGGGAAATGGTGCTGTGCTTGAGGCTCGCAAGAATCGATAACCGGGATTGGTACCTGGTGTTGATCAAGGATCCATCGGCGCCCAACACTTTCAAGAGACTGGCGCTGCATCAAGGAGGCGATGTGGCGTGGCATTGGTTGTCGCCTGAGAGTTGGCGGCGGCGAGCTGAACAACGATATCACGAAGAGAAACTCGTGCTACGGATTGTATAGTTAGACTAAATGGACATGCGCCAGTGACATTACATAGTTGACATTTGTGAATAGCAGAACATATAACTTGAAATGTGTTGCAGTGTTCAATTTACGTCTATATTCCCCATTTTCGGGAACCTAAAATATACATTCTAACATACTGTCATAACGTCGTGATATCCATCATATGCACCATTAAGCATTGGTCTCATCCCATCTAATCCACCGCCGGATAATCCCATCTACCGTTCGGACACCTTCACGTGTTGCCTCAATCTCAAACCACTCCTTGTGATCCCTTCCGCACGCTTCACAGTTGTCTTTGTTTGCGCGCAGGCCCATGCCGCCGAGCTCAATGTGAATCAGGCGCTCAACACGATGGCAGTGAGGTGTCATGTGGGGGACAACGCCTGAGGATTCGTCTGCGTTGGAGAGATATGGGTAGTACCGCAGGAGCTCAATCTCGTACCCGCACTGGCGCTGCCATTGGTTCATGCGGCGCTGGACGTTGGCAGCGCGACCGATTTTGAGCATCATCGTTTTGCCTTTCGTGGCGCTGCTCTGGTCGGCGAAGCGCGACACAACATCGCTTGGTCTTCTGGATCGGGTGCCGGGGGATGGTGGTTTGAGAAGGGATCGCGCAGCGTCTACTGGCGGCGCAGAATCGGATGTTGGTGTAAGCCAGAACATGTAAATGAAGCCTGGTTCTTCAGAGTCGACGAATGGTCGATTGAGCTCGGTCGTTAGGGCTGCAGAGGTGGCGGCATCAAGGGTGTCGGGTATCAATGGGCCCGAGTAGGAGCTGCTGGATTTCCGAGATTTGGAGCTCTTTCCAGACGAACCTACTCCTGCGCTTAAGCGCTGGCTGTTGTGGCTTTTTCGCGAGTCTCGTCGTGAAGGGGGCACAGAAGCTGAGGTGTGCTGTACCGGTCGGGGTTGTGGTCTCGGGGGACGAGGCTCTTGAGACTCCTCGATTGGAATGGAGAAGCAGCAACAGAATTGTAGACTGCTGGGCTGTGAGGGGCGTGAACTGGCGGATGGTCTGAAGCTCCCCGCGCTGTTGTTGCTCGACTTTCGGTGATCTTTCCTTCTCTTGTGTTTCTCTTGGAGATCTACCAGACCTAGCCGGTCCGCCAAAGTATCTATGCTGGTGCGGTTTTCGAGAATGGGCGTCACTCCGCCATTTGGGCCCGGGCTCGACTGCGCAGACCGGCTCGCTTGATCCTTGTGCTGCCAGCAGTAAAGATTCTCATCGCGTAGGTCGGGCGTTGTGGGCCGTCTGCTGGGCTTGGGCTGCACGCCGGTGAGGGGGCGGCGACAAGGACGGCCGTTGGAGGTGATGCCGCGACATGTCGCATTGGGATTGAGCGAGTCGTTGCGACCGATGAGCGATTCGGGAGTGTTGGCGACAAAGGGCATTGTCGGCTGTTGTTTGCGAGCGCTGTGGGAGCGCCGTGAGAGCGGTCGTGGAGGGCGAGTGTCTCTTTAAATAGCGGTATGTTGTCTCGTCCCGTCAGGCCGAATTTGGATGGAGTAGCGGTGTCTAGTGGAGCAATCCCCCCAGAAGTAGGAACAAAGGAGCCTAAGGGGGGACTCTCGCTTTTGTAGGAAAACAAGGCCTGATGCACGAAGCTGGACAGATGCAGCCTGGCCCGCAGCCTGGGCCGCCGAGGCCGTGATTCACCGTCATGGTTGGTTGGCGAAGCGCTGCGCTGAGGCAATGTCGCTGGCGACATGATCGCAGGGCTGTGGCTGAGCCATGTGGCTGAGCGGCCTCAGGGACCGCAGGCACCACGGCTGCACCGCGACTGGTTTGAGGCCTCTTTTGCGTTGGCTGACCCCACCTCTCCTCCATGTGCCCTGGCAGCTTCCGACAGTAATGCGGTGGATTCAAGGCACATTAGCTGGAACACGCTGGTGACGTGAATCGTGGTTGACAGCTCATAATTCCTGGGTCGTCGCCCAAAGCATGCGTGTTCAACTGTACCCAATCGGACAGGGGTTGGTCATGCTGTGAACTAGCTGCTTGTGACGATTGTTCCAAGGCTATCGACCCATTGTACAGAATGAAAGACAAAGTATCGAAATTGAGCAAATCTATTGCCTGGTTTCTTTGTGGGCGGCATGCACCAACACTCGCGAGGTTTTCCAGATGCAGCCATGCTCGGTCATGTCATGTGGGTGGTCATGACACCTATGAACAGGTCAACCGAGCTCAACCCCGTGATCACAAACCCCTTTCTATGTAAAACATACCAGCTCCGCGCTTTAGCCGGACATACCAAGTCAGTAGCCATATCTCCGACAAAGACCGTACAAATTGGCATTATTCACACACTGTGCCCGGCTTCTGCAGCGGCGCCGCTTGGTGTGGAGCAGTGCCGACCGACCCACTCCATCCCGCTAGCGGCGCCGACAGTGGAGTATCCTGTCGGCGCTCTCACGATGGACTTCATGAAGATAGGTTTATAAGGGACAATTCTTCGAGATGATAGAACCTTTAATCTGATTAATTCCATTCCATTCAAATCATTCTATCAATTCAACTGAACTCACTTGCAATTGCCCCCTATCATCCCATACCACACCATCGCAAAATGGCACCCAAGTTCATCAACAAACTGCACAACCAGCGAGTCCTTGTTCTGGGCGGCTCATCTGGCATAGGCTTTGCTGTAGCTGAAGCGGCTGTCGAGCATGGAGCCCATGTTGTGATTAGCAGCTCCCGCCAGCCTAAACTAGACAATGCTGTGAGCCGCCTCCAAAATCACATTGAGTCCAGTGGTCTCGTGCCGCGAGAAGTTACAGGCAAGACGTGTGACCTCTCCAACCCCGAGTCTCTCGAGGAAAACATCAAAGGCCTTTTGGAGTTTGCAACACAACATGGAAAAATTGATCACGTCGTCTACACTGCTGGCGACGCTCTTCAAATCTCTGATCTAGGCAAAGTTGAGGTTGGCAACATCTCGAAAGTTGGCATGGTGCGTGTCACAGCAGCCATCATCCTCGCCAAGCATCTGCCAAATTACATGAACCAGAGCTCCAATAGCTCCATCACCCTCACCGGAGGAACAATGTCTTGGCGTCCCAGTCCAGGCTGGTCTGTCATGACTGGTGTTGGCGGTGGCGTAGAGGCCCTTGGGCGGGGCTTAGCCATTGACCTGAAGCCCATTCGTGTCAACTGCGCTGTCCCAGGTGCCATTCACACGGAGCTCTTCGGCTCCATTCCCAAAGACCGACTTGAAGGGGTGTTGGAGGGCATGAAGAGAGACACTATTACACGCACCGTCGGTACTCCCGAGGAAATGGCAGAGGTTTATCTCTATTTCATGAAGAGCACTTTTGCGACAGGCACGTCTGTAGTTGCGGATGGTGGAAGATTGGTGGGAGACAGCAAGAATGCTGACATTAACATTTAGCGTTAGTCGTGCATATAGAGCGCTATGTAATTCATGCTGGAAATTCGAAATCGATGTTCTCATCAACTTGGGGCCATTTGCCACAAGTACGAAGTAAGCCTCTAGACCCAGCTGCTTTGGATTGAAGAATGTGACCCTCATCGTCTGTAATGTAGAAGACCAGGCCATTGCGAAATTTCCTACCAACCCCTTTGAGAGTCTCTTTCAGACGCTCAAAAGTGAATAGCAAAATTTCTAGGTCGTCGCGCAGTGCAGGGTCTCTTTTACTAGCGGAAGAATCTGGAGAGGGTGTTGATGGCTTCCTTCTAGCTATTGACGGACATGCGTACTCCATCGCTAAGATGCGGCCGGTTGTGAAGAGCATCGATGAGAGATGGGGGTTAATCACAAAATCCGTCGATGTTCTTGCCGCGTCTCGAACAATAGACACGCTACTGCGAGCCGCAGAGACGCAATGAGGCCAATTAGTCGACAATTCGGTTTTCTCATCAAGAACCTCGCCATCGTGAAGAGGTCTGTGATATAAATGAACTGCACTGACGTTCATGATGACGTTCAACCAGACCACATATGAAAAATCGCGATAGTCTGCAGCGGAAAGGTCTGTCGCCGAGCGAGGAAGTATGAGACGTATCCTTAACAAACTTGATGTTAACTTATCAATTTGGCCTTTTTGCTCTTCAAAGTCATAATCAAGCGCATATATGACCTCAGAAATGCGACCCAAGAGGATGTATCCAAGTATAATGAACTGCAACAAAGTTGTGGCTTTCTTTCGAGTCTCTCCTTGAACCAACGTGATTAACCTGTCCAAGTTCGTCGTGTACTGAATAGGGACATATTCGGGAGGTTCCATTGCGAGCTGAAAAGCATCTTCGTCCATCGGAAGGTTTATTCTCAATTGTCGATCGTCAACTGCGTGCATGAGTCCGATGGGGAAACACATTCCCCGATCAAAAATGAATAGCATCCAAATGCTTCTCCGGCATTCTTCAATTTCGACCCAGGAGCGACAAGGCTTTAGTCCAAGAGCATTGGGAATCATCTGGGTAGCACTGTCTAAAATGCTATAGCCGCCAGTCGCTGCTTTCCGCCATGCCTCACCTAGAGTGACCGAGGCGGCCGAATATTCGGTTAAAATCATGGCCTGAAAAATAATGAAATTGGCAGATATTAAAGTCTCGGTGCCATTTTCTGAGGAATGGATGGCTTTGGAAAAAAGAGATCTTGCTTCGTTATACCAATCCATTTGAGATTGTTGAACTTCTCGGCTCGGATGAGCACTTGCGGAAACGGCAATGATGGAGTAAAAAAGAAGAGAGTAGTCTTCATAATTAGAGTCGAGTTTTGAGAGTAGATTTGATTTATGAATTAATGGCAGGTATTGGTAAAACTTCTCGAAGTAGAGGTCTACTAGTTGCTTTAATTCATTGCGCGGTGGTAAAGGAATCACTGCAGGAGATGAGATTGAGCTTTGAGGCGTCGGGATACCCAGATCGTTCTGCAATACAGGATCATTTTGTCCCTCGTTAAGATCAGTAGTCGATGTTATTATGTCGCCCTCGTGATTGAGAGTTGCATGCTCAATAGACGGCCAGTCGAGTGGGGTATTGGCATCAAACTCATGGACTGGCGGAACCCAGTTTCCAACATCTTGCTGGGGATCTAAGCCAGAAACCGGAAGCCAATCTACTGGGAGTGAGCTGTGTAATGCTTGTGATGGAGCACCGGCGTAGAAGCAGAGGTCGCCGCGTTTAAGGCATGATGAACAGCTGGGGCGCTCTCCCTACTCCGCGCTTAGTGTTGGATTCAGTAGACATAGCTTGGGCGCTTACATCACACTTTTTCTTCCTGGAGCGGCATCCAGTACAGACGTTATGCGACTTTGCCAAAGATGACATGGTTTATGGGCGGCACGATCGTGATGGCATTGCATCGTCGTTCGCCTTGCGCCTGGCAGCATTGACGTCACGGAGCTAAGGCCGGACTTAGCATGCTGCAGGTATTTCCAGCTCACGTGACAAGTGCTCCTAGATATGAAGAGCTTCGGCTTGACGGCGTTCGTCCCATAACTAGCAGACGGATATTTTTAAACTAAGAGTTCATTATTTTCCGGTTTCTAATGTGGAACAGTTCCTTTTCAGAATAATACATTCGTGGTGGTCTTTAGAGAATCCGCGCTCACCTCACTAGGGCGGCATTTCACGACATCTTTGGGCTTATGACAAGCCGCATGTTAATCAACGCAGTTGCATGAGATTTGCGACCGGGAAGGGATAAATGAGACATGAAAGAGATAGAACCTTTTAATTCCAACTCCCCTTATGGCCCGATATATTCTTATTTTAGAGTTCACAGCTTACTTGAAACGTGCTCAAGTAATGTGCATGAGCCTTCTTTGGAGGTGCCATTGTGATTGCGAAATCAGAACCCTTACCAATAGAGTTTAGGTCAAAGAATAACATCAATTCTTTGAAAATACATGAACCAAATAGGGATTTTTATGCTCCGAATTATTCTGAACTTAGTTGAGTGTGCATCACATGCTGCATGCTTATGAAGCCGGCCATCAAGGTACTCACTTATTGAAACCAAGCTAGAAGCCGACATAGACCCTAAATTCATAATGATTCTATTGTAGCTGAAAGTGTACTAAAGTTAAATCTAGCTTGAAATTCACAATCTTGTTGGTATTTTAAAAGACATGCGCCTTGCGCCGTAACAATCCTCCTATGCTCAGCTCGTGAATAAAGAGCCGCGGCCACTGCCCATTAACCCAGTGGCAATTTCCAATCTTGATAAACTAGTCCATATCTCGATAATCTCAACGACGTTCGTCTCTTGATTAATGGCCCCCCCATTTGACTGTCAGGAACCAGGCCCAAAACGCCGATGCATCGTGGCCAATGCTGATACGCTCGGCGCGTCCTGGACGCGCGCACCTTGATGGCCTCGAGTTACAATGACGTCGACCCATGTGCGCAACTCATAGGGAGGCAGATGGCGCCTGGCTCAAAAAATTGAAACCCACAATGCCCTCGGCGACGACAAAGTCTTGGCCTGACGATGGCCGTGAGTACAGCGAGACGCGGCGACCGATGATGCCTTCGTTGCCGACCTCGAGTGAAAGCGGCTTCTCGAGGGACAATTCTACAAACTCGTCATTGTAGACTCTAGGAACAGCCGGCAACGAAAATTGGCGGAAGAGCCCACAGTCGCATGCGCTTCGGGTAAGGTCGCCGCTAGAGCTGTAGTTGCATGTCAGCGTGGGCCGGAAACGACCTTGGGAACCTTGATGGAAAGACGCACTGAATCACGACGTAGAGATCGGAGAGCGTCTTCATATCACAGGCTTCACTCGGAGTGAGTCTGGCATGAGTCGCTGTGCTGCTGCCAGGACTTCCGGGAGTGTGAAAGGCAAGATCGCCGTAGACGTTTCCTTGAGGGCTAATGTTGTTGATGGGAGGGTTGAGGGCAGCCAGAGCGCCTCCTCGAGGTCGGTTGGTGTTTTCCGGGCCGCACATGATTAGAAAGTAGCAAAGAGGACGAAGTGATGGAGCAAAGGTGAGAGTAAAGCAAGTTGAGAGAGAGAGAGAGAGTCGGAGACAGAGAGGAGAAAGGGCCCTTATGATGTTTTAAGCAACAAAACGTACGACCATCATTTCGATTATAAGCCATGGCCACGAATCTAACTCGCTCGGTATCTCTCAAATCTAGATCATCGTCACTGCTCCAAGCGTCCCATGCTCGGCGCTTGGTACGTGCCAGCTCCCCTGAGAAACTTGCGCAGTCGGGCGGATCCAATCACGGCGCCGCATTGACTAGCGTCACACCTAATCGGGAAACACTCTGTGAGCAAGTTTGAGGGAAAATGCTCACATGGAATACGTACCCAAAAAAATGCGCCCCTGACGGATCGGGATGGAATCTATTTATGCTGGATTTACGCATGATGAGCGGGGTCTTGTATTTCTAATAGATGGGTTTCCCCTCTGACGCAATTCCGAATACCCCGGCCTCCCCAGCGCGCGCCGCTCTACATATGTCGACCATGCTACCCCTCTTCTCCTCGTTTTCTCCTTCTTCATCTTGCATTTTTGTATTTAATTCTTGGTGTTGAATTCATAATCTGGACTTGAATCTTGTTCAATTGCATCCTTTTACCTCAGAAGCCATGTCTGTCACCACCTACACCCTCCCGGCGTTGCCCTACGCCTACGATGTGAGTCCTATTGCTACTTTCTCCCAGTTCCCCGCATCCCTACATTTGGCAATGGCATTTCCATTTTATTCAGAGCTGATTTCTCTTTCCCTCAGGCTCTTGAGCCTAGCATCTCTGCCCAGATCATGGAGCTTCACCACAGCAAGCACCACCAGGCCTACGTCACCAACCTCAACAACGCCCTCAAGTCGTACTCTGCTGCCACCTCCTCCAACGACATTGCCGGCCAGATCGCCCTTCAGGGCGCCATAAAGTTCAACGGTGGTGGTCACATCAATCACTCCCTGTTCTGGGAGAACTTGATCCCTGCCAGCTCGCCAGACGCCAAGCCCGAGAGCGCACCCACCTTGTTGGCCGAGATCTCCAAGACCTGGGGAGGCCTTGAGGGCTTCCAGGCCGCCATGACCAAGACTCTTCTTGGCCTCCAGGGCAGTGGCTGGGGTTGGCTGGTCAAGGACTCACACGGCTTGCGCATTGTCACCACAAAGGACCAGGATCCTGTCGTGGGAGGCGAGGTGCCCATCTTTGGAATCGACATGTGGGAGCACGCCTACTACTTACAGGTGAGCAAAGCTATAAGCGCCGTGTGATACACAAAAAAGAAAGTTTTACTGACCGATCCCGCTTAGTACCTCAACGGCAAGGCTGCTTACATTGAGAACATCTGGAAGGTCATCAACTGGAAGACTGCCGAGGCCCGCTTCACCGGCACCCGAGAGGATGCCTTCAAGGTCCTCAGAGCTTCCATTTAAGACAATGCATTAAAATAGAATAAATGACGAAATGAATGATCTTTTTAGTCTTATTTTCATGGCGTCTCACTGCACCACCTTGCCATGTTCCACCTCTCCCGAGACATTATTCCAGTCCGACCGTAACCAGACCTAGTACATATTTCATTGAGTTTACCCACCGAAGTGACAGGGAGAGACAGGTCTCGGTTGGCGATGAGAGTGACGAATAGTTTTACATTGATCCATTCACACACATGAGTCAGATGCGGCAAAAGTAAAATGAGTGTATTGCGTACTAGCCGAAACTAAGGAAAAGAAAGAGAAAGGTGAATGAGTGAGTGAATGAGAGGAAGGAGACAAAAGAGAAATGTGACATAAGATACAACCTGGGGTTATGTTAACATTCTCAAACAGTGTAGTCCAATTTATTCATCCAACTTAATTGCTGGGCTTCTGCTTCAGGGTAAACATCTTCGCGGTCCATCCGTAGGCTCGATTCAGTCTTCCACCGTATCTTCGGGCTAGCTGAATGGGCATTTTCCCCTGAGGGTGAGGTTCATGAAAGTGGATGCTTCGCCCGGCGTCCGTCTTCATTGGCGAAAACTGCCACACCGACCCAAACAGCTTCTCTGCTTTGAAGCCAACTGAGATCATAGCGTGGAGGAACTCAACCCACTCGACTTCACCGGGCCTTTGCGTCATGTCCGAATCGCACAAAATGGTTCGAAACAGTTTCAGAGTTCGACGATCAACAGATATTGCATCGTCCTCATCGTCTTGTTTCATAGGAACATTTTCCGGTGCTTTGACCGAATCGGACTTTTCCTTTGACGGCTTCCCTCTGGTCTTGACCTTGATTTTGGGCGGGGCAGAGCTAGACTTGTCGTCCAAACTCAAGGTATCAAAGCAGTCGTTAAATGGTAAAATAGGTATCTCAGAGTCAACAGACTGCGCTGGCTCGACTCTCTTCGTAGCTTTCGGCCCAACCCACTCAGGTGTCCTTTGAAGCACACGTTTGTTCCAAAGGAGACACTGAATTGGTGTGCCCTTTTCATGTAGGCCTGCTTCTTTGAGTTTGCTGTCGACTTCAGCCCAAAATTCATCTAGGTTGGCCTCTGATCGCCGAAGAATTCGGATATTCTCTTGGCCATGGCGCCTGTGAATAGGATAGGTAAACTTTCCCGGCGTTAGCATGGCCAACTCCCCCGCACGTCTCATCTTGTCACTGCCCAGAGTATCAAGGGTCAAAACTCGATTCTCGGTGTTTCGTCCGTATTCCCTAACCAGGTCGGACTTCTTCCTGAGGTATTCATGTCGGAAGTCTCTGGCCCATGGTTGATACAGGGCAATCTGCCTCATGCATTGGGCCACAATAGCGACATCACTCAACGCTTTCACCGTGTATGATGTGAACATGGATTGCGCTTGTGGTTCTTGTTGAATTATATGATCGAGGACATCAATAATGAAGGGCAAAGAATTCCACGTCCTCGAATAATGGTATTCTGACAAGATGTGCATTGTTTGTACCACACGACGCTCGACTGGTGTCCCTAGCCTCTCATCTAAGAGACGCAGAGGTGGCGGGGGCACTTTAGGTGTAGCATTTGCATCGCGAACGTAAAAGGGGCGAATAGGTGGTGAGGCACTCGCCAAAGCCCGGAATAAAATAGAAAAACAAGCAGCGGCGTCCTCGATATTGAAGCGAAAAGTGAGCAAGGCAGCCAGGTAATCTTTCGGGAAATCATCATATTGTGAGAATTCCCCTGCATACTTGTCATGAAGTGACCGTAGCACCCGTACCTTTTCAAGGAGGTCAGAAAAGACCTCGAGCCTCGTGTAGGAACCACGGAGCACAACTTCGACAATGCGGGACCACCAAATGGGTAGATGTCGTGCTCTGATAACAGGATCCATGGCGCCGTGTCTATCTTGGATCAGCTCTTTGCTGTGAGCCTTTGCTTCAGACAGCTCTTCCTCGAAGTATGACGGATCCTCACGAAGAGCCCAAATGTGATCTTCAGCGGCAGCAACCCTGGCCGCAAGGATACTTTCGGTCCGCTGCAAGTCTATTTGTGCTGGGACTCCATATTGGGACTGCATCACCATGGCGTCCAGGGACTTGAGCCCCAAGGAGTCATCGTCCGATTCCATTGCCGGTTCGGGAAGAATTGGGAATTTGTCGCTAGTGATATCATCCACTGGAATGTCATGAAGGATGTCCTTGCAGCAATCCGTAAGAAATTTCATTAGTTTCTCTTGGGCCTCCAAAATGTAAAGACCCTGGCTGGGTGTGTAATGAATTCGACTCGTTAGTATATCACAGTCGCTGAGGTGACTATGTCGTTCCTGTATCCGACCATATTTCTTGGCGGAGCATGAGTCGTCCAGCAGCACAGAGCGGCAGGGTAATTTAACCTCCTGCAGATTGCCGGTATCGAGAGCGTCATCGATGGTAACGCAATCCGAACCGGCGAAGACAGACGGAGCATTACGACCTCTAGAGTTGAGCAATAGAGGCAAAGATTTGCTCTGGAGCAGATCCTCTTGGTTGATGTAAGGGCATAGAAAGTGGCTCTTCTTTTGAAGTTCAGGGGTCTTTTTCTTTCCCTGGCGTAGAGAGCAGAGATCGTAGTCAGGCCGGTGTGAGACCGGCATGACGGGCCAGACTCTTAGGAGAATGGCAAGTCTATGTGACCTTGTTTTCTTGTGCCATCGCCGACGAATTGTACCCTCATGGCGTTCCAGGATATCTTTCAAGAGGTGGTAATTGGATATAATGCTTTTGGCGTGTTGTCTCGCCTGTAGACTAGCCTTGGCTGGATGAAGAAAGAGTGGATCGTTTTCCACGGACTTGATTTCGTTGCAAATTTTACCATCGGGCACCTCTTCATCAGTGTCTATTTCACGACAAGGCTGTTCGATGATACATTGGTCCCAATCGATCCAAGGATGGGACAATGGAGGCGGAGGCGGCACGTGTAGTGACCCTGGCTCTGGGATGGTGACCTCCGTGGCTGACATCGTTGAGGTTCGTGAGGAGGGGGCTTGGAGGAGTGAATGTAGGTGCTGTCCGTCTTCTCCAAGCACATTTTGGGTGGTACATGGCCGGGCTTAGTATATATGCCCCGATACAGACGTTTCCTAGGTAGTCCAGAAATCCACAGCACATGTTTTCATCGATTGGATTGTGCTTGTGATTGTGGTTGGTCTATGCAGTGACAGCCACGCTAGGTCCAGCCAAGTTGCACTTTGTGAATCCAAAGGGTGGATATCCAAGCTTTGAGCAGAAAGGCGAGGGCCAGACTGCGCTTGCTTTTCGCAATTTGCTTTTCTTTTTTCTGTGTGAATAGTCGGCTGATTTTGCTTTCTTTTTTTTAACATTGCATCTGCGTATGGGTTGGCGATTGCAACCCTATGGACAAATCAGATTTTGCTGTTCTGTAATTTGTTTCTCTTCGCTTTCTGAGCGACGCACTCCTCCAAGGAAGTAACCATAGAGTACGGTGCTAGGCAGCCGTGGACTTCGTCATCCTCATGATTCGCATCACAAGTTCCCAAAAGCGTTGCCATCCTTGCTTGTGCTTCCACCGGCTCGAAGGAGGGGCATATGCGACGTCAAACGGTCCAGGGATGGTTTCATCAATATGCGCTATTCACCGCCATATGCGTTGAAGCTGAATTTGGACGATGCATGCATGTTGTGACGCGAACAGCGTTCAAAAGCACTGTATGCGAGATGTGCAGACGGTACTGTGCATGCTTGGCTTGCATGATGGAAAGCGCACAATATTTCATCTTTCTCTTCATAGGCACATCTCGAGCAAACTACGTCGAAACGGTCGCTATTATCTTGATTTCCAAAAATAAATTCAGCAGAAAGATCTTGCGAAGCCTGGCCGAAGCAGAATGTATCCAAAGCGTGTTTAGTAAAATCAGCACTCTTTGCAAGATAGAGCCAGATGATCTGTCGTATCCGCCGCCACCAGGTAGCTGCAGAGTAGTCGAGCCACACGACAGCGCAGCCAAGCCGCTTGTAACCGTATCATATTTGATCGTTCTAAAACGCCAGCCCCTCCTTGATCAGATTGGCATGCGTTAATTCTGTGGATAAACATGACAAGTCGCGATCCAGATCGGGCCTTTAATTTTAGTGGCAAATCACTAATCCTACACATCTAGCTTAATTGCTAAACGCTCGAAGTTATTATCCTATCCCAGCCGAGCATAATATACATGGACATTTTGTGCTTTCGAGGATTATACTTAGAGCTTGCCAATTTTGCACAGAGTACTTGGGCGCAAGTCGTGCGTCTCGGGCTACTCGGTAGCAGACTGCTGCCCATGTGCGAGTTCCTTGATTTCCCCGCCGCTCTGTGCAACTGTGGCGGTTTCCATCAGGCTCCTCACAACGAATGGATGCACAAGGCAAGCCCATCTATTCCACATTGAGTTCAGCCTCTTGATGCGTGCTGACCAAGAAATCGGCTAGCTCCCCATTTCTTGCGTTACCGCTGCCACCGCCACGCCTCACGCAATGTCTCTAGGAGCGACAATGTCGTAGCATGGCGTACCGCCATGCTCCTCGCCACCCCTCATCCATGCCGTGTCTCATTATTTACATTGCCGACGTAAAACGAGCCGTCACATATCACTGCCCTTTCCCTTCCCGCCGTTCCGCCACTCGTTGTGGGCTCCCAATCAACTTCAAATACTCCGATGGGTATCCATGCTGTCCAACTGCCGTTACGGGAAAGTCGATGTTTATACGAGCAGCTGACCCCTTGATTTCCCATCGGTCGGAGATATCAGCTCGCCAAGACTTTTGCGCGCGGGGCTGCGTCGGTCAATACCGTGCTGTTGAGTACATAGCGAGCCCAGCAGTGGGCGTTGCGTGTTACTTGTGCTACCTACGTTATCCACGATCAACAGGCATCCCCATGCAACGTAACAGCTACTCTGTGAAACCGTTGGGCAGCGAGCTGAAAGCCAAAAGGGACAAGCATGCAAATACAATAATTGAGCGCTCCATACAGTCCAATCTGTCACCCAGCTGTACTGTACTGAGGCCTGGGAGTACTTACAAATCCGCAGCCACGGTTCAAGGCACGTGAAATGTAATACATGGCGCAACATTCCCAAGTGTTATCGGTTGTAAAATTGAGACATGTATTGTGGCTCCACTCGTGTTAAAGGCAAAGTTCCCTAAGCTGGTTAAACTTGGTCCGTGGCTTTAAGCTGTGAAAGCACCCGTTACATTGCGCAGTCTCCAGTATCAACGAATAATCCACAGCAATTGAACGTAGCTCCGGGGTCATTTTTCTTCACTAATAAACCAGTTAAGACGCTAAAAGCCGGTGGAAGATAGTCAGAAATAAGAGTTTCATGTGAAGTGTTGGCAAACCTTTCCCAAACATTGTTAGGCCCTCCAAATCACCAAAATCCACAGCACCGGTCCAAAATTTCCGTCTTCCAGTTTAACAAAACTGGTTTTTCGCAAACACAACTCATCAAATCAAGTCTTTGGGAAACATGTCAGCAATACATGCGAGGTGGTCTCCACCGCCCGTACCGCCTGGGCTGTCCTCGCCTCGTGTCTTAGGTACGACGGTGGCAGAGTGAGGCGGTCGGAATTAGATGAACATCCAAACTGGGCAAGGTTGCGCGAGAATGACAGGCTCCAGATCAAAACACTCCCAGAAGGCGGTATAAAGAGGATGAACCGAGCCAGCAGATTGAATTCACCAGTGAGTGAGACCACAACAACCGAGGAGAGGTTGAATAGCTTGTCGTTCGTTTCGTCTTTTTTGGCCTCCGTTGCGTTTGATTGGCATCATGGTGTGCCGCATCGCTTCCTTCGCCCTCATTGGGCTCGGGTAAGTCCTAACTAACAATTTGTCAAAATCCAGTGCTAAACTCAAGTTAGAGCCTCCCTTGCTCGTGCCCAAACGTATGTCCTGACCGTGACGGAAACGGTCACCGAGTGTGCAGCTAGTTGTTACTCTATCATTTCAGACTGCGCCCAAACAGGGGCCACGAGCTCTTTGGCCAACCTTTCTGCGTCAACAACTATTGGCGCTTCTGTAACTGGTGGTGACTCGTCCATCATTGTCATCCAAAGGACCACAAGCACAGACTCTCAAAATTTGACGACTGCATCTTCCATTCACACTGGTTCATCAACATCTGGAACTTCTTCAGTGGCCAATTCTACACAAGTCACTCACCAGTCTTCTTTACAAACCACGGCAACGGGATCATCTAGCATTGCCTCCATTTCTGCTTCGGTCACTCACCCAGTAACCTCATATGGTACAAACACCAGCTGCACGCTTCCGTATGAATGTGGCTCGATTGTTTCTGTGCAGAGCACAGGAGCTTTCTCGACCCCAACTGATATGGAAACCATGCCCACCGTGATCATCAGTTTCAGCTCCAGCTGGCTGCCGGTAAACTCGACTAGTGGGGGATTTTCGTACACTGACATGGACACTTCTTCGGTTATAGCGAATACTACCAGTGGAAGCAATATCCAATCGTCTTATTCGACATCGGTACCGATAAGTAACCCATCTTCGAATGTCCCCCAAGCTACAACTACGTACTCGACGTCAGTGGGTTCTCAAGTCATCACCACATCCGCTACTCAAAACGGTACAACATTTGTGACTTTGATCTCTTTGTCTACATCCGTGACAAGCGGAGGTTCGTTCTTTTGTGCAGCTGCGGGTGAATGCTCAAGCACCACAACTCAGCCCCAGACCGAAACAAGAACATTTGTTACGATCAACTCTAACCCTGCAAGCTCAAGTCTGAGTTCGGAATCAACGAGTGAAAGTAACTCTTCCACGCTACACTATACAACTACTAGAATGTTGACAACGCTGGATACAACCACATCGGCCCCAGCTCAATCCAGTGGGGGCAGTATAACAGGACAACAAGTCACTTCATCTGAAGCACCTACAACTGGAGCTTCTGCCTCTTCTGGTGCAGATACTAGCTCCGTCTACACTTCGAGCTCAAGCAGCGCTTCCGGAGTTTCAACATCAACCACAGGGACATCACAATCTTATGGAACCGTCTCAAATACCAGTCCATCCTCCAGTCTTCTCGTATCATCTGGATCCTCTGATTTCCTGTCGAGCCAAACAACCGAAACGGTTCCGGCTACGTCCGATACTATCAGAGTGCAGACTATTTCATCGACAAACACGCCGGCCAGTCCGTCTTCCGGAACGGAATCTTACAGCTTTTCAAACTCAACCTCAGCCATGGAAACGACTAGTGTCGGAACAGTTTCATCCTCGGGTAGCTCCATTCCACTCACAAGTACATCGTCTGGGGGTGCTGGATACAGCAGTATGTCGGAAGACAGTGCATCCAGCATAGCCACGCCCGCGTCAACGACTTACACGAGTGAAGTCACAGCCACTGTACCTGGAACCTCCACCGAAGTTCAATCTCAAACAAGCACTCAGAGTTCTACTACGATCATTAGTGTGGCGGGATCCAGTTCCACCGAACTTCCAGTTACATCTCAGTCCTCGTCTATGAGCTCCTCAGTACAAAGCACTAGTGCTTCTGAGATTTCGATCCAATCCCAGTCGGGTTCTTCTTCTGCAGGAGAAAGTGGCTCTACAAGCTCAGTCACCTTGTCGGCCTCACAACCCAGCACGAGCGAGTGGTCTACTTCAACTCTCCCTGCTAATTCGGGTTCTACCACAGTGTCGTTGGAGACCACTCCGTTGACTTCTCCGCCCACAACTCTCCTCACCACGAGTAAGACAAACGATATTTCTATCGCAACAAATTCCCAAGGAGTACAAACCTCCGAAACTCCACAGCCTTACTATCCACCCCCTGATGATTATTTTTCACCTCCTGATGACGATGATTCGTCCCCTGATGATGACGGTTCATCTCCTGATGATGATTATTCGTTCCCTGACGATGAATATCCACCTCCCGACGATGAATATTCGTCTCCAGACGATCAGTATTCATCTCCCGGGGATTACTACCCGCCTCCTGAGGATTATTATCAGCCACCTCCCCCTTACGATCTCCCTTCCTATGAGCGCAAGGCTTGACGGCTTGAAGGCAATTGAACAAACACGCTGGATATTATGGACAAAGTAACAAGTTGTTAATTTTCACCTTTGACATTCCTTTATATTTGAGATATTGGATTTGTTTATTGCAAGGACTAGTTAATTATTGAATGGATATTATGCAATCTTCAAAATGAACGTGGATTTCGATAAGTGACTGAATAGCATCGAATAACACAGGATCAACAATTTTAAAAAGAAAACCATAGCCTGCAGTTCTTGGATCAAGCTTTAACACACTCAATGACAGCGATAGGCGTATTTGGCTTCTGCTGAATGTTAAGAATCTTCAGCCTAGATTTCTCCACCAAATCCTCAAATTCACGCATAGTCCTCTCTTTTCCACCCAAAGTCATCAGGCTAAAGTCTGTTTCGGCTTCCACCCGTGATGGCGGGCTCGAAATGATTAATTCAACCAGAAGAAGGCGACTGTCTGGTGACATTGCATCAGAGAGGTGGCCTAGGATACGGATACAGGCCTCATCTCCATAGTCGTGAATACATCGTCTAATGTGGTAAATGAGGGCACCTGAAGATATTAGCAGATATAATTGAAGGAAATATGTGTCGTACCTTGGATAGGCTGTGGGTCCCTGAAATTGTGGGCCATGAAATTGACTTCCTTTAAGGCTGGATTCTTCAGCGCGCATGCATTTTGAACGACTTCGTCTTGATCCTGTACTATGCACCTGTTCCTTGGTAACCATTTGTTCTTATCGCACACAGCCTGAACAAGATGCCCTTTCCCACCACCAACATCAACAAACAGCGCTCGGTCCGTATCCTTGGCCATGGCCGCCTGGACCCATTCCAAATCGTACTCGGGAGCGGATGGCATGAAAGTCTCGACAGTGTCCATAGCATTCATGAATGCGCGCATTCGCGCTGGGTCGTCGTTCATAATTTCCCAAAAGGAAATTTGTGGCTTTCCAAAGGCGTAGCTATATGAACACCCGATCATATCTTGGGGTTCGGCGCGATTGGACCACTCAAAGTACTCAGGGAGGAACGCGCAGCTTTTTAGGACAGCATCCCAGCTTCAGAGCGAGTAAGCCATGGGGAAATAACATATTATGGCTAGTTTTATTGTCAATACTTACGCCATCTCAGCTAAATAGCTATAGCTGTTGGACTTCAAGTAGACCAAGGACTTTAGGGTATGTCCAACGTGATCATTGCCAATTAACTTGAGGATATTGTTTCCTACAAGAACCATGCTGACCCGTCCTAAATCATAAATGAGGATTAATTATAAATTATTATTGAGGCTGAATGACTCACTCATCAAAGATGGATCTGTATGAGCCGTTTTTGCCAACTCTTCGAAAGATACTTGTCCTTCCACTGGAATCGCATCAAACACTCCCCATTTAATAAAAAGAACTGTTGCCGACATGTTACAGACCATGCCAAGTCTTTCATTCCATTCATCTTTGGGCAAGATAGCGTGGTTGAATATCTCACGAGAAAGAGCCAGAATGTCTTGTCGACATTTGGAATGAGGATGGTCCTCGTCTGAACAAGAAAGATCATTGGCAACAACAGCTATCCGGCTGCATAAATCTTGAAGATGTTTATGATTGATAGACATGCTTTTTGGAGATTCACCGAATGTGATTATGGATGAAGGGAATGTCAATGCATGCCGCACTGTAATTGAAGGCGAATCGTCCAAGCTACATTTAAGTGCAGATTCAACATAATATATAAGAGCTCATGAAGCTAGATGCGATAAAAATAATCATATAATGATGGTAAGAAGGTATATTTCGGTTAATGCTTCCGAGAATCATACACTTGGTAACATCCGATCAAGCCGGCCAAATGCGGCAATCATAAGCAGTCGAACACAAAATCAGAGAAAACTATCTGCATGAGAAATGAAATAGAAGAGACGAGATTCGCTGGAATGGTATATGTGGCTAAATTTAGCCTCTCAGATGGTGGGTGACGAGCGTTTTGGATTGGTAAAGAAGACTAGTTGTGCCAACAAGTGGTCATGTCAGCACACAAACAAGTTGTAGGTATAATACAGAAATTCTCGTCCATGTGATTTATTCAGGTAACATGGAAGAGTCACGGGAAAAACGCCGAGAACGCAGAGAATTGTTGAGATATTCACATCATGACGCGGCTCCGGCTAGAGTTCCTGTTATGGGTTAGTAGCTGGCAAGCCAATAATTTCTTCCAGGTACAACTGACCAACTACTGAAAATATTACCCAGATAGCAGCAGTTTGAATCAACTTTGGCGGGCAAAACCTAAGAAAGAATTAGTACATCGCATCTCGGTCCTCTAAAACACCGGCTTACAAGACACCGGGCATCTGCAGAAAGCTAGACCAGTACGACCACTGCACTAGCGTCACATAGCCCATCAATACTGCCGCCGCAACCGCACTTCCAATCCTCTTGATCGCAGCGTTCCGCCGCCTCGTGCTCTGAACCCTCACCGTCGCCCTTCCGTCGGATGCTACCGTCACGGCCCATCGTCGTCCCAGATCGTACCGGCGGCCATCCACGGGAAACGCATCACCGTAGCGCTTAAACACAGGCACGAAACCAATCATGCACAGAAGCATAATAGCCGGTGTGCTAGACACAAAGCTAATAATGTCGTCGATATAATCGGCGGGTTTCGAGTCGCTTGGCATCCGATGCCACGTCACGCCAGTAAACATGGCCGCGATGAGCAGCAGAAGGAGCTCCGAGATTGCCGAGGCAATGTATGCGTCCGTATAGGGGAATTCTATGCGATCGTCGAGCTTCTTGTCAACTATGTTGGTCTTGTCATAGTCTCGCGAGCGTTGTATCCCCACAAGACTTCGCAGAAGACCAAGGATAACAATGTGGAACCGTGGCCGGGCGATGTATACTGTGAATATGTGCAGCATGTTGAGGTGGTTGTAACCGGGTGTATTTCCAATCATGCCGGCGATGGACGCGTTGGCTAGGAGTTGACAGGAAAATACCAGAGTCCATGTCAGCGCAACCGAACTCTTGACCCGTCGTCCAAGCCGTCCACGGGAGAGGTAGTGAACGAGTGGTCTGTACGCGACAATGGGCGTCAGGACAACAATGACGGCTTCGGCGACGGCAAAGGCCGTCAATATCTGGGACGGCGTTGGACAAGTATCGCCATGATCGATTTCGGTTGGCGATACAATCCACTCAAAGGGAATGGGCGGGAGCTTGTTCGTGGGGATGCCGCTATACAGCCCCGTGTTGATCCCGAGATATGGTGCAATGGTGGAGCCATTTATGGATGTTGAGTTTCCCGCTGAATACGCCCCGTCGGGTAGCGAGTTATCGCCGTGCAGCTTAGAAAAAAGAATGCCCATGATTGCAGTGGTGATGAAAAGACTTCACACAAAGACGCAACGGGGTTGTCATCGCATCAACTTGTGCGCAGTCCTTTTCTTTTTGACGACGCGATGCACCTCCTTGAAATCGATGGCTCATTCTGAGTGTTCGCTGTCAGCATTCCTACTTGGTCTGACCAATCAACAGCCGGCATATGAAAGGGCTGAACGAAAATGCGGATCAAATGTGGGGCATTTCCGAGACGCGCAGCAAGTTCCCAATTTCGGCAATTCTATGCCTTTTCTTTGTAGGTACTTAACATCCATCTATATTGCAACACGTCCAACGCGCGTCTATCATGAGTCTATTTATTTCCGCCATCTAAACCATTACAAACCATCCTTCACAACATCACTTTTAATGGGCCTGTGACAAGCAGACAACGGCCCACTTTCCGTGCCACGCCCATCGTCGGGAGCCCGAGTCACCACCACCTCCTTCAGTGGCCTTGAGCTCTTCATCCTTACCAGCAGGAAGTCCGACGACAACATCGGCCTTGCATGTTCGCAAGGACAGGACGTTGACACCAGAAGAGGGGCCCATGGGTCCAAGCGCCTCGCTGAAGGGAGTAGTAGGGTCCCACCAAGCCTATAAGTGGGTTAGTGCTGCATTGGAACAGAGCCGTCTTACAAACTTACATCACCAGTGAGCTTTCGGTAGTTTAGGTCACCCTTGTAGATAACAAGCTCGGCAGGCTTTAGCTCCTCGAGGAGTTCGGGGTTCTGGCTAGGCAGACGCCAGTAGCTGCCACCGGCAGTCCAGTATCGGTTGGGGCGGAGGATGAGCTGACCCTCAGTGTGGAACTTGGCCCACTCCTCGAAGAGGAACTTGAGGTCGTTCTCGGCCTCAGCAGAGAGAGGTTCAGGGGACTTGCCCTGCAGCTTCTCATCATCTGACTGGGTTTCGTAGAGAGCACGTGGGTTGGCAATAGCGTTGAGGAGTGCGCTAAAGTCGCTGGGAAGGACATCGGAGACGAACCAAGGGATAGACTTGGGGCGTAGGACAACTTGAGTTGCCAGGCCTGAAGAGAGCAGGTAGCCAGCCAGAACCAGATCTACATACAACTCGAAGCCGGCGTTGTCAAGGACAAAGTCGACACGTCGCTCCTTCTTGCCTTCAGCTCGAGCCTTGCTCAGGATTTCGTAAGCGCGAGGGAGGTCGTTGACAAGGATGTTGGCTTCGGCCGCCTTTCGCGCCTCAGCACCCTGGAGTTTTTGAATGTCCTCATAGGTCATGTTAGTGAGGAGAGAGAGATCAGTTGCGTTGCCCCACAGGCAAATCTCAAAGACTTCGCTGAACAGGATCTTCTCAGCCTCTGCGTTGTGAGTGGCATCCTTGCCAGCGCGAATCTCATTGATAATTTCCTTGTACTTGCTAGCAAGTTCTAGGACAGCCTTGCGTGAAGATCGGAACGTGTCCATCTTTTGGCGGGCGAACATGTCGTAGCTCTTCCAGTGCTTGGTAAGAGTGAAGAAGGTGCTCATGCGTCTATCCAAACAATCAGACAGGTCATATATTAAACATGAAACATGAGGTATTTACCTGTACATGTAGCACTCAGAAAAGAGCCATGGGACGTTGTACCAGGTAGGGGGGTTGCCGTTGCCGAGGGCATCGACCTCCTTGTTGTAGGCTACGATCTCGTCGCTGAAGCCATCATCGGGAATGTGACTTGGATCGTTGGTTAGTTTTCTTGTACTGTCGTCTCTAGGGAGGGTAATCGTACGTGAGAGGGCGGTCATGTTCAACCTCGTACTTGAGGGCGGCGAGCTGCTCGATAATCTTCTTGCCTTCGGCCTGGGCCTCAGGGTCGGTGGCAGCGGAGGTAGCACGGTACACGTCGTCAATGGCACCGGTCTGTGGATGAGTTAGAACTCTGAAGAAAGGTGTATGCTAGCTGGTAGCTACCAGAATGACAGGCCATCGCTTGCGGACGGACTCGTGTGCGAACGACTTGGGGTCGTTGGTGTAGGACTGAGCTAGACACAGGCTGTCAGTTTCATAGGGCACAAAGCTCGCAGAAGCACATACGTGTCTTGGTATCGAACTCCATATTGAATTGATTGCACCGAGGGGCTTGTCAGGGGAAAATAAATTGCGCGCTGTCGGTTCTCAGGGACTCGGATGGCTTTTAAGGAACTCGTCGGACCTAGCTCTGGCTCGCTGATCCTGCCGCTCACATTTCATGGAGGGGCATCGCGGGGCAGGTACAAAATGGTTAGTGGGGCAATTGTGGATATAGGAATGACGTCAAGCCCCGTTAGCGTGCTGATCGGATAGCGACATGTTTGCGAGTCAGCTTGGACTCAAGGGCGTTTTTCGGGGTTATGAGGGGATGGGAAATTAGTCCTTGCGTTTTGGTAACGGTCTAGGCCTTGTGAGAGAACTTTAGTGTTCGCAAACCTCTCTAAACCCGCTGTAGGAAACCGAAATTACATTAAAGCTACAAACCACCATGATAAACTCGTAACCGCGCAAGACGCCATCGGCTGGGGAACGGTCCACGGCTGGTCCACTCTACGGATAGAATTAACCACTCGCCTTCGCTTGTCCAATCTGACGGCCGTATTGGAACATACGCTACATGTGGCGCGGTTTAAAACTCGAAAGCTGGTTGCAACAGTCCTTCGGCCCCTGGCATCAATGCATTATATCGCTCAACAAAGAACAGGACGTTATTCGTCCGAACCTCATGGTGCGACGCAATGTCTTGCACGGCGTAATGCGACGGGCTGATCCCGAGTCCTCAACGATTTCTCGCCGAAGACTGCCTTGTTCGTCACAAATCACATAGGGTCGCACTCATGGTACTTGGTTACGTGCGAGTCATTGCTTTTCTCTAAATGGCCAGGACCAAGCTCCTTGCTGTGCGTTGCTGCTTGGCCCATCCTTTTTGTCGTACAGGAGTCCTGAACGGTCAAACCTGAACACCTAGACATGACTCAACCATCCGGCGGTCGGAAGTCATCTTATGCGCGCCAGGAACTTCTCCTTATCGACCTCGCACGGTATACCTATTGAGCACCGAATCCGTCATCATTTTTGCTTTCAGCATCACTCCTCTTTGTCAGGATTTCGTCAATAACACCCAGCTCCAATGCCTCCTCTGGAGTCAAGTACTTGTCTCGCTCCATCAGGTCGTTGATCTTCTCTAGGCTGAACTGCTCGTGGCCCTTGGCCTTGTTGAGGTGATAGTGCATAATCTTGTTCGATTGCTCGCGAATTTTTTGAATCTGGTTTGCATAGATTAGGATATCCGACGCTTGTCCTCGAGTACCTCCCAGCGGCTGGTGAATCATGATAGAACTATGGGGCAGCGAGAAGCGTTTGCCAGCCTCGCCTCCTGCGAGCAAAATGGCAGCCATGGAAGCTGCACTTCCGACGCACACCGTGGAAACGGGAGATTTGATGTACAACATGGTATCGTAAATGGCCATTCCTATCGCCGTAAGCCGACCGTTCAAACGAGGGAATATGCACGCGCACCTGACGAGACGGAGCCACCTGGGGAGTTGATATACATGGTGATGGGCTTCTCGGGGGTGTCGGATTCAAGCCAGAGGAGTTGCGATACGATCGAGGCGGACATGTAGTCGTTTACCTCCCCATTGAGGCAGATGATACGTTCCTATACTGTCAGCATGTGACGGCCCAGCGCTGGCCAACTGGACATTACCTGCAGCAGCTTAGAAAAGATGTCCCCTGGGATCAATTAGCTACAAGATCAATCAATTGTGCTATATAGACGCCAACATGTTTTCCTTCCGCCGGCCTGGAGCTGTTAGCAGGTAGATTGCGCGACAAGGCGGCATCGGAGCTCACCGTCGTCTCCTCAATGTAGGGCATTGGGATGTTGCCCATGGGCGGTGTCGATCCGGGCGCAGCAGAGCTAGAGAAGCCAAAGGCCCTCACATGCTGTCGCGAAATGCTGCGCAGCGCAGGTAAAAGTCTAGGTCGTAGCATCATATCAGTTCAGGTCAAAATGCTGTGCTGAAACAGCGGAAGAGAGTCAAGTGATGTGATGCGATGCTATGCGACCGGCTAGAGTGGGGGGAGGATTGATCCGCCCCGGAAGCTAGCCCAGCGCGTCCCAGAATTTCCAGGCCTCACGATGCTTGAGCTCCAATTTTTGCCTTAGCTAACCACAATTGCGGCCAAAGTACAACACACAGCGCACAACCCCATCCGTCCGATAATGAGCAGCCTGCGCACAATCGATTGGCGATGAAACGATGTACGGCTATCAGCGCGGGCCGCTTCCCAATTACCCGCTGCGGTGTTCAGATCCAGCCTCGACGATGGCGCTCCTACGATAAATCTGACCTCACCCAAGAGGCGCTCCTAGAGCAGGTTGAGTCACAACTGGGCAAAGATCTTGACGGAAACCCACTTCGAGTCGATCCCAATGCGAAAACAGTTACGACAGCTGCGGGAGCTCTGCCCATTTCGCCCATTATGGACCCTGTATGGATGAAGGCCAGGCGACGACAAAGAAAGAATGACCCGGGAAAGATTTCTGGTCAATTCCGCAAAAAGCTGTCAAATAACCCATTCGGTAAGGATAATCATCTATGTCTTTATTTTTGGCAGTTTTTTTTTAACGCATAATACAGCTGAAGCTCTTATGACCCCTTTACGAAAATGCTTTAATACCGACTCGTACCTACCCAGATACTTTCTCCAAGACTTCGAGGTTATAAACAATCCCAAAAAACCTGAGCAAACTTGGCTTGCACCAGGAACTTTTTCATTTGACTCAGTTGTCCCGGTATACCAATCTGGTCCCTGGTCTCCTACTGGTCAAACGCACACAGATCCAAGAAATGTCAAATCAGAAAATGCCCAGCCAGTGCAAGAGGATGCCGCCGACGTATTAACCAGCAATTCCAATACGCCAAAGGGGTCAAAATTAGAAGCAGGGATTGTACAAGAACCACCTCTAGTAACGGAGAGGCGAAAACAATCGCCCTTGACCACATACTGCCTATCCCGAAAGGGGGTGCTTGACGCAGTTTCTGGTGGTCCCAACTCTACAAAGACTGACCGCAGGCTGCTATCTCGCATGCTCGCTCTCCGCCACGGGATGGCCGCAACCACAGTTGAACTGAAAAACAGCGTTTGGCGGACAGACATGGGCGATTTTGTTTTGAAACAACTGCGACGCACTGCAGGAGACGCCCTCATCTACCGTGCAAATCGAAGTTCTGAGCCAGATTTCCGCTTTCTCCAGCCTGTTAATAGCTGGGACGAGGTAAAAGACATCGATAAAAGAGGATGTGTGCTCTGGTTTTCGGACAAGGTGGATCCCGTGGCAGATTCATTCGCAACACTGGACGTTGAGGGCGCTCGGTGGTGGAGCAAGATGCCAGTGCATAACATGACCTGGCTCCTGGGGGAGCAAGAGGTCAAGAGATTGCGCAACTCATCAGAAATGCTCAAAAAGCACAACCTTGTAGTGCTAAAACTCTGGAACAGTCACAGTATGAGGAAGCTGCACTTGATTCTCTGGCGACTGCAAGGATATCTAGCCGAGACAAGGCGCCAAGAAACAGACAAGGAATAAATACAAACAACGTGTATAACAGCTGCATAACTATTTATCCTTAACAACCGAAGGCTCCGTCTCCACTACGCCGGTGTCCGCGTGTCCATCACCGATTTCAGGCGGTTTACCTCCGGGCTGGGCTTCGGGGGACAGCGTGCAAAGCGGGCCGTTGGTCGTCGGGGGGTTTCGGCTGATCCTATTGGTGCTTGTGGGTCGATGGCGCTTCAGGCCTTCGGATTCCGATGACCCCTAAGGCCCCAGTCGTTGGGAAAAGCTATTTCTTGCGCAAACGGTGTCCTCGATTCACAATCGCCTTTGCGTTTGCGCTGTTGACAACTTACTAGCGCAAATAGTCTAGCGGCTTATTTGGGTCATCATACACCAGATTAGGCCGTGACTCGGCCGGTTGTTCGGCAGCCTTCGGAGATTTTCCTTTGTCACTCACCTGGTTCAGTGTCTCCGAACTTGGCAAGAAGCACGGCCCAGTGGCAACCACAACAGACAACCCAACACAAACAACAACTATTTGTACAAAAAAGCTCCGCATCCCTAGAGATGGACAATAACCCGGAACTTGTCCAGCCCGAAGACTGGCTGCAGCCTAACGCACGAGGCAAGGAAGTGCCTATCTTCCTCATCCATGATGGTGGCGGCACAACATTTGCTTACCACTGCCTGGAAGCCATCGGCCGCCAGGTCTACGGCATTCACAACCCCCATTTCGAAACCGACGATGTGTTCGAAGGCGGTATTCCCGAAATGGGACGACTCTATGCCCGTTTCATCAAGAGTGCCATTGCCAACCCGGACTTCGCCGGTCAGCGCAAGTCGAACGGAAGCGTTGACATTCTGCTCGGCGGATGGAGCCTCGGTGGACTTTTGAGTCTGGAGGTTTCACGCTATCTGGCTGAAGACTACAGTGTCAATATTATCGGCATCTTGATGATGGATAGCGTGTACCCTTTCAGGCCTACAAAGGGCCTCCGAGTAGCCCCTCCAGATTACAGCGAGGAGGGCAAAACCAAGAACAAGATTCTCTCGCAGCGCGCCATGAAAGAAGCACGACGCATGATAACAGAATGGACTCTTCCTGTTTGGGATGGCCATCTGGTTGGGCGTAGGCCACCCATCTCATTGCTGCGAGCCATACAGCATGTCCCCCAAGATGTGCCAGGCACAATCAGTTTTGTGGACGTGTACCGAGGCGACAGAAATCTGGGCTGGGACCAGTACGAAAAAGATATGTTCACAGAAATTGTGGACGTGAATGGACATCACTTTAACATGTTTTCATTCGACTACATCCCGGGCATATCAGCTGCGATGAAGACGGCATTAGAGGAGTTGGAGATGGTGGCGTGGGCTGCATCTCGTTGAGATGACAACAAGTTGCACGTCTGAGCCACCACCAGTGGCTGAGAATGTGGCGCTGAAAAAAGAATAAAGGCTCATGATTCGATGGGTTCGAGGCTGCCCAGGCCAGCCTCACATTTGTAATTCACTCCTTGAGCAGGAGATGTTTCTACGTAGAGATAGATGGGCATTCAGGTCACGGCCGGGGGCATTCGAAATTGCCTCGGTACGTGCCGATTTTGCAAGTTGATTTAGAGATAAAATAGATTAGAAACATTGTTGGGTTTGGAAACGCACACTCCGCGATAAAGTAGAACGCCAAAAATGCATCTTCAAAGTGATGTCCTACTTTATCATATAAAATCGTGAGGTAAAGGATGCCAGATGATCTCGGCGAAAAGGCCAGTAATAATAAACTATGTGTCTTATTATTTATGCATAATCATATATACATTTAATACACCATCTATAGTTCATATTTCATGTTTCTTCTGCTTGTCTTTTTTTTTCGTCCTTAAAATTGATACCCAACTCCAGACCAGAGCGAAGCGCTTCACCGCATCGCCATCTCCCGGATAGCACGGGTCCTGAACAGGCAACTGGCAAGCTTCGATGACATGACCAGCATCTGCATTCCTCGACTCTCGGGATTAAAGGGATTAGCAAACCCAACCAACTCGTAAACATTATTATTCCACATATTACGTGAGGCGCACCGAGCGCCACAGACTCTCGTAAGAGCCACCAGCCACTTCCCAACGTCCCGCTCTCTAAATCCCCAGCCAAATCTATCGAGGGGGGAGGGGGAGGTTCTCCATATTTTGTTCGTTTATCTACACTCGGTATTGTAATTGTCTATATTCATGACAACCACTCAAGACCCCAGATCCTGTGGCTGAAGTTGCTGCAGTCACCTTCGGGCCGAGCAAGACATTCAAGACCAATGTGGCGGTCGCCTATTCCCGGCTCCGGCTTGGTGGATCCCGGCCGGGGTCATAGCCCAGAGAGCCAATGGCTGGCAGGCAATTGTAATGCGGGGAGCTCTCCAACAAGGCGGGCCACAAAAAAAAATGGCACTCGAAATCGGAGCAGCGAGCCTCTCTGGACAGAATAAATCACTCACTATGTGCCGATGGTGCAGGCGGGAATCTGTTTGGACTATTTAGGCTAGCCCTGATGGATGTGCACTTTATTTTGTCCGCCTTAAAGTCACAGGGAGAGTCACAGGGACAGAGGTTCAATTTTCAGTAGAAAGTAGCCGACATCGCACCAAGCAATTTCGAAACTCAAACCTCCCCGACATTCCGCCTTTGAGTCAATTGACGACGCCTCTGGTTGAGCAAACCACCGGGCTCTGGTCTCGAAGCGGCAGTTTTCTACCAGTTTAGATCTCCCCCGGGCCTTCAATTGGCTCTGATCGGCCGGATCCTGCTTCTATACCCATCCCTGTCGTCCCTGTCTTCCTCCCACACACCACCATCGCAATGCTGTCCCGCTCACTGCCTTTGCGGTCAAGAGCCCTAGGAGCTCTCTCCTCCACCAGGAGCCATGCGTATGTACCCTCCTCCAAATCTTTGGCCTTTGTTGTTCCGCCGCCTGTCAATTCTCAGCCATGCTAACCCAACTCCCCCGCAAAGTCGCCTGCTCTCCACCACCGCCATTCGCGCCTCAGATGGCCAGCTCAATAAGACATCGGCCAACATCACCCAGCCCAAGTCGCAGGGTGCCTCCCAGGCCATGCTCTACGCCACCGGTCTCGACGATGCCGACATGAACAAGGCTCAGGTCGGTATCTCGTCCGTCTGGTACGAGGGAAACCCTTGCAACATGCACTTGATGGACCTCTCCAAGGTCGTCAAGGACTCCGTTGCCAAGTCCGGCCTCATTCCCTACCGCTTCAACACCATTGGTGTCAGTGATGGTATCTCCATGGGTACCACCGGTATGCGCTACTCGCTCCAGAGCCGAGAAATCATTGCCGACAGTATCGAGACTGTCATGAACGGTCAGTGGTATGACGCCAATATCAGCTTGCCTGGTTGCGACAAGAACATGCCCGGTGTTGCTATTGCCATGGGCCGTGTCAACCGACCCAGCATCATGGTCTACGGTGGTACCATTCAGCCCGGTTGCAGCAAGACTGGCGAGTCCATCGACATTGTCTCTGCCTTCCAGGCCTACGGTCAGTACATCGCCGGCGAGATCAACGAGGAGCAGCGTTACGACATCATCCGAAACGCCTGCCCCGGACAGGGTGCTTGCGGTGGCATGTACACTGCCAACACCATGGCCACTGCCATCGAGACCATGGGTCTGACCCTCCCCGGCAGCAGCAGTTCTCCCGCCGACAGCAAGGCCAAGATTGCCGAGTGTGAGAGCGTCGGTGACGCCATCAAGAACCTGCTCAAGGAGGACATCCGCCCACGCGATATCCTGACCCGCCAGGCCTTTGAGAACGCCATGATTGTCACCACCGTCCTCGGTGGCAGCACCAACGCCGTCCTTCACCTTATCGCCATTGCCCACTCCGTTGGCATCAAGCTCACCATTGATGACTTCCAGGACGTCTCCAACCGCATCCCCTTCCTTGCTGACCTCAAGCCCTCTGGCAAGTGGGTCATGGCCGACATCCACAAGATCGGTGGTACTCCCAGCATTCTCAAATTCCTCCTCAAGGAGGGCATCATCGACGGCTCCGGCGTCACCGTCACCGGTAAGACCATGAAGGAGAACGTCGAGAACGCCCCCGACTTCCCCGAGGACCAGACCATCATCCGACCCTTCAGCAACCCCATCAAGCCCACCGGTCACATCCAGATCATGCGCGGAACCCTGGCCCCCGGTGGCTGTGTCGGCAAGATCACCGGAAAGGAGGGTCTCCGCTTCGAGGGTAAGGCTCGTGTCTACAACTCTGAGCCCGAGTTCGTTGCCAGCCTCGAGGCCGGCGAGATCAAGAAGGGCGAGAAGACCGTCGTCATCATCCGATACGACGGCCCCAAGGGTGGCCCCGGTATGCCCGAAATGCTGAAACCCTCTTCCGCCATCATGGGTGCCGGTCTCGGCAAGGACGTTGCCCTGCTCACTGACGGCCGCTACTCTGGCGGCTCTCACGGTTTCATCATCGGCCACATCGTCCCCGAGGCCATGGAGGGTGGCCCCATTGCCCTCGTCGAGGACGGCGACAGAATCGTCATCGACGCCGAGAAGGCCGTCATTGACCTCGACGTCCCCGAGGAGGAGGTTGCCCGCCGCCGAAAGGCCTGGACGGCCCCTACTCCCCGCTACGACCGGGGTACTCTGAAGAAGTACGCCTCGCTTGTGAGCAACGCCAGCTCAGGCTGTGTGACCGACGGTGCTCTATAAAAGGTGCTCGGGCGGTTGTTAGATTATTTTATACATATTTCACGTTTTTATCACGGGTCGGAAAAGGCGATTTGAATACAATTTTTTCCATCTAAATCACTGTCTTGCTGTTCTGTTCTGTCTCATGTGGATGTAAATTGTAGAATGGCGGGGTATACTTCGCCCTGCCGATTAACACAGCGCACACTGCAGCTTGCAACAAGGTGCACAGTAGGTGATAAAATTACACGTCATTACAGATAAGAGCCGCGAAGCACATACCAGACAGCTATCGTAGCAAACCCAATTCCTGAGGACAGTGCCGATCCAATAACTACATCAACGGGCATTACAAAAAGATTCAATGGCAAATAGCTCCTCGCAATGCAACTCCAAATCCAACCCCGGGAAACGAGCGTGACCCTGTCCTCTGGGAACGCAATCTAATCATCCGTCACAAAATCGACGCAAAAGTCAAAGAATATTGTTTACAGATTTACGCCTTCTTTCCATTGAGGGCATCCACGAAAGCGGCCTTGTCTTTCATGGTGAGTCCAACTCGCTTGACGCGGCTGAGCCTGGCCAATGCCTCGCCTATGCGATCAAGAACCTTTTGCTCCTCACCAGAGATGGAAGCGCCGGTCTCATTGCGGCGCTTCAGCTCTGCATCACTGCTGGTCGATCCACCATTCGTCTGGGCAGCAGCGGTGTTCATTTGGCCCTGAGCGATGCGAACCCGAATGCAAGTGGTTGGCCGGGAAAGTAGGTTCCACAGGAAAGAAATCCACTTTCCAGGAACCGGAGTGGTGACATCGGGAGGCGTGTATCGAAGGCTGACCGGAAAGATGTGAACATCGGGAGGGCACTGAAGGATGCTGGGGCTAAAAGGCAAGATGGCCTTTCCATTGGTGGTGCCGCATTCGGGGAAAACCGCAACAACTCGGCCAGGGTACTGAGCCAGAATATCCTTGATTTCAACAAGTTTCGCTCCACGGGGAGGAGCCATTTGAACAGGCGCCAAGGCCATCAGGACAGCGCGCAAGAGGCTAATGCGCTGGACTTGGCGGGTGTCGGGGTACGAGATGGTGAAGACGGGGTCAAATACGGCAGCCAGATAGATGGCGTCAATGGGGCTCGTAAAGTTGGCGGCGATCACGGAGCCAGGATGCGGGAAACGCTCGCGAGGTTGGTCGGAGAGAGTTCCACGCTTAACACCATCGAGTTGAAGGTCAATCCACCAGATTCCGGGTATTGCCATCAGGCCCCATAGGGCAGCTTTGCGAAATATGACGGGCAGCGGGAGGAAGTGGAAGACGAAGAAGTATCCCAGGGCGTAAAATATGAAGAGGGGCAGTCGGAAGAGGAATATCGAGCCATGGATAACGGTCGAGACGGCAGAGAGCGGCGTTGCGACGGGGAGAAAGGGCGCAATGCCCGTAGCTGTAAGACGGCAACATGTCAGCGCATTTGCACAGGACAGACTGGCGGGGCGGGAAAATTCGATGAAGTACCTCTGTCGCGGAACTGGCTGAATTTCTCCATGGCGAATGGCGCCGGGCTCAAGAGCGTTGGTAGAGACGGACGAACTGGGCGAGGGGGACAAAGGAGGAAAGGTGGCGGAGAGAAGCTAGAGCTTTAAGCTAAGCTACCGAGACATGGGCGAGAGACGAGCGACGGGGGTCGACTGGAGACAACGCAGCGCAAAAATCGGGCATGCAGCGATTGTTTCAGTTTGTGCAGGAGATAGGGCTTATGACGACAAAAGGATGTCTTCGCGGTGCAGAATGCCGTGTTGTCAGCCGGGGATGTTTTTCGGAGATGACATGTGAAGATGTGAAAGATCCGGCTCGCACCAGTCAAACGCAGGCCCCACGTTGGCGTTGGACGTTGACGTTTCTTTTTGCAAGCTGGATCATCGGCTGACTCAGCGTTAGAGTTGATGCAGGCGCCAGCCACAGTTCCATCTCTCAGCCACAGCATCAGCCCCGCCATTGTCCCAGCAACAGAAGATCCACTGGATAAACAATGGCGTGCATCGTCAATCTCAAGTCTTGGCCAGTCCCGGGGCTAGCAGACTAACCAAGCAACCCCAAATAATAGCGAGGCCCAAGCCGTGTCCCGTGTCCCAGAAACAAGAGACCGTTCGCGCGCGCTGCTTCGCTCCAGTCTTTTGCATCGTCTTCACCACCGCGGTTCTTCGAGGCGGAGCTCTGCTCCTCATACTTTCCCGTGCTTGTTATTGTATTTTGCTGCGCGCCAACACAATCTCTCCGCCATGGAGACCGCTTCTGAAAACCAGGTTGGAACTCCCGCCATGCCGCTGTCCCTCAATCGCGAGGGGAATTGTGTTCCATGCTGACTGTTGATCAAGGCTCTTCGAGCTTCCAAGCTCAGCCGGCTACCAGCGCCCACGCAGATAGGGGCCGGTCTGTCAGAATGGAGCGACTCGCAACACAATGTTCGCCCTCAATCATCTCTGGCTGCGCCAACGTCATTCAAGACTCTCAAACGTGAGCCTCCTCAGCCAGGTACCTTTTTTCCCGCTCGCTGCATGCCCTCAATGGTTGCCCCCGCTGACCTCCGTATTCGCATGATCAACAGCTTCACAATCCGAAGCCAAGCGAATCCCACTCTCCGCTCGCGCGGGTGAATACCCACCCAAACCAGTCGCAACTGCCGCTGCAACGAGTCGAACGTCAGTCAAGGCTCAGAGCCTAATGTCGGGGGTGAGTTGTGACGACTTTCCTTTCTGTGTTTCGATTTGCCCCATCACATCATATGGCATCAGCCCATTCTTCACATGGCGCCCGTTTCAGCCCAGCCCTGTCACTTTTAGCCGCCTGCATCCGCATGGGCATCTGACGATACGCCTACAACCACTTCGATTTTAATCTTTGTCGCCGGCCACCTGTTGTATGCTTTTGATGTTCCGAGCAACTCGGTTTCCTAATTCCATTATCCGCTGGCGGCTCGTGGAGAGACATTGCACACCATGGGTTCATTCGGCATCAACACTGAACAGACGAGGTCTCCGTCTCGGCTACGGAGGATGAGTTCGGCCTCTGCCTTGCTCAAGACAAACCCCTGGAGCAGCGATGTCAGACCGCTTTTTGGAAGGCTGCACGACTTTCGCTTGGGGTTTGGCTTCCATAGGCGAGACGAGGACAACCACTTCCGCTATCTCTTTGGCACACGGCATGCGACGATATCGGGCAGGCTAACTGAAAATGACGGGCCTTTCCTTGTACTTATTGCTCATGGCTACGATTTCGATTTGAATTGTTACTGACTATTCGTTCTCCACAGCTTAAACAGCCCACATCGTTTCAATCTCGCCAGCCAGGCATTACAACATCTTCCTCAGCTAACAGTCTCGGCAAGAGCGTTGGTGCAAGTAGATATGCCCCCTCCGAGCGACCACAAACTTCGAGGCAAACTGGCCGACCTGGTCATTCCAGATCAAAGAGCCAGGCCCCAACACGCCCCCGAACCGCTTACGGTCACCGCGATCGCACCGACGAATGCGACGTCTCAATGAGCAGCAATGGTACGGCAGCCTCTCAATATCTCCAGCCTCTTCAACACAACAAAGTGCGGAGGAGGCGATCCAGGTCTGTTTCGTCGATCCAAAGAGATAGTTCTCTCTCGGCGAGAATGCACCAACTTAGTCTGGAGGACAAGACCACCGCGCCCGGCGGGAGTCAAGCGATGTCCCAACCCAAAACGCGTCAGTGCTCTCAACCCACAACTACATCACAACAACCCAGCACCACTCTCAAACGCCCCAGCAGAGATGTTTTGAATAACAAGCCCGCCAAAACTGCCCGTTCGACCTCGACTGAGGGAACTTAGACGGTTCTCCCAAAGACACCAATCGACAAGCAGTTGCGGCGTAAGCTTGCCCAATTCGAAGAATCTCTATCACAATCACCCACCAAACGCCACAGATCCCCCACCAAGTCCCCATCTCCCTATAAATTCTTGAGAAAAGATTCTAACTTGACTGCTCCGTTTATAGCTTGGGATGTTGACGGTCGAGTCGGTGACATGGAGTCGCAGTTTAAGGAACTGAAAGAAATGGTCCATTCAACACTCAGCGAGAAGAAGGGTCAGGATAATGCCCTTGATCTAGCTAAAAACCGAGGTATGAAACACAATTGCACTTAGCAAGCAAGTATTGACATTGGTTTTATAGTGAAGGAGCTAGAAACCGATCGGGAAAAGCTGGAGATGAGAAGCGAATCTCTCAAGAGTGACCTCGACATGGCCAGGGAAGAGGGCCGACAAGTGAGGCACGAAATGGAAAAGCAAAAGTGGGACTTCACTCGACAAATTGATGACGTGGAGCGAAAGCATCGAGAAGCCTTGGAAGACCAGGCACGACAGCATCGAGCCGTTGTCGATGATCTGAGCAGAGAGCTTGATCGTTTACGGGACCAAGAGACTAGACAACATGAGCAGCAGATTGAGGCCATGAACCGACAGCACCAGCAACAGCTTGAGGATGAACGCCAAAAGACGGACCGAGAAATTCAGGACCTGCGAAACCGAATGGGCAACGAGTACCAGGATATGAACATTGCCTTCCAGCGAAAGGATCGCGAACTCCAAGAGGCCAAGGCAGACGCCGAAGGTCTCCGAGGCGACCTAGAGAGAGAGCGGGCTCTTACAAACAGTCTCCAGACCAACATTGCCGAGCTCTCTGCTTCCAACACTACTCTAGAGGCCAAAATCAACTCGCTCAAATCCCACGTCGAGTTTCTGGAGTCCGATAGTAAGGCCCAGTCGGATTCATTTGCCAACATGGAGTCAAGATTGCAAGATGCCATCCGAGTTGCCGAGATTGCTCAAGAGAAACTCATCAAGGAGGAAACAGAGCGACGAGTTCTGTTCAACAAGTACCAGGAGCTCAAGGGCAACATCCGAGTCATGTGCCGAGTGCGACCTCCTCTGGGCAATGGCGAAGGTGCACAAGCGAGAATGGCATTCCCTGATGACAAGACTTCCACTGAGATTCTTGTTGCTGGACCTGAGGAGAAGAGCAGCCTCGGCAACGTGATGCGAAAGAACTATCCTTTCGAGTTTGACCGTGTGTTCGTGCCCGGCACTCAGAACGAGGAAATCTTTGGTGAAATTTCGCAGCTGGTCCAGAGCGCCCTCGACGGCTACAACGTGTGCATCTTCTGCTATGGTCAAACAGGTTCCGGAAAGACCCATACCATGTCGTCTCAAGACGGTATGATCCCACGGGCTACCCACATGATCTACGATACAATCACCAAGCTCAAGGAAAAGTCTTGGGAGTATACAATGGAGGGATGCTTTGTGGAAGTTTACAACGAGGAACTTAACGACTTGCTTACACCCAATGACCGCTCACCCGAGGGTCGAGCTCGCAAGCTAGAGATTCGACACGACGATGCTCGCAAGCAGACAAGCATTATCAACTGTAAGACAGTCCGCCTGGATAGCCCATCCAGTGTGGAGATAATGCTGGAGGAGGCACAAAACAACCGATCAGTTGCAGCCACCAAGGCGAACGAGAGATCGTCACGATCACACAGCATCTTCATTCTGAAGCTCATCGGCGAGAACTCTGCGACTGGTGAGCGTTGCGAAGGCACTCTCAACCTTGTGGATCTGGCTGGTTCGGAACGTTTGAAGCACTCACAAGCCGAAGGCGACCGAATGAAGGAAACACAAAACATCAACAAGAGTCTAAGCTGCTTGGGTGATGTGATTGAAGCTTTGGGTCGCGGATCCGGCCATGTGCCTTACCGCAACTCCAAGCTCACTCACTTGCTCCAGTACAGCCTTGGAGGAAACAGCAAGACTCTGATGTTTGTCATGGTGTCACCACTAGAAACTCACTTGAAGGAGACTCTGACCAGTCTTCGATTTGCAACCAAGGTACGTTTTTGCAATAACAATCTCGCAGATATCAAGTCGCTAATATGAATGCTACAGGTGCACAACACGCACATTGGTACAGCCAAGGCAACCAAGAAGATCAAGGGCGATTCTTAGAGAATTTTCAGGGTCGCAAATGAGTGAACGTCGTTCCCACTGGTTGGAGAGCGATGATGAAGGAGTGTTGGAGTAATTGATATTAATTACAAGCTGGATTTGATGCAGCCGGAAGGCGAAATGGTACAGCGGAAAATGGGAATATATACCAGCCCATGCTAAAGGAGTCTGGGGCGGCATAAGACGTGTTTGTCTTGGCAGGAGTTTGTACATGTGCTTGGATGCTGTTGATTCTCGTTGTTTTCACACAGGACCATGATTGATTTGGTTCCAGACAGGACCACGGACGGCTGGGTTGATGGATTGTAAATTTTGCTTTTTTTGGGGAGTTTTGTATATCGATATGGAAATGACTATGAACGTTTCTATGATTTACATAAACTTGGTTTCTGGGTTCGCTGCGGCGAAGGGTCTTAGGCGGTACTTTAGGTTACCCTAGATCGCTTTTATTCTTAGAGGGGTTACCTCCCTTCCTCGCCAACCTCTATTATAAATGCTGATATGGCTGTCATTTATTAATTTTACTGTCACCTGTCATTGCTTATTTCTCGGCTTAGAATCTGGTCATGATGAAGAGTTATTGACGTTGAGTCGGCAGTTAATAAGCGCCCACTGAGGAGCAGGCGGGGTATAGCTGCAGCCAGTGGGAATGCCTTAGCCGCCCAAGCCTTGTCAAAGCTGCAACGTCCAAGCATGAGCAGAGCCAATCGTAGCCTCGCGTTCATGATCCACTTATTTCTCTCTTGACGATGCCCATTCGTTGTTTTGGTGCATGGTTGGCCGTCGCTTGAATCTCCCACCTTGCACGACTTGTCACAAAGAGAAGAAGGCGACAGATTGGCGCAGAAACAAAGAACACTGGCTTGGTCCTGTGTCTGCTGCTGGTGTTCTGATGCTGCTTGTTCTCTTTGACGGGCTGGTCCCCTCGTAGTGTGCGCTCCTGCCTACACCCCACATTGACTAGACGACACGATAGCATATCGCCTTCATCCCTGATTAGACATCGAAGAAGCGGCAGTTTCTATATCCTGGTCTTTATTTTATTTATTCATATGCCTCAGGGCTTACCGGAGCATCCTTGGTTTCAATCCACGTGTTGCCTGAGGCACCCGTACCGTCCACCGCCTTGTGTAGAGACACTGAGCCGCAGGATATACTCATCATGACAAAATCCTCAAACGGCCTGGGCGCCTCTATGTGGTCTAGTGGGAAATCTCTTCCACCAAGGTCATGGCCCAAATCCTCTTCATCCGTCTCCCTGTCGAGCGTCGCTTCAGCCCCAGCTGCGTCAACGTCAACTTCCACTTCGCTCCCCTCGTCTGTGCCTCCAAAACCTCCCGTCACCAACCCCTCAGGGCCCCCAGAACCAATTACATCAGGAACCCGTCTTACCCCGGCCCAGGCTTTTCATCGCTTCGAGCAGGCATGCCAACGGCTGCGGTGGAAGTACCTGGATTTGCAGGCTTCATACCAGCGTGCAACAAGCCCAGAAGAATACGGCTTCACTAAGGTTGACGCTGAACGAAACTTCAAGGTTGATTTCCACGAGTTTTATGTCTGGATTGAGCAAGCCATTGTGCTATTACTGCTAATATTCGGAATCAATATCTCACGTGCGGGGTACGCCGGCAGTCAAACCCATGCGTATCACCACAATGTGCTCAAGGCGCTCGAGGAGGAAGACTGTCCGGTTAATGGCTCCTTAGGAAGAGGTGAGGTTAACCAGGCGCTATGGAAGGCCAAGGAACTACGGAATCGATGGAAGGACGCGGCTGAAGGGCGAGAGACACCGCCACTCAAGATGTATGACTTGAATTGGATTGTCACCACAGTTCTGTACGGATTGGACGAAGCATATCATTTGGCGGGCAAACAAGTTCAAGAGCAATTGCAAGCGGAGGCCGAAACCGCTCAAGTCAAAGCGGAAAATGACAATGATTTGGGAGTTCTTGCTGATAGGGACGAGGAATGGGAGTGGATGGTTGAGCCGATGGATTGGGAGGCGGCCTAGGGCCCAAGAGAATGGGAGTGAGCTGATGGCGAAAATCTAACTTGGAAAAGCCCGGGGCGCATTTGGGTTGATTATGGATGTTTGTGCAATGGGTTGGAGTTGAGCGGTTGTTAGAGTTCGGTCAAAGACCATGCGTTGGATATTCTGATGGTCGAACCTCAAGGTCATGTCAGATGACCAATCAATGACAGTGAAGAAGCGCGGGGATTTTATTGGTGCGCATGGGAGAATTAGAATAGTTGGGATGGATGTGGTTTAGAGGGCCATGTCTTGGCTGGGTGGCATGTAAGCAGATGATGGCCTCATGTTTTATATGAACTAGGATAAGTATGGGCGGGTTAGTGCTGGATGGTGGCGATGCGACTTTAGTCTAGGGAACAAAGGGTATGGTTTGGATTGTCACGATACTGATTGTTGGAATGGGCAAGGAATGGGCAAGGAATGGTATATCCTAGTGGAAGAATTTATATATGACAGATGCTTTTGTCCATCCGCGGATTGAGGATCGGAAAGAAAACTGAAGAAGAAGAAATCTTGATTTATGTGATTCTTGGTCTTTTTGAGTCCAGCCCAAAACCCACTTACATTCCCTGGCTATGAATAGAACGCTAGAGGAGAAAATGGGGGCTATAAAACATGAGAGGACGTTGAATTTGGCATGGCCATACCCCGCAAGTCAATTTCATGAAATTAAATCGGAAAAGTCATCCGATATACTTCGCTAGCGTTTAGAAAAAAAGTCCCGCTCTTTAGTCGTGAGGCTGAACAGGGCAAAGAAAGCCCTGGCCTCTAGTGTAGTGCCGTGTTGAACTATCTGCGGCTCCCATGCAGTTCCATGTTTCCGACGTGCCCCTCTGTTGCAGATTTCACTCGCAACCAACCGGCTTTCAACCCTCCTAGTACGAACTGGGAGGTGGGTAAGTGGCTTGATGCTGCTTGGATGGAGCTCTGCTATGATTGGAGCGCATACACGACTTCACACCCCCATTCCTGACACTGGCCACTCTCACACTGGAGCGTCAAGATTGGGGAGGAATGCAGTGAAATACTGCATGATTTGGTGACATGGACATGGACTAGCTAAGAAGTAAAACCTGGTGTAGGATTATGGAGACGGGGTCTGATGATGACGAATGTGAGGTTTTTTTCCCTCCCCTTCAACCCGTCCTTTGCTCTATGATGGTTGAGGGTGCAGGGTTGGAAGTTGGCCGAGGTTATGCGAAAAATCATGGATTTTCGGATGGTTCCAGTTAGCACCTCTTGGTAGGATTCTGAATGATGGTCGCCAAGCAAGACAAGAATGTCTCATCGCAGGACCGAGGAATTGAATCTGGCGATAAGAAAGGATATGTATGTCGCAACGGACCGTTTGTTTTGGTATCTTACACATGAGGTCGAGTATACTGGTATTGTTGTATTCTAAGTGCGGTTATTCTAAGACAAGGATGCTGGCAGGGAGGGCACGGCATAGTTCGGCATCTGTTAAACTGCTGCCTAAATTAACGGTGTCTGGATTTTGGCTAAATCGATCTGTGCGAGCTGCAGGTCAACCGGGCATCACTGGTCAGGACTTGGAGCAGAAAAGCGCACGTTGAGTGGCTTGATTTGCTCGTGTCATGACTGTCGCACCCGCGATGTCCTTGGCAATGATGACACACCACTTCCAGGGGACCTCATGAGGTGCCTTGTAGCGTTAAAACACAAGATCTGCCCCATTACTAACCCGTGCTTGGCCTAGTCCAATCTGATACGCTGCAACTCTACGTTGACGCGTAAAAGGTCTCGACCCATTGCGGTCTGGCCTGATTAGATTTGGTCTCAGTATCGTAAATGTCATATTTAAAAAAAAAAAAAAAAAACCAATATTCTGGCCTGATTTCAATTATGATCTGGTAATACGGTGGCGGAAGGAATGGCTGTTCTCGCAAGTTAGATGAAAATGGATGTTGCGGGTCTGTTAGAAAGGCCGGGAAGTCGGCCACCAACACAAGACATGGCTCACTACATTTTGCATATTTTGTTTTCACGTTGTTCTCTCGACTTGACCCTACCTTTTGTCAATAATATATGCCATTATTGTGGCCAAGGGGGTCACTAAACCTGCACAATGGCACGCTACGACAGCCACTATGCTCACCGTAGCATTATTCCACAGGCCGATCACTTCACTCTCCGCAATGATACCCTAACTTGTCTCCATCCACATCCCCGGATTCCACACCACTCAGTCATACCATTTGGCCGTGGGTCCATGCGAATGGGTCCTTTGACTAAGGGCGGCCGCAATCCACACCTGCATCAACACGCGGAATTGGCTTCGCTTGGGGGATTGGGGCGAATCCCCGAGACCAATTCTGGATTCCGCTTAGTTCTACATGCCCAGAATTTGCGGAGCCGTTCTACTCACATCGTATATGTGGGTTCATGTATATCGGACGGCTTGTGTTTATGGCGGGGTAGACTGGCATTGTTTTAAATAGTGACCTAGGGAAGCACCTGCTGAGAGAAACAGGCACTGCCGCTCTCATATCTTAGTTCCTTGCTCTTACTTTTTATTGAATCTTGTTTGTAAGA
Organism: Calonectria hongkongensis; assembly: GCA_017140755.1. Lineage (NCBI taxonomy): Eukaryota > Fungi > Ascomycota > Sordariomycetes > Hypocreales > Nectriaceae > Calonectria > Calonectria hongkongensis. The sequence goes on from JAACJA010000015.1 coordinate 306,218, forward strand.
TTATATAACCATTCTTGAAGTTATTCTGGATTTGCCAAAAGCTGCTCAAGATGAAGACTTGGCTTGGACGCGGCAAAGGCGTCCGAATTGGTATTACCGTTACTTGCCTAATTGCGTTTGTTCTGTTCGGCTATGACCAAGGTGTTTTTGGTGGCATTCTTCAAAATGAAGATTGGCTCAATCAGTTTGGCCATCCGTCTGATTCCAAGACGGGAATCATCGTCTCTTGCTATAACTTGGGTTGTCTGACAGGATGTATCAGTCAGTTTACCCTGCACACAAAAAATGATGGTCAAGACTACTGACACTGGGACAGTCAACTTCTTCACAGCTGATATTTTAGGTCGCCGAAAGACTATTTGGGTGGCCATGAGCTTTGTTATTATCGGTGCTATTTTGCAAGCTACTGCCTTCCACATTCCTCATCTTGTCATCGGACGAGTGGTGACCGGTTTTGGAACCGGAATGAAGACTTCTACGGTTCCAATGTTAGTCCTAACTACTTTGTGTGAGATAAGATAGCTAAAATCCTTGTAGGTACCAATCTGAGCTTTGTGAGGCCAAGTATCGAGGCCGTCTCATCGCCTCAGAGTCCTTGTTTGTAGGTGTCGGCATTGTGTTTGCCTACTGGTTTGATTTCGGTCTCACTTATGCCGGAGGCGCCATGGCGTGGCGTCTTCCTCTCGCTTTTCAAATTGTTTTTGCCCTCATCGTCGTTGTTCTGGTATTTGCGCTTCCTGATTCTCCACGTTGGCTTTTCACTCGTGGACGCCGCGAGGAGGCCGTTCAAGTCATGTGTCATGTCTTCGACAAGGACCCGACAGACGCATGGGTTGTCCAGGAAGTCAAGGCTATTGAGCAAGCTATCGAGCTCGAGTCAGAGGCCCAGGTTGGTTTGCTCGACTGCTTCAAAAATGATCGGGTGAAGACTGGCAACCGTGTGCTGTTAGCCTGGGGAGCACAATTTATGAACCAGATTGGTGGCATCAACCTGGTGGTGTATTACGTGCCCTCTGTTCTCGTTCAAAACGTGGGCCAAACAGCCAAAATGGCCCAAATTCTGGGCGGCTGTATTCAGATCATGTTCATGGTCGGCGCTATCCTCCCCGCCCTCGCCCTCGACCGAATGGGACGTCGCAAGACGATGATGTGGGGGAGCTTTGGGCTGGGATTCTGTATGATGATGGTTGCCATCCTCTTGTCCCAGGCCAACAACGAATCCAATGGAGAAAAGTGTGCCACAGCCGCCGTGGCATTCTTCTTCCTCTACCAGCTGGTCTTTGGATTCTCAATGAATTCCGTCCCCTGGGTCTATGTCCCTGAGATTCTACCCCTCAAGGCACGATCCCGCGGCACCGCGATTGGTATCAGTTCAAACTGGCTTTGGAACTTCTTCATCGTTATGATCACCCCAGTTCTCATCAACCGTTTAACATGGAGAGCTTACCTGATTTTCATGGTCACGAACTACGTGTTTGTGCCGACAATCTGGTTCTTCTTCCCGGAAACGAGCAATTTTTCGCTGGAAGATATGGACAAATTCTTTTCTAGTGGCGAAAACCCCGTGGCTGTTGCGCGCCGTATGACCAAAGAGATGAAGGAGGGTCGATACAGACATGCAGGTGCCGAATCTTCAGATAATGAAAAAGGGGAGGAGCAGCAAGATGTTCAACACAAGATGTAGTTAGTATCTAAGGGGTTCTTTGTGGTAGTGTGAACTCTAGTTAGATATTTACCTTGCAAATCGGATCAAATCTGTGGCATCTGTGTCTGAGTGAAGTTTGTTATGCAACAAGCAGTTATCGCATCGTAAAGGAAACTAGACATCGTGTATATGGAACCGCTCAAAAGCATTTGCATCATTGGGGACAAAAATTCCAATTGACCAACGGTAGCATCGGTATTTTGATAGCCTTTACAACTGAGATGTTTGTATTTCAGTCATGTATATTTGATGTATTCCGATCCATAATATGCTTGCATGAGTATGATTTACTAAACTGCAGATCACCATCACGACAGCCATATTTGGGATGCAATTCAGGTTCATCCAATATTAGAAAACTGGTCGTTCAATTTAATACTTAGGAGCTAGAATTGTCGCAATCAAAAAACCTTTCATGTAGCCAGGAGTGTCTGAAGCAAGTGCCAAGAAAGGCATTGGTAGGAGCGAGGAGTAAGGGTGTCGTGTTCCAACCGTAATACCACGTACATTTACCTCAATCTTTTGAGACCTCAACTTTGCGACTTTCCTTTCCGTTCTGGTCCTCGCTATTATCCATCTTGCCTCCATCTGCCGCCTGCTTAAGCTGAGCCTGAATCTCGGCTGCGAGGGAGCGAGGGGACCTTGCCCCAGTACTTCTGACACGGTCCTGTCTTATGATCTCAGCATTTGTCCCACCATCAAATCATCCCGACAGACCTGTACTTCTGGGACTCTATTATCATCTTGTTTTGGTACAGGATGAGAGGTTGATTGGTTGGGTTTAGCAGCGAGGTTCTGGTGCCTGTCGAGTAGGCTTTGCGGAACAGGGTCGGAATGCTCGTGGACAGGCCCGATGCCCGTTGCATCCGGGTCAGACTTGGCAAACTCGGAGAGAACTTCGCTAGTGGGCATTTCGGATGATCGATTAGGAACTGACGTGTGTAGTTCCCAAAACTAGTTGGTCAGGTTGATGCTAATGCTGAATTTAGGGTTGCTTGTTGTACACAGATGAATAATGAAGAAACCGGCCATAATGATGAAGAGAAACCCGAGAAAGAACGAGCGAGGATAGGTCAGCGGATCATTTGACGTAATTGGTGACACTCGCAGCTATCGAGTCAACACATTTGACTGGAAGGTTGTACAGACTGGTAGAGGCAACAGTGAAACAGTGAGCGGTGGCGGCTACGCTTTGCCTACCAGTCTTGGAGCTGGATTATGCCTCCGCCTTTAACAATCACATCCGGTATGGTGTAGTGGCTAACATTTCGCGCTCTCATAACTTGAGAGATCAGTTCCGCGGAGCCCAGGGTTCGATTCCCTGTACCGGAGAAGATTTCTCTTTTTGCCTGGAAACCACCATCTTCCTTCTTCTGTTTTTTTTTTCTTTCGCTTTCGATCGGAAAATAGCACAGTGAGTGGAGGTGGTATCAAGAATATCATATATTATTTGACTAGATCTTTTAACCATCAGGCTCCGGTTCGAGTCCGTTGATGGCACTACAAACTGGAATGAATGCTCTGATAAACGATCAAGGGATCCATCAATTCTGGGGCGTCTAGGTTTGGGGTCAAATTTTTGCGGGGAACTTGGGGTAAAATCCGCATCTGGTGGCACTTCATTTGGGCGAGGAAACCTGGAAAGTGTAAGTGAAGCATCCTGGTTTTTCGATTGGGTTGCCTTGTCAGATAAAAAAAATTAGACATAAAAAATCGTAGTTACAATGTCCTGTTCGTGAACCAACACAACATTCATGCTGAAAGATGCCAAGCGGCGACGGTCCTTATTCACCACCCCTGCGACTGCGAACTGGGCGACACAAACTAGTGAGTCAAAAGTCGCATGGGGGGTGCCATTGCTGGCTTTTGCCGAGAGGTCATCTTTGAAAGGAAAAGTCGCTGCATGCCCCGCAATACCGTCAATCAGGTGACAGCTCACGGTTCACTCCGGATCACCAACCACGGCAATAATGGGACTCAATTGATGCGTAAGAACATGCCGGCGTGCTCCTGCTCGACTGCCTGCTCTACTGCTTGACCGCTTGACCAAGCGACAGCACCTTACAGGCGAATGCAGCCGCCAAAGCCCGTCCTCGGTCCCCAACGGTCAAACAGGAGCGAGTGGAGACGCTGACTGAGAGAGAGCATGTCGTCCCATGATAGAGACCTGGTGGTACCTGGCGATGCCAACACCGGACGCCCTATTATTGCCCGACCCGGAAGAAGCAGCTTGGGCGGAGGAATGGCCTCCCACGACCACGCGGGAGCACCAACAACTCGCCCACCGACATCTGGACGTAGATACATCCGCTCGCGTGAGGGCTGTCTTACGTGCAAGTATGAGGCGTCCACGCGCGCGTTGCCCCTGAGCGCAGACTGACGTGTAGTTTTAGGCGTCGAAAGGTCAAGTGCGACGAGCAGAGGCCAAGATGCTCTCACTGCGAGAGACTGAACATGGAGTGCAAATGGCGACCCCAGACTCGGCCAGCGCCCTCAAGAAGGCAGGTCGCCCACGACCTGAACGGCGGCGCAGGCCCCGAACAAAACCTTTCGCCCGCCACGGATGCCTCGCCCGGGAACTCGGTGTTTCAGCCGGCGCACGCCGTGGACGAGGTCTTTGACTACGCCAGCTTCATGTGGGACTCGGGCGACTTTTGGCAGCAAGTGAGTCCGGACATGAACCAGAATGTGGGACTCGAGGCACACATGTTGGTGAGTCTGGCCCCCATCCTCACGTTGCAGATCATCCCTGCCTATCCACTGCTATGCGTCTGCGTCTGCCGGGACAGGATGCTATTCCTGGAATCGTCTGGCGTTGTGACTGGGCGTTGCCCGTTTCGAGAGACGGGAGACGGATGCTAAGACGAATCATAGGCTGCACATTCACAAATCACGTTTCCAGACAGGACACCATTCGCCAACCCATTCCCTGCACCCTCGATATCGCACAGCAATGATAGCCAGCAGGAGAAGGCTATACTGCCCCCGGGCAGCGACAAGCTGATGGAGTTTTTTGTCAATTCCGTAAACCCGCCCATCATATCAGAGGTGGAAACGCAAAAGAAGTGGGTTTCCACTCGTCAAGCCGTTGTCGAAATGGCAAACGCCTCGTCCATGGTTCGCTATGCTATACTCGCCTTCTCAAATCTGTTGCTCTGCCGTCAAGATGGAAATTGGATGGCAGAACAAAATTACTACGAAAACGCCATCACAGAGGTGGCCAGCCGCGATGGCCAATCCATGGTCGAGCATAGCCCAAGCCGAGAATATCTCTTGGCGGCTTTATTCTTCGTCAGTTACATCGACATTCTTGAGAGTCGACTCGATGCAGCCCACACCAACCTCAAGCGTGCCTATCTACTATTTCAGGGCAGCAACAAGAATAGCTTCACTTCGGTCGAAAAGCAACTCCTGCTTTGGATACGTCTTCTCGACGGCCGAGCCGTTTCGGCCGGCGGTGATGGCTTATTTTTAACCAAGGATGACGAAGTTCTCCTTGTTGAAGCCTCACCCGCGAGTTTTGACGGAGATGCCGACGATGCTTCCAGACAGGACGCCGGTGAAGGCGATATTGAGGATGTGCTGTTCCAGGTTCTGTACCACCCAGGCGTTGTATTTTATCAAAAAGTGCAGAGCTTCATGGGTCGCATCTCCAAAATCGACCCTTGGCATCGGTCTCGGGGCACTGTTGAAGATGAAATCGAGGTCATGAACATTGGCGCCGCCATTGCAGCTGACCTGCGCACCCTATACGAACAACGCCCTCCGCTAATGGATTATGCTGTGGCTGGAAAGCTCACAGAACCGCATGTCTCGAAGCACCTGGCCTTTGTCATCACTCGCGCATTTCGAACTTACCTCTCCAACTACTATGCTAGCAAGGTTCATCTCCACCGAGTAGCCTACAAGAACCTGCCGTTTACCAAAGAGGCAACCGAGGCTTTGGACCAAATCAGAAAACTTGCTCGACAGATTGTTGCAGATCTAGAGCCCGAAGATACACTCCCGGTCAATATGCTCTGGCCACTTTTGATGCTGGGTGTTGAGGAGCAGGATCCAAGCGAAAAGGCCTGGATCAAAACACAGATCCTTCGAATGGAAAAAGTCGCTGGCAACGCCCGCATTACGGCGCAGGTACTAGAGGAAGTGCAAGCTAGGCAAGAAGCAGCCAAGGCTCGAATGGATATTCGAGCCGTTATGCATGCTGTCTTCAACTCGTGTTTTGCCATCGTCTAAGCCCGGAGTTGGACACTTGGTCATCCGCTCCAACGACCCGGCTGTGAGCTACCCTCCAGTCTGGTGACACAGAAATCGTACTATTTGAAGGGCAACGAGTCATTCTGCAATTGCGGCGCCCACGGCATCTTGAGATGCAAAGCGACGCGCGCCAGTGCTGCGACTTGGCTAGCACACCACCCCCTAGCACCACCTGCATATGTCTCGGCTCGACGCCCCACACACTCTCTTCGTGCCGATCGGGTCTCCTCACCCCCTTCTCCAACTTTCCCCCGCACAAGGCCAACGCCACCAATATGTTCCCGTGCGTTGTACATGATTGATCGATATGCCCATCGGCGCCTCGGGACGTGGTATGATGCAGTCGGCGTCCCTTGATGGAGTTGCTGATGGAGTCCTCCGTGGGGCAACTCCGCGCACGGCACAAGAGCAGTGGAATATCTTGGCCGCCGTTCCCACATGAGCTCCTCATCTCAATTCCCATCAGCTTTTCAAACATTTTGTTTCTCAATCCCAAGCGCTGGTTGCATTCTCAAGGTGTTCTCTTCATCATTTCTAACATAATCAAGCATTTATAGACAAAATGGGCTCAGTTCCTGTAACCAAGGGCAAGGCTTACCCTCCCGGAATCCACGTCCCTTCTCTGACCTGGTTCCGCGACGATGCCACCCAAGAGATAGACTGGGATCTCCAGAAGAAGCATATTGAGTTTCTGATTAGCTCTGGCCTTGACGGAAGTATGTACACCACACTGCGACTAGTGAGAGAGACACGGTGGCTAACAGATTGCAGTTGTCATTGCCGGAACCAACGGCGAGGCAGTTACCTTGTCCGCAGAGGAAAAGTCACAGCTAGTGCAAACCACTCGTGAGATTGCGGCTCAAGTCGGCCGCCCCGATGTGACCATTACCATGGGCACCTCCGGCCACTGCACCCGGGACGTGATTGCCGAGACGCACCTGGCCAAGGAGGCCGGTGCCGACTTTGTGCTTGTTCTCGTCCCTAGCTACTTCCACTTTGCCATGAACCAGGATGCCATCGTGGCATTCTTTGAGGAGCTGGCCAACGCCAGCCCCGTCCCCGTTGTCATTTACAACTTCCCCGGCGTCGTTGCTGGCCTCGACGTCAACTCAGAGATGCTGGAGCGTCTGGGCCAGCACCCCAACATCGTTGGCGTGAAACTAACCTGCGGTGGCATTGCCAAGGTCGCCCGCGTGACAGCCCAGTACAAGCCCGAGGACTTTGCAGCCTTGGCTGGCCAGAGTGACTGGCTCGTCCCCGCTCTGTCCGTGGGCAGCACTGGTGTGATTACCGGGGTTGCCAACCTGTACCCCAAGGTCTGCATGCAGATTTTCGACCTATACAAGGCTGGAAAGCTGCAGGAGGCCGAGGCCGCGCAGCTGAAGCTCGCCCAGATGGAATGGGGCTTCGGCAAGGGTGGCATTAACGGAACCAAGTGGGTGGTGGCCAAGCTACGCGGATACCCGCTCGAGAGCTGCCACTGCAGACGGCCTTACCCCAAGTACGAGGACGAGAGCAAGCAGGCATGGATCCTCAAGGTGGTGGAGCCTCTATCAGTCACCGAGCAGGGTATCAGCAAGAGGGGGGCGTAGGCTTAGCACGGCAGAGGTGGATGATATGGGCTGTGTTCTGTACCTATAGACTTGCATGCCCCGGCAGGGGATGGCGCTACGAACGTATATGGAATGAATGACATGCACGCATTGTAACTTACCGGAATACCGGGTCCAAGGGGGGTGGGCGAACTTGCAGATGTGAAAATGATGCGGCTGAAGTGGATGAAGTGAGTTTGAAGTTGTCAACCCTCTCCAAGCGAAACAGCAACCCACCACGACACACAATAGCAGAAGATGACATGACGTACCATAAATAATGCAAGCCAAAGAGAATTCCAGTATTATTGGGCAAAATACAATAATTGAATATAAACTAAATGACGTCTAGGTCATGAAAACAGTGTTCCCATTTTCTCGATGCACGCGTGATGATTTATCCTTGCCAGAATCAAGTAACTCGGACATTCCCCGAGACAAATGACTAAAAGGAAGGATTCCGAGCTGGCCCAGATGAAATATGATGAAATTTAATGAATGAAGCATCTTCTAGCGCAACTTCTGGTCTTTGGTCCTGCAGAAGTCGCCTGATGATCTGTTGGAGGCGTTGCGCCAGGCCACAGCGGAATAGGAAATTTCCATATTGGGGAACACTCCAAACGAAACGCCTTGCTGGGCGGCTAAATTGAGACTTTGGCAATATGCAGCTGCCAACTCAAATCCAATCAATCTTTTGCCATCAATTGAATTCTTAATGTACGTGTATACATGCCGAAGGCCAGGACGGGGGCACTTTAACCACACCAAGCCTGTGTAGAATAATATGATTGCTGTAATCAACCACTCTTCATTTAATCAGCTGGCATCATCCCCCCAAGATGGAGTCGATGACGACGCAGTCCCCCGAGCTTGGTTCATTACTCAATCTTTCGATGATCGGATAATCATCATCTCTCCCCATTCAACGGCATATATCCGCCCATGCCCTCCTTCCCCCCCATGCATCACGGCATCGGCTCTGCGCGCAGGTCTCCACCTCCAAGGCCGGGCCTCCAATCGCTTCGCTCCGTCGCGTCGGCTCGCGTATCGGAAGTACCGCCAAGCAAGATGGTCGGCTCACCGTCGCAAAACATTCATGAGCCGAAAGCCTCGTGAGCAGTGCTGCTCCCCCCGGTCGCGCTCCCATCCCCATGCTGCACCGTTTTGTGGCTGCCCCCCTTCTCCAACTCCTCCGCTGCGACAGACCATCCCCCAGATTTATCCCCACAAGCTCCCCACACCCTCCCCCCGGTTCGCAGGCCTGTCGTGCAGCTTTTGTTGGAAGCGAGACCGCTGTCAACCGAACGCGCGCACACCCCCGGATTCCTCCAATGTTTGAAGGAGGGGGGGGGACCGCGACTCATGGTTCTTGGGGTGGGAGGGACACCCGAGTGTCGGGATAAATATCTGTGCTTCGTCGCATTCTCCCGGCGTTGCAGTATAAGAACTGCTACCTCAGTTGCAGCATTCAGGAATTGGGGCAAGGATCGCCGAACGAACCATTCAATTCCCGTTTTCGACGCATGCATAGATCCTTTTTTCTGCATCGTCTGAAGCCCGATCCCTGTCCTTCCCCCCCTCTTCTCCCCCCAAAGAAAAATTGACGAGCCTTGAATCACAAATTTGACTCCGATATACCCTCACCTCAGCAGCCATGGGTGGCTTCCGCGCAGTCGAGGACCGGCCAACTCCAAAGGAGGTGTACAACTGGCGGTTGTACACTGAGGCGTCTATCATTGCCACGGGCTCTTTACTGTAAGCGTTTTTTGTGGCAGAAGCCATGAAAAAAAAAAAAAATAAACTCCCAGTGGCGCCGCCGTATGGTCTCTAACTCTCAAGCAGCTTCGGCTACGACTCAGCATTTGTTGGCACGACGATTGCTCGAAAGAGCTTCAAGACCGACTTCAACATTAGCGACGACAACTCTGCCGACATCTCTTCAAACATCACCTCGGCGTTCCAGGCCGGCGCGTTTTTCGGTGCCATCTTCTGCTTCCTCAGTATGTCACGCGACAGCTTCGACCTTGTGTGCGCTCCCCCCCATCTAACACGACGCGAATAGTCACGGAAAAGGTTGGCCGCAAGTGGGCTCTTCAGTCCAATGTTGTCGTCTTCCTCATCGGTGCCATTCTTATGACGGCCGCCACTGGCCAGTTGTCTCACATCTGCAAGTCCCCAACGTCTCTCGCCGATGAGATGTGTATTTCTAACATTGCGCAGACGCCGGCCGTGTTCTTACCGGCATTGCCTGCGGTGCCATCACCGCCACGGTCCCCAGTTACATCGCCGAGCTCTCCATCGTCTCAATCCGAGGTATTCTCACTGGTCTCTTCGAAGTCGCCTACCAAGTCGGTTCTCTGGTCGGTTTCTGGATCAACTATGGCATCAACCAGAACATGGACCAGACTTCATCGGATAGCTGGCGCGTGCCGATGGCGGTCCAGATCATTCCCGCTGGAATCCTTCTCGCTGGTGGTTTCTTCCTGCACGAGAGCCCTCTCTGGTTGATGCGCAAGAACCGCGAGGAGGAAGCAACTGTAGCTCTTGAGAGTCTGCGAATGATTCCCCGCGAGCATACTTGTGAGTATTTTCAGCGGACTATTATTTACGCATGTACTTATGCATAATGTCTAGATCTTCAGGAGGACCTTCAGATGATCCGAAGCCGTCTTGCTGACGAGGCCGCCATTTCTGCCAAATATGGCACCGGACCTATCGCCTACTTCCGTGGTGCCCTCGCCGAGTTGTCTCGCAAGGGAATGCGAAATCGTGTCCTGCTCGTTTTCTGCTCCTTTGCCCTGCAAAACATGTCGGGAGCTGCAGGTTTGTCTTGAGTCCACCGTCCAAAAGAAATTGCAAGTCTAATCGTGATAGCCATCAACTACTATTCCCCCACCCTTTTCGGTTCCCTCGGCATCAGCGACGTTTCTCTGTATACCGGTATCTACGGTCTTGTAAAGGGTAAGCACCGAATTGAATCACCACGTCAAGGCTACATTTATTAACAAGTTCTAAGCTGTTGCATCCATCATCTTTTATGGTGCGCTGATTGATATTTGGGGACGACGATACCCCACCATCATCTCTTCCTTGATGTGCTCGCTCTGCCTGTGGTTTGTTGGCGCCTACGTCAAGATTGGCCACCCTGCAGATATCATCAACGCTGGAAAGGAGCTTTCCTCGTCTACGGCCGCTGGAGGCAAGGCTGCCACAGCCATGATTATGATCTACTCCGTTTTGTAAGTCTTGAGAGCATGCAGTTCAGCCCATTCCATGCTAACAACCTCTCTCAGCTGGTCGTTTGGTCTCAACGGTATTCCTTGGATCGTTTCTGCCGAGATTTTCCCCGGTGCCCTGCGAAATTTGACTGGTACCTACGCAGCCCTTGTTCAGTGGCTCACCCAATTCGCCATCACCAAGGCCCTACCCTACATCTTCAAGTCATTCGGCTACGGCACCTGGTTCTTCTTCGCCTGCTGGATGCTCATTGCCTCTGTCTGGGCATTCGTGTTCCTGCCAGAGACCAAGGGCCGCACCCTTGAGGAGATGGATGTCATTTTGTAAGTTCTAACCCCGCTCCAGAACGGTGACCATGCTGGTGCTAATAAACTCTACAGTGGTTATGTTCACGATCGTAACAGCAGCCAGGACATCGCCAGGGCTGTTGATAAGGCCTCCGCCATTGAGCACGCAGAGGAGCGTGTATGAAATTATGAAAATATGCCGAATCGATTGTACATTTGAGAGCACTGCTTGAAGCGAGAAGCAGTTGTCATTTACTTAGGAGTCTACAAGACTCAAAATGTTGGAAATACAGCCACTACCAATAATACCAGGAGTGTGTCCAACCAGTAATATACGACATGATACCTAAAATAATCCAATGAAGGTGTGACTTGATTTCTATTTTTGAGTTTCTTTGAGTGGTAGCGCTGAGAATGGCCGCCGAACGTGAATAGAACAAAGAATCTGGTTTGCCGTCCGTTATGATGTCCCAAATTAGAGACTGGTTGTTCACTAATACAAAGGGATTGTGTACCAATGAGGACCCTGAATCTTTGTTCTTAACATCTCGAAAAAGAGACTGTGTTATAATGAAACCTAGGAACAAATGAAAGGATGTTCCAAGATATTCAACTGTTCATATGGACGACGGCATGATATGAAATTGATCCTCAAATAAAAAGCGAGTGGTTCCATGTTGTTGATTCATCAAACATTTACCATACGATTTGAAAATACTTGCCAAATTAAAAAAGAAAATGTCATACCTTCCAAGAAACTACGGTCAGGTAGGACCATATGGCTGCGGCCCGCAAGATCGCTTACGCTACTCGTATCATCAGGTGGGATTCACAAGTTACCCTATTACTCGGCAGGAAACCAAGACTGGCAACCGATCCAACTGTCGCCAATTATGTTCAACATCACGCCAACCTGCTCGCCGTACAACAACAGGACCGCCGGTTCTTTCCAAAACAGAGCCGCGGCCAGACTACTCACCCTGCACCAAAAAGCACAGCGGGGACATCTGGATGGGAAGCGTGGGCTTCTCAAACGGCTTCGCCAGACGGACCCTCGGGAAAGGCTTCCAAGGCTGCGAGGCCAGGATGAATTACGAGCCAGAGCCGCTGGAACCGCTCTTTGGCCAGGAGAAGAGCCCGGAATCAGGGCAGTCGGGGCTAGAGATGCGAGGTGCCACAATGGTTGCGGCGAGCACAACCGGGGGCGTGCCAAGGAAATTCTCGGCACTGGTATCCAGAGCGCCAAGACAGAAGATGGCAGAGGCGCCGAGAGACTTGAGTCATTACAGACTCGAGGGGCCGGCGTGCTGGGTTCGGCGTGGTGGGAAATATTATCCCAGCTTTAGCGGGTTGTGAGCGCAGTAGAATTCAATGAATGAGTCGTTTCGTCATTTGACATTAATTTAGGCGTATTACATCTTCCACATATAGTACGTAGAGTGCGGAATTCAAAACGGCATCGGAACGTTTTCACCCGGAATTAAAAGAGCAGTTCGCATACAGCCCTAAGCCATGCTTGCAGGGATCAGTTAGTCACTGGCGCACACTGATTCGACTACCCAAACGGGTAGTCCGTGAACTGAACCACGCCGTCTCTCTCTATCCATCGGCGGGCTTGCTGTCAACTCGCACCTCCAAGGCGCTTGTCTCATGGCTCGCCCCCGAAATTGTCGGCTCCATGGGATCTGACCGCGGCTGATCCCTCCAGCGGCGCGCAGGGATGCCATCACGAAAAAAGCCATTAATCTCTTCGATGCTGCGTCCCGTCACCTCGCCTACGCAGAAATACACGTACACCCACGTCACGAAGCACAATCCCGTGTATACAAACCCCGTCCGGGGCCCGAGGCCCGCCGAGTAGTAGAGGTAGGGCAGCGTGAAGACGGTAGCCCACACCGTGACCCAGAACGAGGCCACGGCCACGGCGTAGATTTTGTTGCGGTTTCGACCGACCGCCATTTCGGAAGCCTGTGGGAAGAGAGAGCATTTGCACATGTCAGCGAGCACACGCGGCACGGATCGCCTCTTCTGAGGAGGAGGAGGGGGAGGGCTTCGCCAGGTTGGGCGCCTACAATTGTCCAGCCCAGGGGGCCCCATGCAAAGTTGAAAGCCACAATCTCGATGATGACAAAACTGATAATCACCTTGCCGACTCTCTCGCTAGGCGTGCCGCCTGGAATTCCCAGACATCCCACCACGAAGATGGACACTGTCATGATCCCGGTCGTGGCCATGAGGAGCGGCCGCCGGGGCAGCTTGTTGGCCAACAGGACGGCAGCTAAGACAACGAAGACCTGAATAATGAAGACGATGAGTGTCATCAGAAACGGGTCCCTCAGCCCAATGGCCTTGGAGAAGACGGTTCCGAAGTAGTAGAACCACTGTATGCCATTGACCTGCTGCGCAACAAGGGCCCCGGCGCTGTAGACGACCTTGCGGCGCTCGATTGGGTCAGTTACGAGCTGCACCCACCCTCCGGCCTCTTGGCTGGCGCGCTCCTTCTGGAGATCATCCTCGATCTTGCGCATCACAGGCACCACGTCGTGCTCCCTGTCCTCGCGGTGCAGGCGGCGCAGGGCTTGTGCGGCGTCGTCGGGACGGTCCTTGCTGAGCAGCCAGCGCGGGGACTCGGGCACCCACCGGATCCCCAGCAGCACCAGGAGCGGGAAGAGCAGCTGGAAGCCGATGGGGAAGCGGTAGGCGAACGAGGTGCCGTTGCCGACGACACCTCGATTGACTGCCGCAGCTATAATTTGAGACACGGACAGGGTCAACTGCCAGCACATCAGCAGCGGGCCGCGAAGAGCCTCTGGCGCGATTTCCTATGGCGAGAAGAAGCAAAAAGCAACGTGTTAGCGGCAGGCTCTGGGCAACCTTCTTTTTCTTTTTTCATTTTTCCATTTTTTTTTGGAACTAATGGAAAAGTCGGCAACGTGCCAAGTTTGGGGACAGTGCTCACCCCCATGTACAGCGGCGAAGTGGCAGAAAAGTTCCCGACGCCAAACCCAAGCACCGCTCTGCCGGCCGTCATGAGCGCTCCACTCGACGTTGTCACGAGCTGCATCGTGGTGCCGGCCACGATGGCCGCGGTGCCTGCCATGAAGACGCCCTTGCGGCCCAACACGTCGTTGAGGGGAGCTGCCGCAAGCGAGCCCACCAGCTCCCCGACGTTGATCATGGAGGTCATGACAGACAGTGCCGCCGGGGAGATTTCGTACTCGCCGTGTTCGTTTCGTTCGCCAAAGTCGCGGAGAAATACATCTTGGTGGAGTTTCTTTGTTAGCTTGTAGCCTTGCTGTATGAATCCCCTTGGTTTGTTGACCCAGGGTGTATATGTGTGAACGAGTGAGAGAGTGTGTCCCTCCCCCAGAAAAAAGAAACAAAAAAGAAATGAAGGATTCATGCCCTGGACTGTATAGTTATGTTTCTCTCGGATCACCTACCGAGAGTTGACACCCCAGAAAAATACACTCCGTCGTAGCCATACTGGCATGCCCCAAGGGCAGCAAAGCCGCAAAACAGCCAGACGTAGGGATGCTTGATACTCGGCATGGTGGTGTGTCAACAACAATAACAACGAGGGGGGCAGTAGTTCCAGCTCACACTCCCCCGTACCTGACACAGAGTTTTTTCTTTTCTTCTTCTTTTGGTTCACCTTTCAAGTCAGTGACCTCGTCCTCAAAAGCCATTCGCCTGTTTAATGGCGCCAAGGATTGACGGGAGCCAAATGAGCCGTCGTCTAGCGGCTGGATAGATCCGGCGCGAAGGAAGTTAGTTGGACCACCTCCCAAGCGGGAGCGACGGGGCTGAGAGCCCACCACGACCCCGGATTTGTCGTTTACTTGTTTTTCGGTTTTCGGTTCTGAGTCCTTGCCCGCAGAGTTGAGGCGGATTGAATTGGTTCACCACCACCACCACGCCCCCCCTTTTTTTTCTCCCGCGCTCGGCTTTGGGTTCAACCTCGTCGGGGCGGGTCCCCCCCCTCTCTCTCCCTCTGCAATAAAGTTTATCGCAAATGGATCATATTGGATCCCCTCAGGGCTACGCCTTGCCGCTTGGGGAACGCCGCGCGCCGAGGCCAAACGATGGCCTCTGGTTGAGCTCAGCGAGGCGGGCAGACGAGAGCATGCACACGTGAGATGCCGTCGGCGTGGAATCTGTTGGTTTTGGGCGCTGCCGAGGAAGCACGGATGAGTCCATGTGGATAGCTTTGGCGACGCCGTTTATAAAGTAAACCTTGGTGGTAGCAAACTATTTGAAAAATCCGGGAATTGAGTATAATAGCCCGCCAAATCGTTGACCGGGCTTGCGCCGCGAGTTCCCCCCCAAAAGATGGCGCCTACATATTCCGCTCTGCCCTCCCCATTGTGGCAGACGACGATCCTCTCAAACCCAACATGAGCCACCAAGTCCTCCACCGTGCCTCTGGCGAGTACTACGACGACAATGCGCCTCCGATGCGACGGTCGCAGCAGCAGCAACAGCAGCAGCAACAACAGCAATTCGTAACTCCTCCGCCCGACAACTGCCCTTACAGTCGACCGTACACCGACCAAGCGGCCGCCGATGCCATCCCCGTTCTCGTCGACAACACATACCACCTGTTCCACCTGGTGACGCCGCCCGCGACCAAGCACCACCCGGAGAGGCTGCGGTCCTCGTGGACCCGGATTCGCTCGCCTAACCTGATCGAATGGACGCGGGACCTCGAGCCGGTGCTGGCGCCGGGCGACAGGCCAACAGACCCGGACGCGGACGGAGTGTGGACCGGCGCCGCGCTCCTGGGCCTGGACAACGTCATGCACATCTTCTACACGGGCTACAACCTCACCCAGGGCGGGCGGCAGGTGATTCTGCACGCAACGTCCAAAGACCGACATGGCACGCGGTTCGAGAAGCCAGCGAGCCCCATCACGATTGCGGGCGACGGGCTCGCCAGGTACGAGGAAATCGACTTCCGAGACCCCTACATCTTCTACAACCAAGCCGAGTCAAGATACTGGATGCTTGTGGGCACACGTCTCGCTTCGGGTCCGCACTGGAGCCGCGGGTGCATTGCGCTGCTGACCTCGGCGGACCTGGACGTCTGGAACGTGGAACCGGAACCCCTGTATGCGCCGAATGACATGTTCTGTCCCGAGTGCCCGGAGCTGTTTACGTTCCCCAACGGCAAGTGGTATCTGGTCTACTCTCGCTTCCATGCACCCAATGCCGGCACTGTGTACCGGGTCGCCGACCACCCCCGGGGTCCGTTTCGGGTCCCCCGTGACGGCTCACACGGGCGGCTGGACGGGCGGCGGTGGTACGCGGCAAAATCATGCCCCAAAGCCGGAGACGCTCGGAAGAGAATCAGCTTTGGGTGGGTGGGCGACTACGCGGACGACGAGAACAAGTGGCTTTGGGGAGGGAGTTTGGGCATTCCACGGGAAATGTCGACAGATACCAATGGCTATTTGAGGATTGAAGTTAATCGTGAATTACGAGATTTTCTCTGGCGGTCTTCAAGGACCGTATGCCCAAGCAATGCCGCCCCCAGCTTATACATGTGCTCACTGGGGACTACGGCCACCCACTTCCCTGAGCTTGGGTCCATCGCTCTGCGGCGAGACATCTTTATAGATTTCAGAGTAGCCGCTTGCGATGCTCACACCTTTGGTGTCATATTCCAACCAGACCTGTCCGGCAAGGGCCATCGCCTTCAGTTTAGCCCTTCGGGCAATGGGCTGTTTACAGTCTCCCTCGTTACCGATTTTCCGCCTCTTGACGACTTTTGGGCCGATCAATACCGCCTTTACCTCCCGCGATCGATCGATGGCCCCGAGCTTGTGCGCCATGATAATGTTAGCTTGGTGGATGGTGTCTTCCTTTTCCTGCGAGGCCAGATTATCGAGGCCTTTTGCGGAGGACGGTCGCTGAGCTTCCGTCTTCCTCTCCCGCAACCATGGAGTCACGACCAAACCGAAGGTGAGGTGCGAAGATTCGGGTGGTTTGTGGAGGATGGCATGGTTGACATTGTCAACATTTCAGTCCGGCACAGGATCAAAGAGGAGGGTGCCTCTGATGCTGGTGCTGATGCGGACGATGTAGTTGGCGATGACGAGTAAAGATGGAGGAGGGTTGTGTGCCTATCCGATTTTTGCTTTTCCACACAGCTTTACTAGCTCATGTAATTTCATCCTAAATCATCCCTCGGTGGCAACATGCTCTCTGCTTGCACAGGCATGCCGTTGAGTAGATCGTAGGATCCATTGACTCCTACGGCCAAATCCCAATCACCAAAATCTTGGTACTGGTAGACATCCGTGGCATAGTGGCTCATCATCGGGCTGACCTTGTCGTTCAGGGGCTCGTTTAGGTTGACAGCCAGAGCATGCTCCAGACCCCGCAATATTGCGCCCTCGAGTCGGTTCACAGCATATTGCATGGGCTGGTGGCTCTTGCTGTTCATACGCAAGTGCCAAAGATAGGAGTTTAATGTCTCTTGCCAATAGTTTCGTTCTTGTGATGACAGAGAAGTTACGAGGAGAAGGGTTGTGAAGGAGCCCAGCAGGGAGAAGAGGTACGGTGCCGTAAAGTACCAGAACGCCTCTAAGTGGTCGGGCCGCAGCCCGCTGACAAAACTAATGGCGCTTTGGGCCGTCTGCAAGGCTATCCCTCGAATATCGGACAGAACTCGATCGTCTGTGCAGCGTGGGGGCAATGCAGTGGATCGAATTAGTCGCCGCAGGAGCGTCATGACCACACCGTAGTATGAGAAGTGGAGATAGCCATGAAAGCATAGCTTTCGTTGATATATGACGTTCATCTGAAGCGTAGGTGGGATGTTGCGATACCAGACGTTGAGGCTGTCAAAGTGTGCCCTGGCCTTTTCGAAAAGGACGACGGTGTCTTGCTGGCGGCATCCGCGCGCCGTGTAAAAGTCTCTGTAGACATCGGAGAGGATCCGTGACAACCGCACCATCTGCATATATTGCGCCATGCCAGTTGCCGCGATGGATCTGCGATCGTCGTCGGCTCCCGGCGTTGGCATCGGCCCGTCAGTGTCGTAGTCAGTAAAATCTGCCGGCGTGAGGTCCTGGACCGTCCAGTCGTCTTCGTGAAGATGTACGGGGCGGCCGTACGCCAGCGCGGTCCAACGGTCCTGCATGTACAGGGCCCAGCTCAGGCGCTTTCGAACATTTCGTTCCCACTGCGGGATGGTCCAGTTAGTTGCATCAAGATGAAGCCCTAGGCACTGGCCGATGGCTAAGGCCTGGCACGTGAGGCCCCATTGGTAAGTGTGGTCGGGGTTCAGGGAGTCCTCCGGTTGGCACTGCAGCAGGAGAAGGCAAGCTTGGATGGAGCAGAGCTTGGGGCGATGGTAGGACATTGGCAGAGCAGACTTGAGCAAAGTACGAAGGTGGGCTACGTTAGGGGGCGAGCGGATCGACAGCTCGGGGTCGTAGGTCCACCAGCGGATAGCGGATAGATAAACGGCGCCGAGCAGAGCGGCAGGGATGCCGCGATAGGACTGGCTGTAGACGGAGATGAAAGCATCTTTGGAGATGATGGGGTAGCACGGCTGGACATGGCGCCAGAACAACTCGACGAGGCTTGGGCCGTGAGGTTGAACGCAAGCTTCGATGGCGTCAGCGAGGGAGTGCGTCGGGTCGGAGTCGACAGCCTTCTCGTCAGCAGCAAGGTGGAAAGTCAGGGGGTACTCCTGGCCGTCGTCGTGCTCGAGCACGCGGCGGATGGAGTGTGTTTCCAGGCTAAATTCATGAGTGAGGGGATCGTAGGGACGATGGCGCATCAGGATGGGCTCCATGTCGCTCCCCAAGCCGTAGAGCTCGGCGAAGCGGGCTGTGGAGCAGCCCAGAGTCTGCTCGAGCGGCGTGGGCTCGATGAGCTCGGGGACGATTACAGAAGGTGCCTGGTGATGACGGTGGTTGCTGTCGCCCGAGGCGCGTGTCTCTGCGGGCGAGAGAAAGGACTGGACCGACTGCGTCTCGGAAACCAATGCTCGGGCTTCATCTCGCGACTCCTTGCGGCTCTGGCTGATGCTGCGACTTGGGGCCTGAACCGGGTGGCCCGGGCCCTGAGCGTCGTCCAGGCCAGCTCGCTCGTCACCACTGTAGGTGCCAGGTCCGTTGGTGGTTGCCGTGTTGGTGGCCTGTCGCTCTGGGGGGTCATGGTGAAAGGTGCATGCTGTTGCCCGCAGCTGGCAGTGGACGCAGTCGCCGTCGCCGTCCTTTGTCACGCAGCGCGTTTTTCGCTTGCGGCAGGCATCGCAGGGCCGGAGGCTGCGGCGCTGCCGCTTGCGAGCGTTGTTCTGGTAGTCCTGGGGGGTGATGATTTCCATTTGTTGCTGTCCGTGTAGTTGATTCTGCCGTCTTTGTCGCTGAGGAGGGGCGCGAGGGACGGTCTGGCCATGTCCACATCCGAGTTCGGAGTGCAATGAGAAGAATAATTTCAATGCCAAGGTTGGTGGTGTATGATGTGGTTCGAGAGGGCTGAGTAGGGTGAGTGTGTGAGTGTGTGAGAGGGAGAGAGCGGCAGACGATTATGTTCTAGCCGTCCTGCGAGTGTGTGTGTGTTTTTGCCCCCCCAAAGAAGCGTAACATAAGGTCCACTTGCCTGTCGGTCGAGTCCTTGTCACTTTTCTTGTTGCTCCCCTCTCTCTGTGCTGTGGTGCGGTGCTCTACGCCTTCAGCGAGGAGCGGCTGAGCAAGTGTGGATAAGTGGCTTCCTCGTCTCCGTCTTGTTCTAGGCGAAAAAGACGGGCTGGTCGAGATTTCATCCGATCTCACTCGGTCTTGTATCCGGCCGCGATGGGCACACTTTGTCCAAAATAGCGACACAAGCCAACGCGACGCAACGCAACGCAACGCAACGCAATCGAATCGGGATTCGCCAGTGTGTGTAGACGTTGCCGAGTCATTTATCCTCCTGACAAGGAACAAGGCTGGCGTGCGCGGCGCGCTGATCCCGACTAGAGCAGTCTCCAACACCCGTCTGTCGCTTCAAACTTTCTTCTCGAGTTCCAACAGGGGCACCCTTCCTTCTCCTGAGATGAGCAATTGGCGCAAGCGTCCATCTAGCCCGGATTGACAGTGGAGGCCATGCTGGCGGACTGGCTCATGCCCTTGTCCTCAAAAACTCGGCAGTTTAGTTCTTAATTTTAGTTGGTAGGTTAGTATCGATCGGAACTTGGCTGACCTCTCTCTGTCGTACCCTAGGCACCTAGGCACTTTAAGGTTGGGCCGGTTGTTCAAGGGTCTCCAGGTGGTCTCTGTTGGATCAAGCCTCACCGCACCAAGAGGCTCCATCGACAAGGGCTCCGCGTAACACAAGGGCGGCTCTTTTGCCTCTCGAGTTTGCTTCCCGTAAACTATGTGATGCCGTTGCCGCTGCCGCTGAAAAGCTTGCCGGATCCGTGGACTTGGTGTCGGATACGCAAAAGATGGGGCGGCTGGCGCTTCTCTAAGTTCCCGTTGCGGCGGCGGCTTGGCGGAAGATGCGGCCCGCGAGAGGAAACATCTCAGACCCCGACATCTTGATCAAATGCGAGGCGGAATGACGTCGCCCTGTTGGTTGTCGCAGCTCGCCATGACTTCACTCCGTGTTGCCTCATCCATTAGTTACTACACGCCCTACGCCCCCCGTCGTGCGTTGGGTCGCATTGGCTCAGTCTGGCTTCTCTTGGCACTCGGGAGTTGCCAGATGCATCCATCGACTATGTTGGTGGCTTTCCCACCTCTTATACTGCTTTTGTTCAAATCCGCGGATTTCCTCTTTCTCCCACCATACCATACCTTGACTACTATCGAGCCAACTGCTGCTTTGCTCCTCGAGCTCAACCTCCCAACCAAGGCTCGTATATCTAACCATCCTAGTCGCATAAGCCGCCCCCTTCCGCCCCCTTCCCTCTCAGGGACCAAGGGCATTGATTGGGAGACAACAAGTGGGCAGCCGGCCTGTCTCTTGCTCGCTCCTCGCCCAGCCTGTTGGTCTCTTCCCCCCCCCCCAAAACTAGCCACCCAGAGAGAAGATCCATCCCTCTACTGCGAGAATTTCCCCGAGAAGCTGCATCAAAATCGTCATCTCTCCCTTTCGGCCTCAAGCCACATTGCCCTAATCTGAGCGCAGCCCGACACCCACCACTCCTGCTTGTCCACATAATCCCACTCGAAACAGGCGGTCACAGCTCGGCCGAGCAAGGCTATCGGAGACACATTTCCGCTTTCCGCATATCGTATCGACGCTGCGCGCACATTCCCAAATACGAAATCGCCGCCTTGCTGAAAGAAACTGCCGGCCGCGAACCCCATGCCCACGTATGCCACTTATGCCACTTGTGTCACTAGTCTTGGCGGTAGCGCCGGCGACATCGGTGTTTCAGCATGCCCCATATCACCCGGAGGATTCCCATCTGCTGAGATCGAGTTGATATCCTGTTACGTTACACAGGACCTCGAGACGGGCCATCAATGCCTGTCAGGGTTTTTCACGTAATCACGGAAGCTGTCCCGAGAGAAACAAAGACGGGGGGGGGGAACCGTGCTGAGGCTGAAAGCGGCCAAGGGATTCGCGTATCCAGGATCGCATGCTAGTCAGGACCCGACTCATGGGTTCGTGCGTCTACTGACGAGATGATCGTGTCGTGGAGCTAGCCATGGTCATGATGCGCCACCAATATTCAAAGAACATCGGCACATCGTTTTGCCCGCCCAATAGGGCATAGTGAATGTGATGTCTTCTTATCAAAGCCCTTTTGCAGCATAGTCGGGAGGCCTCGATTTCGTAGCCACCCATCAGCGGGACATGGTTGGTGGCCTGCGAGCTGCCGGGCTGCGGCCCATGGCGCATGGCCCTTCGTTTCTGCAGTCGCGTTGACGGTTCAGTCCGTCTTTCTCATCGTCAATTGAGTCGACATCGTCCTAAACTTGCTCCAAATCGAGTGTGGAGTAATGATCACACACTCTCCACGGCGGATCGCGCCCCATAATGCAGTTCGATCTCGGGTGGATTGCGCCTTGTGTTGGCGGCGAACCGGCGATTTTGTTAGTAAACTCTAATCGTCTCGACGAAGACACCGTGCAGCGAAGCTTGAAAATGCATCTCCAGTGGAGTCGCTCGTGGTGGGTTTGACCGCGAAATCGACCTGAGCGATGCAGAGAGCACCACGACCATGCGCGTTTATAACATGTCGTTGGTTTAAGAATCATAATCTACATCTAGGGTAGAAGTTGATGACTAACTAGGAGGACTCTCTGCCTATGTAAGTTGCAAGCCACCTCCGTTCTTGTGCTACGTACCCGACGCAGAGAGCTCGTTACGGCCTCTTGGCACGGATATCGGGAATAACGCCACCAGTCAGACGACGAAGCATTCACCACTAACTCGTCAAGATGCGTCAATCGGGCTAAACTATGCTTAAAATCCTACCGTGGCGGTCTTTTGATCTAATGGGATTGCCAAGAAAATTGACAGAAGGTACGCGGAGCCGCCGTCGAGGCCAGCTAGCGATGGAATGGTCTTTGTCATACACGCGCACAGGGTGTGCCTATTTTGAGTCAGTTGGCCCAATGGGAGACGCCCCTCCACCAGCCAAAAACTATTTGTCATATTTTGGCACTGGCCCGCCCTGATTCTTTTTGTTGTTGGCTTGTTGGCTTACCATATCTCTAGTTCTAGTTTCACTCAGAAAAAGATGACAACGACCGCATGCCAAGCCTTCTCTGAAGATGGACCCCGAATCCCTTCGGAGTCCATCTCGTGCTCGGGACTGGGGCTAGATGCTGGGCTGAACTGGGCCCTGGGCTAGGAACAGCCTGGGAGGGCTGGCCTGTTGAGTAGCTGAGCGAGAATGGGCCGTGCTGCCCCTGGACCTGGACTCAACGACTAATCTTGATCCTACAAAGGGGCAACGCGTATAGCGATGTTCTAGGCTCTGGAAGAACACCAATCGGCCGACATTTTCCCGCTTGGACTGAAAAGATCTGCATCGCTCGGCTTCAGTGCGACCCTAATGAGTCGAGCTGTGGAGATGGGGGACTTTTGCCGCACATCAGCTCATGGACCAACACATTATCACTCAGCACATGTCAACTGCTGCCCTCGACAATGCCGCCTATTTCGGACGAGATATGGCACGACCACACTTTGGGAACATCCCATTGCGCTCGCCTCGCTAA
This sequence comes from Calonectria hongkongensis, assembly GCA_017140755.1. Taxonomy (NCBI): domain Eukaryota; kingdom Fungi; phylum Ascomycota; class Sordariomycetes; order Hypocreales; family Nectriaceae; genus Calonectria; species Calonectria hongkongensis. The sequence goes on from JAACJA010000015.1 coordinate 329,472, forward strand.
GCAGGCCAGTAACGTGCTCAATGGGGGTCCCCTGGCCCTAAGTGCTGCCGAATAAACTGGGCCCGGCCACGCCGAAACGGGCACGTTGCTCCAACAGCTATCAACATTGGCGTTGATGAGAAGAGGCTGGTATCTCCAACGTAATCCCCAGCCCTCGTGTCCCGCGCGGAAAACGTGGACGACGCGGAATGCATGAACTTACCCCAGCTTTTCACTGCGCCGCCGGATGTCTGGCATAGCGGATTCGGCTCTCGCGTTTTTTGCAAAGTATTGGCGCACGAGCTGGGGCAAAATCATTGGACGGGATGCAGAAATAGCCCCGAGGGGAAGAATAAAGAAAAAAGGAAAGAAGGAAAGAAAAAAAAAAGAAAGACATGGGTGGATTCGTGCCTCGGTTAATACAAACGCAATCAATCGCTAATCAGTTGTTGGTCTGAAGCACAATTGCAGATTGGACACCAGGCCGTCCGTGATTACGACAACCTGTCACCTACCTTTTTGAGTTGGGATCAATTAGCTCCCTGCCCAATTTACCTCGCGGATAAGCTTGTTTGGATAGTTTCATCTCGTCTACACACAAGACTTGCTGCGCATTGGCTGCTCACACACATCTTATAGAATGTAGCTCCAGGTATACACCATCTTCACACATCTTCTCGAGCTTCTTGGCATGCCCAGTTCGGCTTCATCGCCCGGCCCGTTGCCATGGCGCACGCAGCTCGGTCGCTGTCTTCGTCCAGCTTGCAGCCAAGACCTGCCACCCCACGCACTCTCCAAGGTTTCAGACTTGGACGGATGTCGTGCGAAGTCCGATGGAGCAACAGATTGGGAAACAATTCCACCCATCAGGACGATGCATCTGCTCGTGTGCCTTGAGCCTCGTCGCGATAAGCCAGTCGTAAACCCCACGTGTGTCTTGGCATTCTTCCTTCGCCGCCTGTAATCAATTGTTCCGTGGCGATGCAGGGCGATCAGGATGCCTGATAGCATCCCTCAATTTTAAACTAAGCGATCAAAGTTTTTTGCAATAAATTAAAATGCACCGTTGATCCCGTCTGTGTAGCGATTGTCCGTGCAGGTTTCCCTCCGACGGCAGCGCGTCCAGTTTGTGTGTGAACTCCTTCGCTCTCTAGACAAGGTCTCACAATCCCAATCATCCACCATGAAGACCTCCGTTGGTTTGGCGACGCTCGCGCTGGCAGCCTCGGCCTGTGCGGAGGATGCCCTCTTCAGCAAGCGCCTGGACAAGCGTTTCGTTGACAGCCAAGGACACGAGAATATCTGTATGCTTAGCCGCCGTTAAAAGTCGCGGTAATTGGTGCTGACCCGTTACACAGCATTCTTCCACGTCAACGATGTCCACGCCCACTTGGACGAGTTTAAATCTTCTGGCCTTGACTGTACTGACCCTACGGCGGGCTGCTACGGCGGCTATGCCCGTATCAAGCACACCGTCGACCAGCTGCGCGAGGACCACCCCGATAACCTCTGGCTGAACGCCGGTGACGAGTTTCAGGGCACCCTATTCTACACTTACTACAAGGGCGAGAAGATTGCGCAGGTCCTCAACACCCTCAAGTTCGATGCGATGACCCTGGGTAACCATGAGTGGGATGGTGGCGACGAGGAGCTGGGCGAGTTCCTCCAGAACCTGACTTTCCCCATTGTCTCTTGCAACGTCAAGAGCGAGTACGAGGGACTCAACAAGACCATCAAGAACTACCACATCTTTGAGAAGCACAACCTGGCAGTCATTGGCGTCACCACCGATACCACCCCCGGAATCTCTAGCGTTGGAGAGAAGACCACATTCCTGGACCCCATTGACTCTGTGCAGCAGACTATCTGGGATATTCGAAACAACACCGACATTAAGCGCATCGTCGCCCTTACTCACATCGGCTACGACGTTGACCAGCAGCTTGCCGCCAAGACCGAGGGTCTATCGCTCATCATTGGTGGCCACAGCCACACCCCCCTTGGCGACATGGACGGCGCCGAGGGCAAGTACCCCACCATTGTCGAGGACATCAACGGCGACGAGGTTTTCATTGTCACTGCCTACCGATGGGGTGAGTATGTGGGTTACATCGATGTCACCTTTGACGACAACGGAAAGGCGCTCGAGTACCACGGCGGTCCCATTCACCTGGACAACAGCACTAAGATGGACGCTGCTCTCAACCAGACCATCAAGGGCTGGAGGGGTCCCTTTGAGGAATTCGCCGCCCAGGTTGTTGGTAGCACCGAGGTTGAGCTCGACCAGTCCAAGTGCCAGACGGACGACTGTCTCCTTGGCCAGGTCATGGCTGATGCCATGTACGAGTACCGCTTGAACCAGAGCAGCAGCAGCAGCACCAAGCCCGACTTTGCTTTCATCAACGCCGGTGGTGTCCGAGCTACCATTGAGAAGGGCAACATTACCCGTGGCGCCGTCCTAACTTCGTTCCCCTTTGGTAACTCCATTGTCGAGCTCACTTACAACGGCTCCACCCTGAAGCAGATCTTTGAAGGTGCCGTCACCAAGGTGAACCAGTTCAACAACAAGGCAATCACCTCCTGGTTCCAGGTTTCCAAGCCCCTCAAGGTCACATTCAACCCAAGCAACGGCAACGGCACCAAGCTCACCAGCCTCACCCTGAACGGCAGCAGTCTGGAGGACGACCAGGAGTACCGCATGATTACCCTAGACTTCATTGCCGGCGGTGGTGACAGCTTCCTCGAGACCACCACAAACTATGTCACGCTTGACACCCAGGACGAGGTCCTCATCCAGTACCTGGCAGCCAACAGCCCCCTCAACCCCGTTTTGGAGGACCGAATTGCGACCGGCAGTGGCAACAGCACTAACAGCACCAGCACCACCTTGCGCCGTCGCAGAAGCGTCAACTTGATGTAATTACGAGAACACGACGGAGATGAAGAACCCGGTGCGTTTGGTCCAACTGAAAAAAGCAATGACCAAAAATACTTTTTTGAATTACTTTCTATCCATCAAATAAAAGCGAACCAATTCTTAGACCAAAACTTTGATCCATCCTGCTAAATTGTGTAGTGTGTGATGCCATCCTCATCTAGTAAAGATTTGCCCTCCTCCAACCACAACTGCCGCCTCTCGGCAAGGTAGACCCTGGTAAACAGCGCCAGGGAGAAAACGAGAGGAACCGTTAGCCATATTACGAGAAAGCATATGAGAATGCCCAGGTAGACGGCGATGCCGCAGTCATGGTTAGGCATCATAAAACACACAAGTATATGCATATGTATATATAAATATCTGCGCACGTGAGCTTTTTGGAACTATCCGAACAAGGGAGAAAATTGCAATGCAAAGATTATAATGGATTCGGTGGTTTATTTGTTCGTATTTGATGCTAGATTCAGAGCTTGAGAACGCGAGTCCTTTTCTTTGTGTGGTACTAGAACTCGGACGATTGCAGGTTGTGCAAGGATACTTGTAACAAAGGGCAGTCTAGCGTCAAAGCGTTGAACAGGGCACAAAAAAAGATTATACAGCCAGGGGTAACTTTCATTCTTTACATGGCTAGTACTGTAACTAGATACAAGGGGTTTGTCCAAGCTTTGTGTAGCCGTATAAGACTAGACGAAAAGCAAAGAACAGACCACCACCTATTCATTATAGTATTCTCGTGTGAACATTACATAAAACCACATCGGCTAAAAACCAGAAGCGACAAATTTGATCCAATACGCTGGCTCAAGAGGGGCACCCTAATATGTGTATCGGAAATCTGAAGAGGCGTTTTCCTGGAACAGGTCAGTAATTATACCCAAAAGCTTGTCGCGGATGTCGACTTACATCATGAGCTTCGAGAACCTCCTCGCCTCGATCGGCCTTTTGGTTCTTTCGCTTAAAGTCAAGGTCGCACAAGATCACCATAATGATGGTCAATAGCGAACACGCAATGCATGCGTACATACCCGGCTTGTATCCCGTGGCCTCGTCCTGCTTGCGGAACACCAGACTTCCCGCGATGCCACCGATACCACCAAAGCCCACAAGTGTGGCGCTGCAGAATGCTCGCTTCCACTGACCGCGCACGTTGTTGGCCTGGAACGCCATGACTGCTGGGATGTTGCTGTTGGCACCGGCGGTGACGAGGAAAACACCAAAGTATCGCACGCCCGCGGTCGATGCCCAGCCCATGATGGGGAGACCAATGAGGCAGAGGACCATGTTGAAGATGATGATTGGGCCACGGACTCGGTACTTGTCGCCGGCCCAGCCGGTGAGGAACATGATGATGCCAGCAAAGGCATACGGAGGAGCAACCAGGCACTGAGCTTGTCCAACAGTGAATCCCATGTTGCCAACTAGAATCAGAGGGAGAGTATAGGCAATCGCGTATGTCATAGTGGTGGTATCGAAGAAGATCATGGCGTATGCCCACACCTTCCAATCCCGACCACCCTTGATGAACTTTGATAGTTGGAAAGGTGGGACAGTCGAGTCACCTCTGTCGCGATGGATGCGAGCAACAACCCAGTCGCGCTCTCGCTGGCTGAGAAACGACCACGACTTGCGCTTCGAGTCGGGAAAATCAACAAGGAGCCAGTATCCGGCAATACCGAGGGCCATGGTCAGGGTTCCCTCGATGATAAAAATCCAGCGCCATCCGCTTAGACCCTCACGGCCTTTGAGTTGCATGAGCTAAAAAAAAAAGCATAAGTCTATGCTTCAACGCTAAGTTAAAATCAGAATATACTTACTCCATAAGCGAGGATTCCAGAAAATGCAGAGGCGACACAACCGAGCAGGTAAAACATAGAGTATCGCTTTCCTACCTCATCTTTTGCTGGGGTTAGTATAGTTTTCTTAGAATCGGACTCTGTGACATACATCGGGTGAACCAAGTTGACAGCAAGTAGACACAGCCGGGGAAAAATCCTGCTTCGAACAATCCGAGAATAACTCGAAGTGCAGAAAGCTGTTTATGATCTTTCACAAATCCCATGCCAATCATGACTGCGCCCCAGCAAATGGTAAGCAGGGCAAGGTGAATGCGCGGACCGATCTTGCGGATCAAGACAGTGGACGGAGGCTGGAAGATGATGTACGAGATGAAGAAGACCAAATTGGCAATGTTCTAGAGAAATTGACATTAGTATACCCTTGGAAAATACATGGAGAGTCTTGACGTACGTATCGGAATCCAGTTAGGACGAGCTCAACGCTCATGCCGGCAATGTTGGCCGCACTCATGTTCGTCCTATCCATCAGAGACACGCAGTACATGGCACCAACAGTCACAACCAGGCGACGGTCAATGCGATGCATGATCTTGCGCTGCTCCTCGGGCGTGAACCCATGGTCAGAGTCTTGCTCAGAGCTTCCCTTGCTGGGCGCTAGGTCAAGGTGCTTGGTCTCGACGGCAGCCTCGAGACTGGGCGTCTCTTTGTCGCCCTCGTGTCTCTCCATGGTCTCAGGTGGAGTGCGGATGGATTGAGCTGGGACGGGACGAGATGAGACGAAACAGGGGAGACTGCGAGGATAATATGTATTTTCTGAATAGGGTTCTTTTTAATTTTTTTTGGTTTGTGATGATTGTCTGTGTGCCGCAAACAGAAGCGCGACGGGGACCTGGCTCAAAGTTATACGCCATATGAATGGACACGGAGATGATCGGCAGACACTCGCAGCAACGGGGTACGTAGCACCACCTTCCAAGCAAGGGAATAAAACTTCCAGTGTGACACAAATCGTGCGTCGTGTCTTATCCATGTGATGATTCCCGTTCCTCAGCCTTTGTGTGTTAGGCCCACGTCCCGACCCGCCCATGTTCTACTTCCCTTTTTGTCTAGCTGGCATTTCTGCGAACATCCATGGCAACTAATTCGTTGAGAATTAAATTTTGAAAACAACACTCCAATACCTGCTCGGTTGCTCGGCGAAACCAATCATGTCCGGCGAGCCTGCCAGTTGCCTCGGGTGGCGGTCGTCCTCCCACCCCGGGCGCAAGCCCCCCTTGCCCATTTCTCCTCACCCTAACGGGCGAAACGAGCAAAAGCAGATAAGCAGCGGGGGCGTTTTGCGGCGTCGAAGGAGTCAGTGTTGCGCATGGACACGGCCATGTTGGCTGGGTTGGATGTCTTTTCCGCCCCGCGTCCCCGCAAGATCTGCCGGAGACCCAAGCAGGTCCACTGGGGATCCGGGGTTGGTCGTCCGACTTTGCGGGGTAGATTGGAAGGCTGCTTGGCAGCGCGGCCTCAATTCCCTAATACGGACAGAGAAGCGACGGGACGAGGACAGTAGTGAAGCTGGAGGCTATTAATTTCGATAGATCGTGGTTGACAGCTGGGGTAGCTTTGGAGCGCGGAAGTGGTGTGAGCTAAGGCGGCAGGCTAAGAAAAGCAGGGACTTTATTTTGTTTACTTTGCCATTAGAATGCGTTTTAAGCTACGTAATGGGTGTCACATCCAGATGGGAAATCAGGGGGGGTATCCCAAGAAGTCAGCAAAAAAGGCCATTTCTCAGAGGGCAGATCAACCCGCCGTTCTGGCAAACCATGACCTGGAATCTGCCTGGGTCTTGGCAGTACCACATACCCACTAGTCTGGGTCATGGAGGCCGCATTTGGAGAAGAAATGACCGAAGATGCCGTGCGAATGAGATAACTATCTGCGCTTCACCGCTTTTGAGTGTCCAAAGTTGTTTGTTGGTTGGTGAGTGTAAGTCGAATGTTGTCCAGTGCAAGATAGCATCAAATATGACGGGAGGCACCGCAGACGGACGGGCCACGCGGACGATGGAAATAGCGGCCCGCAAGATAGCCTTTGTTCCATAGTTTGTTGGGGAACAGAATGAACCATGATGGGCTTCGTCCGGGGGTCGGCAAGGAACACCATACTGGGCGCCAGCTGACCTGGCCAATGCGAATGCGTGGTATGCCCAAAGCTAGATACTCAACTAAGGCTCAAATCAGTCAATGTCCGAAAAAGGTGCCTCCACCAATATGACGCCGTCTGGGGCTCAATCACACCCTCAATCTGCAACGCCCACCCACCCTTCCCTTCCCCGCACGCTGCGCTCATCTCCCGGGCGTCCTCCACCAATAACACGCCGTAGAGCGAGGGCCGATGCCGAGGCTCGTGGCTTTTGGTGGCAACAAACCTTGATGCCTGTCTTGTCAACTGCAGCTTGTTGGCTAGTTGGGCTGCGACCCGAGCGCTTTGGCAATTCCCATCGTCATCTTGTTGCGCGTAGCCCAAGATGCCAAGGATTCTGATGGGTATCGTGTGAGTCTGGACCTCGTGTCATCTGGGGAATATTTCCGCCGCCTTGTCGTTAGTCTGCCAGGCTAATGTATAAGCTTGTCTGTCACACAGCTCGCTTCAGGGTACATGCGGTGGATATTTCGAGTGGAAATGTTCAATTCTCAACTCCAAAAATATTCGAGTCGCCGCCAGACTCGACACCATTCTCTTCGGATAGAGACCGAAGTGGCTTTCCCATTCCCAATCTCACCATGACCTCCTCTTCCTCGAACCTCGGCAGCTCTGAAATGACCAGGACAACCTCGGAACCTAAGAAAAAAAAAATCGCCAAGTCCGTACAATCCAACCATGCTGCGAGCACTCTATGATTTCTCGACATGCCAAACCCTGCCACTGAACATAATCCCAATGCCAAAAGAAGCAAAAAAACAGACAAATGCAAGAATGAATGCACAGCGGGTATTCCTCGCCAATCAACTCCTCATACTCATAAACACCTGTCCGACACGTCGTTGTTCCGTGTAACTTTCAAACAAACATCGCTGTAACCGAGCCGAAAAACTTCTTGATGTTGTACCACAACAAGGCCACAGTGCCCCAGACCGAAAATATTTGAAGAATCTCCCATGGATATCGGGTGCGAACCTGAGTCTCGACGAAATCTACTTTGCCTCCCGTCATGGCAGGGAACTTGCCGTTGCTCACATACTCTTCCATTAGAGCGTCCTTGAGGTACCACTGCTCTCGTAGCCAGACATCAAACTCTTTTTGGTCATCGAGGGGAATGTCGGCGATTCGGAGGCGGCGCCAATAAAAGTTGACGGATTTCGGGGGACGGCCCTGGAAGTAAGTGCTGGACAGGCCAAAGTACTCCTCACCATACTTGCCTCGACTGGCTTTCAGTTAGTACCACGGCAACGGTGATTTTTGGGAACAGGGAGACTTACGGAATACCCTCGTATGCAACCGTACAGTCATAAACCCACTCTACAGAGTCCTTCAGCTGATTCAGGCAGAAGAACATGCCCGTACCACGAGGTAGCATTAGATGATCGGGGTCCTTGAGGTTGTTCTTGGCCGCCCAGGCCGCTGACTTTCTCCGTCCGTTACCCGACAGGTTAGTGCCTTCTGGAAAGAGAAGAAGCCACATAGGGTCGCGGTACTTTTGACCTCGAGGGTCGATCTTGGGCTGACTGAGTTTTTGCAATCGGTAGGCCATTCGTGGCTGGTCAGTGACCATTTTTCGTGACATGAAGATGAATGAGAAGAAGGTCATTGCCAGGCCTACAATGGGGATTCTCTTCAGAGATTCCTTGAGGATGATGAAAATATGGCCGTGCATCCCTGGAGAGTTGGCATAGGCTACCCACCAAAGGTATAACCAATCAGTGTAAATCTGTAGAGCGTCAGCCCAATGTTCCAACGGACGGAGTTTGCGAGTAGCCACATACCTGGTGGTTGGCAATCAACACCAAACGCTCTGGGAAATCAAACTGCACGCCGCCATCGGGGGTCGGCTTGATTTGGTTGGCTACTGATTCATCGCCGCTGATCCTAACAGTGGTAGGACCCCAGATATGGGTCATGAGGGTGATGATGATGGCAAAGTGCCGTTTTGTCATGGCCATCCAGGCGTAGTACCACTCGCGGTTTACATAGTACAACGGAGCGCCAATCAGCTGGGTAGTATGTGTGCTGTCAGAAGCTGGGTCAGCGTTGTCCCAGATAGCATCTGGTCGATGCGGGGGAAAGGGACGTACATGATAATGCACGAGTTAAAGTAGATGGCGAATAAGAGACCCCTCACAAGTTGCATCAACCGGCCATGGCCCTCTTTTCCAGAAGGATGGTATTCGGTCGCAGCCTTGGGTTTATCGGATAGCCCAGCGGACAGCTCCGGACCGGGTATGGTTGCATTGGAGGGGTTTGGATGTTCAAGATCGGCGGTCATGGCGGGCGACGGCCGGTGGGCTCTTGCTCTTCAACGTCGCAATTCGAGGTGAATGGGAGGGAAAGTGGCGTTTTCGGGAGCAACGGGGTGACGGAGATCTTCAAGTAGCACAGAGGTTTGCGCGGTCGACGGGCAACGGTCCGAATTGAGGGCAGAGGCACGTGAAGTCGGCGGGTGAGCAGGTCAAAGAGGTACCCGCAGTTGGCAGCCCCGCGTGCTGTTTCAGCGACAGGCTCTGGGCACGTTGATGGACGGTGGGCACTAGAGAAGAGGTTGTGGTTGAACAAGAGTGGGAGATAGCGACATGGTGCACATGATGCTTGGTTCGTGTGCCTTACTCAGTCCAGGTCAGGTAGCAGCCTAGCTGCGTCTCTGCTTGAATGCCTTAGACGCTGAGTGTGACATCAGGTGGGTGGGCGGGTGCCTCGGAGCCCTATGACGTGCGCCACAGCCACAGGTTGATCGGGTTTTGTGAGATGCCGATGCCGGTGGGCCAATGAGCGTGCGCTTATCTGATGATTATTCGCAACCGAACTGCCTGGAGCATTCAAAAGCTGGGGTCGTTTTATGCAGCGTAGAGCTTGTATTCATACAAAGAATAGGTGAACACGCAACCCATGAAAATAAATGAGTTGTTGGCATAAAAAATGGGAGCATATCACATGCAATATCCACTCTGGCTACACATTAATGAGAAGCTTCCTTGACCGCCCCAGGGATGCCTGCCCAAGCTCCCTCTGTCCCCACCATCGTGGTTCGTACCTTGCTCCACGAGCCGGAGATATGTGACCTTGACCTACAGAAACACAAGCCTACTCATTTGCTGTTTCCGAATCAGATCAGCAGATAATTTTGGGGAGAACGAATTCATGCAACAAATATTGTATTCGAGCCCAAGCTTCCTTCTATTCATAGATAGTTTTTTTTTTTTTTTGTCTCCGTCGCCCTAGTACTGCGTAGATTTAGACAAAAGAGAAAGGCATGGCTTGTGAGGCGATGGAAATATTGCTGTAATAGGGTTAAAAAGAAAACCATACGTTTTCGATGCAGCATTTATGTCGCCATTGACTGGCTCGACGTCCCTTCCTGTGCATGCCCTCCCATAACTAAAAGAGAAGGCGGTCAATACGCAGCCCACCATAATCCGTTCATAGCCGCCATTCTGCCGTCTTGAGGTCGCAAGGTTTATTCCAAACCCCATCATTCAAAATCCGGATTTTTGGCCCAAGGCTCTAGCTCATGGATTATGAATGCTGCATTTACCATCCGCCATGTTTAATCGAGCCTTAATTAGAGGGCGGGCACTCGTCCAGCCAGCCCTTCGCCAACGACCACCACAGTCATTCGTGCCCCGGACCACACTGACCTCATTGCCATCCCGATTTCTCTCCACTACCCGCCCGCTCCAAGATGCTAGCATACGGAGTATTAGTGAACTACCTGAACGGACGAGCCCTCGCTACCTGAAGGGAAACAAGCCTGGCTCGTCTCTTCTATCTCTCAACTGGCCGCGGCCGCCTCGGAATCTCCTCGTCATTCAGAAACTCTACTCGACTGATGTCGTCGACGCCGTTGTCATGTTTTCCAAGCATATTCGTCAAGATTACCCTGAAGTCAATCTCGTATTTGAACCCCGAATTGCTGAGAGCCTCAAGGGCCGACTCGACTTTCCCATCTTTGCATCCGATACTCAAGCCTGTATCGCGGACAAGATTGACGTGATTGCTACATTTGGTGGCGATGGTACAGTCCTTCGGGCGGCTAGTCTCTTCAAACTCCACGGATCGGTTCCTCCAATTTTGTCCTTTAGCATGGGAACGCTGGGTTTTTTGGGCGAGTGGGACATCTCAATGTATAAAAAAGCATGGCGAGAGATGTACATGAGTGGGAGCAACGTCGCTACGCGGGACGCCGCTTACCCGCGAGGAGACTGGGACATGGCTAGTAGCCAGGCGCATTCAGGTTGGGAGGGAATGAAAGGTAAGAGCCTTGGAGCTCAGAGGGCTTCCAAGGTGCTTCTTCGCCATCGGATCAAAGCAGACGTGTTTGACCCAGAGGGAAACAACATCAACAATTGGCTTTCGAGTTCGTTGTCGCGCGATGCAAAATCTGAAGCAAAGCCAATTGCCGAAACCAAGGAACCGTCGCCATCTCTACGGGCAATTAATGAGATATCGGTCCACCGAGGATCGCACCCACATCTTGCAATTATCGACATTTTCCAAAATGGACATTACTTTACAGAAACAATCGCCGATGGCATCTTAATCAGCACTCCGACGGGATCAACGGCCTACAGTCTTAGCGCGGGAGGCCCGATTGTGCACCCGCTGGTCAAGTCGTTGCTTATCACGTCCATCAGCCCATGCAGCCTGAGCTTTCGATCCCTCGTATTACCCCTTGATACCAAAGTGACTTTGCGGATGAGCCCAAAGAACCGAGGCAGGGAATTAGATCTGAGCATTGATGGTAAACGATGCATGGGAGTATCACCCGGAACAGAAATCCGAATAGAGGGCGAGTTTGTTGGCAGAGCAGGGCCCGGAGAAGAGTGGCATGGAGGTGTGCCATGTGTGATCCGGGCGGACGATGACGACCCGTGGGTAGGCGGATTAAATGGATTGCTCAAGTTCAATCGACCGTTTGGACGGGAGCCCGCGGGGGACGATTAATCCAGCGAACAAAAGGCAGGCCGAAGCCTGAACCGAAACGCTTGTAGACATATTTGATACCCGCCACTCATTGTGGTTTCTGGCAACATGAACACTAGCAGCTGTAAATATGATTCAGGATAGCACTATAAACGCTAGGTGGAGAAATAAGGTTAAAGGATAAGATAGTGTGAATAGAAATGAATGTCCAGCGATACCATTGCAAAGGCTCGATGGGATTGAATTCCTGTATCTATGTACAACACAATCCTTAACAAGTTGTATTCCCCCCTCTACTGTTCCCCGCCATCTCTTGACTGCCCCCTTAGTAAGTAAAAAAAAAAAGACGAAAAAAAATTACAAATGAAACAAATAAACAGGCAAAATAACCTAGACTTATTTTCCCCATAATTTATTTGTTTGTTTATTTTTCAGCCAGCGAGCTGGTATTTGGAGTAGTTGAGGTCTGTGGGGTCCAACGGAAAATGTCATAGAGGGACAATCTTCAAGGGGTGCCTTGTGTATTGGCTCACGGACAGAAACCGGGTATGTGTGGCTCAGTTGAAACCTTGATCGTATATCAAAAAGCCTAAAACAAAGGAAAGGAATCATTTATCTGGGGATAATGCTAGGCTACTCTTTATTGCTGGCAAATTTCATTTACGGTCTCGGGATTTTTTTTTCTTGCAGCTACTTGGTTCAGTGCTTCCTTGTGTCATTCATTTTCTTGTGAGAGTAAACATGCGGTATCTGCTAAAATAATAGCACTGGATTGGTGTCCATTTGAATCATATGAGAAACAACTTTGTACGAGACTGGTTTTCAGCTGTCCATGCATGTCCTTATCATCGCATCCTTCATGTTTTAGGCGCATTTGTTGTAATGTCATGTGATGGGAGCTTGTGCCAAAAAACAGAGTTTGGAGACTGGCTTTGCACGTGGGCTGTCGACCCCAGATGAAGATTATGGGTATGCTCGGGAGGCTGCCGATCTCTCGCCTTTTCAGCGTCATTGCAATTTCAAGCGCACTCCGCTGTTGCAACGTTGGGAAATACAGCCAAGACCCTTATCGAAACCCTGGGCGATCGGTGATGCGACCCATGTCCTCGCTCCGTTAATTCTACAAACCAACTTCACCAGAGACGTACAGTACGACAACCACGTTGGCAAGCAGATCTGCAGACACGTCGAAGAAAAAGCAAAAAGCACAAAAGTACGAAGAAAAGCCATTCATGCAATGCATTTACCAAGGCAACGAAGGAAAAGTTTAGAGTATACTGTGTGAGCTATTACGTGAAACCAACGAGGTTGTTGTATTCCATGGCATGTTTCATCCCTTTCGCCGTGACAGGGAAAACCACTTGATTCCATCCGGCACCACCGGTTGGGCTTTGCCGGCTTCCGTGCAAAACGGCGGAGGGTCGGTGTCACCTACACACCGAGATACCGGCTGCTGCCAAGAGGCGCATGAAAGAAGATGCAGATTTTTAAACTCAGGTTTATCGGCGCGGTCAGGAAAGAAGAAACATGTTTCCCGCAGAGTGCATGAAAGTATGTGCTGTCTGTCCACGCTGCAGCAGATTTACAGGAGCACTCAAAGACGGCGCATGATCCCTTTGCTTTTTCCGCGGTTCACGAGGTGCGTGTGTTGGCACGGCACAGCGGGGTCTGAACAAAATGCCTATGGAGTCTCGTACCGGAGGCCTGACGCTATGGGGACACTTGAAGCATCAATAAACGCTTGCTGTGTCATGTCATTCACTGTCGGTCAAGCGCGCGCGCGTTGAAGGCTGGAGCCCAAAAAACTTGGGAGCTGAAAATAGGTGCCACAGGATCTTGTGAGACGGATGCTGACACACAGGGGCAGTGCACACGATGAGAGACCAGTTGCAGCAGGTCGCTAAAACTCAGCCAGCGAGACGGGAATGTGTCAATACGAAGGGGGAGGGGTCTCGCTTGGCGTAACTGAAGCCAAGCTTTTGTGGACAAATGCAGCGGAAGAGACGGAACGAGGCGACCATTGGCCATGATTGACTTTTGTTCGGATGTTGGGCGAATTCACCATGGAAAACTAAATTTACGATGCTCATATGGCATGGGCGGTGCGACAGGATCAACATCAACCAGACGCACTAAAGTCGTTACGAGGTACGGGCCCAATCAGGCCTCATACCAGCAACCGGAATCAGGGGAATTTGCTGTCGGCACCTCCAAGAAACGGCTGCGGATTTGGGGTCGGCGCCCGTTTCTTACACTCGCCGGTCCAGCGGTTTCGCACAGGCCGTCTTGCCGTCTTGGCGCCATGATTAGGCGCCTGCCACAGTCTTGCCAAGCAGGCGCCAAGGATATCATGTCTTGGGGGGTCTTGGGGTGGTAGGGAGCCCAAAGCCTGACTAAAGTCCGCTTACATGGCGCGCGGGGATGGAAGACACGAGGGTTTTTGATTCCATCATTTCCACATTCCATTGGCCTAAGTTGCGATCTCGTAGGGTTGGCCTTAGGGCCTTGGCTCTTGTGCGCTATTGCCTAATCAATCCGCCGTCCCAGGTCGGAGGTTGATGAAGGAGAAGAATATTCCGTGCCTTAACCGCATTCTGTATTCTTACCCTTGCCTTGCTGAGCAGCGCCGATGGTGGCTTGTGGGCCGCCACAAGGTGGAGGTGGAGGAGAATTGTTAGCCGTCAATGGTGATTTACAGGGGCCATCCCTCGACGGCAGCGTTCTAAATGAGCGGCCACTGGGGCGCTGGGCGGTAGCTCCCACCGGGGATCCAGTGTTTTCCCCATTGTCACAGGCAAGTGGCTATTGCAGTGGCTGTTTCTCGAGGAACTGGCGGCCGTCTAGAAAATCTCGGGCCAACGTCGCCAGCACGGGCGCTTCATTGTCATTTTGCTGCTGGCGTATGATCGCCCTCGAGCCCGAGACCAGTCAGATTCGATCCCATCACCGCCTCTCCGCGCCGCAAAGTTATGCGCCTCTGCGTCCTTGCCGGCAGTGCCGAGTCCATCGTCATATCGTCATCCTGGGGGAACTTTAGACCAGTCTCTGCGTACCCGTTGCTCGCTCACCTGTGCCACTCCCTGATGCTGATCCATGTTACTCCTTGTCACCCAAATGCAAATCCTCCTTTGGGCACCCCCCGGAAGCGACTCAGGGCGCGACAGGCCTGGGCTGACTTTTTGCTTGGCGCCCCAGAAAAAAATTGTAGTAGTTGAGCGACGGCCAAGTGAGTGACGACAATGGTACCAAGAATGAAATAATTTAACTCTACCCCGTCGCTCTCACATTTCTCCCTCCATCCCTCCCGACGTCTGCGGCTGGTTTCTCCCACTGGTTTCTCCCACTGGTTTTTCCATCTTGGGGAAGAATTGTCTGTTTTATTATTTTACTTTTCTCTCTCCCCATTTCTGAACCTCTACCGTTTCCCGTCGGGTTTCACTGCTCGTTGCCGAAAACGACCAAGACTCTGGAGCGTTGTAGCCCGCCCACCTAGAGCCTTGAGCCACACGCGCGCGCTCACACGTCCGGAACCAACGTCGGCGCTCCAACCACTTCAAGCCATCTTTTTTTAGGCGTCCGCCTTACTACTTTAGCGCTCGCCGTCCACAGCTTCAAAAACCAACATATCACCCAACTTTTTCGGGTCTGATTTGCGAAGGCGTCGTCTACTCTATATTTTCTTGCCCATCGCCATTGCTCTTTGAAGCAGCAGGCGAGCTACAGGGGCTCGATTCCTCCCCCCTGTTTACATAAACCTCGCCCCTCCCCTCGTATCTTCTTCCCGCGGTTAGATCAATCATCACTCTCAGTATGACGCCCATCTCCGGTCGCTTGACGGCCATCCTGGCTGCGGCGGCAGCTTTTGCTCCCGCATCCGCGACTCCCAATCCTGCCGGTATGTACCATATTTATCTTCCCTGTTGCACAGCGCCTTGCCATGTGATCCACCCCCGGCTTCAGGTGTCTGTGGGTAGCCCGCGTCTGTGGGTTACCTGCTGCATGGTGTCTGCGCCCGTCCGTCGCGCGGAAGCGTGTGCGCACGATTTTGAGTACATTGGTTTTGACGTCACACAGCACTCAACTCACCCTCCGACGCCAACGACTTGGTCGTCCGCCAACAAGACTCACGATTATCGAATCGCGCCACCAACCAGGCCCCCAATGGCTACGTCCCGACGGCCGTCAAGTGTCCCAGCACGCGACCGAGCATCCGCAATGGCACATCGCTGTCCGACGAAGAGCTCGCGTGGCTCCCCAAGCGCCGTAACGCAACAGTCCCTCACATCCGCAAACTCCTCAAGCGCTTAGCCATCCCCGACTTCGACAGCGACAAGTACCTCGAGAATGCCGAAAACGACACTTCCGTCCTCCCCAACATTGGCCTTGCCCTGTCCGGTGGTGGCTACCGAGCCATGCTGTCGGGCGCAGGCGCTGTCGCCGCGTGGGATGACCGCTCCGACGGAAGCACCAACTCTGGAAACCTCGGCGGCTTGCTGCAGAGCGCTACCTACATCTCTGGTTTGTCTGGAGGTAGCTGGCTGCTGGGCAGTTTGGTAGTCAACAACTGGACGTCGGTCCAAAACAGTGTCAACTACCCCGGTGTTTGGCAACTTCAGAACTCTATCTTCGAGGGCCCCGAGCAGTACAGTTTACTCGGCTACTACGACGATGTTTTCAACGCCGTCTCGGACAAGAAGGATGCCGGCTACGAGCGATCGCTTACAGACTACTGGGGCCGCATGCTCTCGTACCAATTGATCAATGCTACCGATGGAGGTCCTGGCTTTACCTGGTCCTCCATTGCCGACGATGAAGACTTCAAGTCCGGCAGCATGCCCATGCCTTTCGTCGTCGCCGACAGCCGCAACCCTAACGAGACCATCATTGCCCTCAACTCTACCGTCTTCGAGTTCACACCTTGGGAGCTCGGTTCCTACGACCCAACCCTGCGCGGCTTCGTTCCCCTGAAGTACGTGGGCTCCGAGTTTGACGATGGCAAGCTTCCCAACGACAAGGACTGTATCCGTGGTTTTGACAATGCCGGTTTCGTCATGGGTACTTCCAGCAGTCTGTTTAACCAGATTGTTCTCTACCTCAATGACAAGAACAGCACCTATCTACCTGACAACGTCCCCGACTTTGCCGTCTCGGCGGTCTCTGCCATTCTCGAGTCAATTGGCGACGACAACAACGACATTGCTGACTGGACGCCTAACCCCTTCAAGGGCTGGAACGACAACAACAACTCGTTTGCCGACCTGGACCGCCTCACTCTCGTTGATGGTGGCGAGGATCTCCAGAACGTCCCCTACCAGCCCCATCTTCGCACTGCTCGCAACGTCGATGTTGTCTTTTCTTATGACTCGTCGGCTGATACTGATACCTTCTGGCCCGATGGTGCCTCTCCTATTGCCACCTACCAGCGCTCCCTCGAGGATATTTCCGACGGTTCCTCGTTCCCTGTTGTTCCCGGCAAGAACACGTTCATGAACCTGGGTCTGAACACTCGCCCAACCTTTTTCGGCTGCAACGCCACCAACACAACGGTGCCCGCTCCCCTGATTGTCTACATCCCCAACTACCCCTACGTCTACGCCGCCAACATCTCCACCTTCCAAATGTCTATCAACGGCTCTGAGCTCTCGGCCATTATTGAGAACGGCTACTCTGTCGCCACCCAACTCAACAGCACCCGTGACAAGAACTGGCCCGTGTGTGTTGCATGTGCCATGCTCTCCCGCAGCTTCGACCGAACCAACACCACCGTCCCTTCGGCTTGCCAGTCGTGCTTTGACTCTTACTGCTGGAACGGCACCCTGGATGAGAGCGACCCTGCGCCCTACGACCCCAAGTTCGTTAGCACTGCTATCGACGTTCAGAGCTTTGCCCACAAGCTCCTCAGCAGCACCATCCCCGCCGCTGTCGCAGCCGTCGCGGTTGGTTTCTCTTTGGTTCTATGATTGCAGAATTTGCTTGCACATTGGCGTTTCGCATCTGATTTATTCCTCTCATTAGAGAAGAAAAACATAGGAGTTATGATTGCACAGTGTATTTTGGGGATCAGAAACCACCCAATCTACCTTTTAGTATTTTGCTTTTTACCCTGTATATATTAACATGTCCTCAGAAAAGGGCATGTTTTACCTACGAGATACGGCCGACGAGTAACCCGCCATGTTGGGCGAGGCAGCTATTTTGGAACGTGGACATATTGGGTCTGGTCCTGGTTGGACGGGAGAAGAAGCAGTAGACGGACTTATTTAGGATATACCTCTAGTAGTGTAGTAGAGCAGAAAAAATGTAATGCAATAGGGCATGGTGCAAAAGCCATGTGATTTGACCATCCGTTTCGTCTCTATTCCTAATATTTGATGTTTTTACTTATCAAATGTATTTCCAACTTACTATCTTGGCGATTGAAATTCCCTCTCACCATCCAGCTAAACAATCTCAAATAAGATATGTGTTACCGTTTCAATGCTGTAGGCCTATTGTCACTTGCCGTCCGTTCCTTCGCCCCCAAACCACACGTCTCGACAGGGAAGCAGTTTATTAGAGCGGGTCATCCCCCATCCTCCTCGGCGTCCAACTGCCGAGCACACAGTGTAAGCGCCAAGGCGTGCCTGACCATCTGAAGCGAAAAAGGATAGTCCTGATTGGGGGGGGGGTCTTGTATCACGAAGCGAAACGAGCTGCGCCATGATCATCTTGACCTGGAATGCCAAAATTGAACGCAAGTTGATACCATTATTCAGAGTATCACCCTTTCAGGACCACAAGCCGAGAAATGGTATATATTTGCCGGACATGACGCAAGAGTGATCGCACTCTGTAGGACTCAATTTGCTGCACAGGGTGGCGGGTGAAACCCGCCAAGGATACCACAGCGAGGATGCGGAAGGTTGTAGTTCTCGATATTGGACGGGAATCGGACCACGGGATCGATTCTATGAAGCAAAGAATGGGTATAAAAGGGTGCAATGTGTCAAGGTGTGAAAGACGAGATGAATAACTCCAGCAATGTTGACAAGACAATCCGTGTTATCAAACTGATACCACTATATGTGTATACCAGCCCAGAATTTCACACTGATTTCTATCCGATATTCAACATTCCATCTCAATTACCTCCTTTATTTTCCTGCTCCATTCTAGAATGTCCAGACTCAGCATGAAGTTCTCACAGATCGCATTTCTCCCCCTCGCCTCGGCCTGGACGCTTGACGTCTGGTCCTCGGACGGCCGCTCCAGCAACATGCACGGCACGCGCGATGTCGACTGCAAGAACATTGCCTCCTCGCCTGACCTTCATGTCAATCGTGTCAAGTTCGACCCGGACACCAAGCTGTTCCCAGATCCGGATGGGTTCGAGCTGTATTCGGACGCGGACTGCAAGGGGTTGAGCTATCAAAACGGAGAAGGGGATTTTTACATTACCCCGATGGTTGTTCGCAGCTACAAGATTGATTGAATGGGTTGGAGAGTCGCGGCTTGGACTTCTAGCGTAGTTACTAAGTTTGGATAACTATTCCGCTCAAATTACAATCAATATGAACGAACACTTTCTTGGAGTCCAAGTTTTAATACTTTTTTCTATCTCGGAATTAAAAACCCAAGTATCCTTGATTTTGCACGTTAGCTCAAGTTACAGGCTATCTGACCAAGAAAATCCCAATTGAGCCCATGATTGCGCCGCGTTTGTGAAAGAAATTTGTGCTTTTGTCCCCGGATGTCACTGAAAGGTCGTCAGGTAGATATGAAGGTTCTCTTTTATGATTATAAAATTAAGAAGACCTTTTATGATTCAATTACAGCTGCCTGTCCTTCCCTTTTGGCACACAGTCGAAGTGTTTCCCAACCATCCTAGCCTTGCCACATCTTGCTCCCTCCTCCTTGACCACCCACCAGTTGGCGCGCATAAATAGTTGAAGGGCAAGATCCTCTACTACCGCTCACTATACAACATAGGAGCAGGTAGAGACTCCTAGATTACGTATTAAATCATTCTGTCTGCTTCTCCTGTTGACACTTTTCCACTACACAATCCCGAGGACGTTTGAGCGATCATAAAACAGCTCAAACTCATCAAAGCGTGATTGGTTTAGTGGTAAAATTCTCCGTTGCCATTCGTGCAGCGTCGGGGAGCCCTGGGTTCGATTCCCAGATCACGCAGAGATCCTCTCTTTTTGCCCCTCCTCTCTATTACTTGACACTCTCACGATCTGCAAGCAACTTGGCCTCCTTTCCCTTCCACCCTTAACAACCAACCAGCGTGATTGGTTTAGTGGTAAAATTCTCCGTTGCCATCCGAGCAACGTCGGGGAGCCCTGGGTTCGATTCCCAGATCACGCAATTGCTCTTTCTTTTTGTTCCTCTTTCTCCTTTCCATCAACACCATTCGCAAAGAGCTTGGTCCGATTCCCCTGCATCGTCAGCCAATCAACAAGCGTGATTGGTTTAGTGGTAAAATTCTCCGTTGCCATTCGAGTAACGTCGGGGAGCCCTGGGTTCGATTCCCAGATCACGCATTTTTGCCTCTCGCACACAATTGAGAGTGTTGTTGGTTCATCGGAATACCTTCAATCATCTTTTTTGCGCTGAGACGTGGCTTGGAAGTGGTGGTAGCGTCTGGTGGCTGGTTGGTGGGGCTCTCTCTGTGCGCGAGATAATCCTTCAAGAATGAATAAAATAATTCCGTCAAAAACAGTAGGTCTATGGATAAATACACGTGGTGTCCATCTCCTCTGTTCGTCAACATCACCTCCATTACAAAGTCTGCGTTCTTCTCATATGAGTTCTAAACTCCCCAGCCCCGACCCCAGCTTCTTGACTCTCGTCTTCTGAATAAACTGCCGGGGTCAAGTACGAATGCTTTCGAAGTATAGCCGAATCTTCGTACTCATAAAACTCATTCAACATATCATCAACCTCCCGAGCGATACCCAGTGTCCATCCAAACGTGTTGATGCCTGTGCCAAAGGGATCCCAAAGCTGCCATATCTCACTCAGGATAGTAAGAGTAGCTGCGCTAATCATGGAGACGCCGATAATGGCTACAAAAGTCATCATAGTGGGCACCATAATTCTTCCCCCTACGTTCTGCGTGCTGTTGATGATCCAGTCGCAGTTTTGGGCAGGCAGGGCGATAGACAAGGTTCGTATGGACAAGTCCAGAATTCGTAACATGAAGACTGGCGCAAAATCGCGATATGAAAAGACTGGGCACTCTCCGCTAGCCAGTGCCAACAAGTCAATGTTTTCGCCTAGCTGGGTTAGCATCTTTTTGGGATTTGATGAATGGTACACATACGAAGGATTGGAGCCCTCCGGTCGTCCAAGTTCCCCGAGTCTACTAGGTTCTCAAAGTGATTGCGAATATTATATATGATGTGCTGCGACGACATGGAAGGCATCTTCGTTTTCGTCGTTTGATTCAGATACTCCTTTTCCAATGAGAGCGAAAAGATTTCAAAGTAGTAATCCACCGGGGCACACTCGAAGGAGACGGTCGATCGATCCGATATGCTTAAACTGCAGAGAGGCCTGCCTCGATTGTCTTTGTTTCTCAAGCGTTGCAAGTTCTCTGCGGCATCACGGCAGTATCTCGTTATGTCAGGTTCGCAATTCTTTCCAAGGATTTGCTGAAGGAGTGTCACAGGAAATGCAACGGTCAAGGCAAGGCATTCACTGGTAGAGAATTAGTCGTAGGCTCAAACGAAAGGCAATACACTTACTAAATAATTAGCTGTAACTCCTTCCAGTCAAGTCCATATCTCGGGTTGGGCCTTGTAGTTTTGAGAAACGAGTATGCCATTGTAATTGCGGTCTGTCGGACTCGCTCCATTCTTTCTCTCGTGGCACGCATACTGATACGGGTTAGGGAAACACTGTGGTTGGGAGAGAGTGGAAATACCTCAGATGACCCTGGGCTAGTATAAAGCATCCGAGGGCAGTGATGAATGCTTCGGTATATAACATCCAACGTGATTTGTTCTGAGCTTGAGGGGGTATTTCAGCGCTAGCAGGGCCAAGAGGCGCGATGTTGCCGCAGTTGAGTCCAAGGTGGGTGTGGAAGAATGAAATGAGAACCGACAAAACCACGAAACAAAGGGTACGAAGGCAAAACCCAGTCCAGGGATTTATCTTTCGCGTGTCGTATCCAATGTCACTGCAACTCCCTGGGTTCCAGATCTTCCTGTCAATCTTGGATCCGAACAAATACTTTCGAAGGTCCTTCTAGGATCGTATTGGGGGTCCGCCGCAGATGCCGCCATTGGCTTCCAAGTCTTGATCGTGTTGGCGGGGAGCAGCATAGGTAGCGCTGGTTTCTAATGGGGGCGCGCGCCGTCGACATTGTGGAGATGAGGGAGAGCTAGGGGATCGGTAATATTCAAAGTCGCTAAAACCTGTTGAATGGACGGTGGAGGTAGATCTGTGTGTGTTCTCGAGGCTGAGGCTGCTGGAACTATGCGCGGATCGCTGTGGCATGCTGAGCAGGGCAGTGCCATATGAGGGAGATGGGTTCGGTGCCGAAGCCCTGTTTCTCCATCTCGATGACATTTCTGCTGTTGTTATAAGGGCTGCAGGGTTGACCTGGTTCCGGAGTGGCAGTAGAAACTTTTGGGCGCTGTCGCGAGCCTCGTGTAAAAGGCAGGTGTGTTGTGAAAACAGTTGAACCAGCAAGTCCAATGCGGTGTTAGAGTAGGAGCTTTGACGATAACCTTACCTCACATGACGTACATGGATCACAGATATTCAGTCTAGGATAATCTTTTTAGCGTCCAAATTGGTATCCAAAGTTTTATTCATTATTATCATCAGTGCATGTAATTTTTCCCTTTCTTTAAAAAGCGACGTCCTTGCCCGTCTTGGCACTCTCCAATACACCCTCAAGCAGGCGCAACACATCACGAGCCTGGCTAGCTTTCACCGGTACATCTTCCTCTTTGCCACTCTCTATGGCCTTGGCCAACTCAGCATAAAAGGCTTTGTACGTGGCAGGTTCGCGGACGGGAGGGGGCTGCACGCGAGGGACGCCATCATCGCCAACAAGGGTCAGCTTCAGGTTTTGGGGGTCGTCCTGGCCGAAACCAGCATCTGTTGCCTTCATGCCAGCGTAGAGCTGGTCCTCTTGGGGGTCGAGTCCCCACTTCTGGAAGCTGCCCTTGGTTCCGCGCACCCAGAATCGGGGCTGGACAGCCTCAGCGCTCATGACGCTGATGCGGACGTGGACAAGGAGGCCATCAGGGTACGTCAACTCTGCAGTGACAGCATCGGGCTTCTCAAAATCGACCTTGCCCTCTCTCTGAGAGAGAACATGGCCGTGAACTGACTTGGGCATTCCGAAGAGGACATAGGCTTGATCAATTAGGTGAGTTCCCAGGTCGTAAAGAGCGCTGCCGCCCTGGGTAATAGTCAAGCCCGCTGACCAGTTGGTTGGCGCAACGGGAGCATATCGCTCAAAGTGAGTGTTGTACTCGATAATGCGACCCAAAGCTCCAGAAGAGACGAGCTCTTTCACTGTGAGGAAGTCGTTGTCCCATCTACGGTTCTGGTAAACAATGAGAAGGCGGCTGTTCTCCTTGGCGATAGCAATGAGCTTATCGGCTTCCGCAGAGGTGGCCACAAATGGCTTCTCGGTCAGCACGTGCTTTCCGGCCTCCAGTGCGGTCTTTGTCATCTCAAAGTGAGTGTTGGGAGGGGTTCCAATGACGACGAGGTCGACGTTGGGGTCAGCATACAATGCCTTGTAGTCATTGTAATGCTTCAGGTCTGGGTAATCATCTGGGGCAGAGTCGCCTGGCTTGGGAGACCGCTGGACAATGCTGTAGAGCTTAAACTGGGGCGTCTGGGCGATGAAAGGGATGTGGAAGATTTTGGCTGAACCGCTGAAATCATTGTGTCAGTTTACAAGCTCTCGTCAACATTTGAAAGAGCGCAGTGTCTTACCCGTATCCAATGATACCGACGTTATAGATTTTGCCAGCCATGTTTCCTGATGTTCTAAAGGGAAGGGCTGCGGGGGGGGGATAAGAGACGAGTTGCACACCGGGTTATACGAGGCCACTCATTTTAATTTTGTTCGGTTGATTGTTCAGTATTTATACACCTACTCGTTGGGACACCATCACGACCCCTCTACGACATAATTCCGCCATGGGCGGGGAGCTTCCCCACGGGCTTCTCACCGCATAGGTTTGTTGAAGCTCCTGACACCGTCTGGCGAATCACCTTGTGCAAGTAGACGCTACCGATTAGTGAGATTGGGGGTTCTGCCGGTGAGTGGATTGGACCGAGCGAGGGCTTTGGGTCGTCTACAAGAGGCTCATCGGTTCCAGGTGCTGTATGCCGGCCGAAGTTGCAGAATCGCGGAAAGACTTGCCCAGAATGCCTAACTTGGCAACACATGAGCGTATAGCATTCTTTTAGAACGCCTTGTCTTCCCCGCATGAGCTCCGTGTCCCTCATCATCTGAACCCAAATGTGTGTGCGTGCGGGGGACGGGTCATTTCCGCGTGTTCCCCGCTGGCGCAGATACTCCCACTACCCCGAACCATCTCCGAGAAAAACGTTGTGACGTTTTCCCATCGTTATCCATATAAACCATGATAGTATCATTAGTTATTTAGATAATTGAATCTTTGTTTCACGGTGAAAGAGGAAGGATTCTCATGCTAGTCTCGCGCCTTCGCGGTTACCCCGCTGTCCGGCAATTGGCCCGGCGGACTACGGAAAAGTCCGGTGGCTGACCTAGTTGGCGTGATGGTTGGAATCAAAAGAAAATATGACTACAGCGAGACCCTTTCGCTGGTAGGTTAAATATCATCAATTCCAGGAAGGGGAAGAAGCAAAATTGCCGCAAGTCATAGCTACAACCAACATGTCTTCAAAGGAACCCATTCCACTTACCCTCTACCGTGGTCCGGGGAACACAGGCGCCTTTGCCTGGTCTCCATTCGCCATCAAGGTTGAAGCTCGTCTTCGATTTGATGGCATCTCTTACAAGACAGGGTCAGGGTCTCCCAAAACCGCGCCGCGCGGCAAGATTCCGTACATTGAGATGGGAGGATCCGTGGGGGAGCAACTAGGCGACTCAACATTCATCATCCGCAGACTGGTGGACGATGGCGTCATCAGCGACCTCAACTCAGCCCTCTCTCCCGTACAGAGAGCGCATGACCTGGCCATCCGGGCCTTAATGGAGGACAAGGTCTACTTCTACGGCACGCGAGAGAAGTGGCTAGACAACTTCACAACCATGCGTGATGGCGCCCTGCGTGCGATCCCATGGCCTCTCCGGTGGCTGATCGGACTGATAACGTACCAAAACGTCTCCAGAACGCTCTACGGTCAAGGTGTCGGAAGGTTGACCGAAGATGAAGTTGTGTCGTTGAAGGATGAAGTGTGGGAGAGTGTCAACGCGCTGCTATTGGAGGCAAAACGGGCAAGCTCCGGCGAAGTCGAGCCGTTTTGGGTGTTGGGAGGTCAAGGCCCCAGCGAAGCTGACGCGACCCTCTTTGGATTCGTGGCATCTGCATTAATTGTTGACGCGTGAGTTTCTTTTTTTTCTTTCTCGCAAGACCATTTGGCATATTGGAGGGGACGTTATGTTGATGATAATTGCAGGGCACCAGCAACCATGAAGATTGTGAGGGGCTATCCCGTGCTTGTGGAGTACGCAGAGAGGATCCACGCCAAGTACTTTCCTGATTACGAGAGATGGGAATAAATATGATTTATGCATAGAGCTATGGCTCGGGTTATAATACCTTCTTCTTTGTTTTCTTTTTCGGGGTATTGGTTCGGGGACTCGCGTTCGGGTGTGGGCAAAATGGATTTTAAAAGTCGAGTCTATCTTTATGTAATGTCAGCGGATCATGTCGGGACACCTAGAGACGAGTTTACTCTATAAGGTATCTATGGATATTTCTTATGAAAACATGTATGAAAAATCATTATCATAGATAATGTAAAAGAAAAAAAAGGTTAAAATGTACTCAGCTGGTCTGGTATACTTGGGGAGTAGGTTGACCTCGTGTAACACCCGCTTCCAGCAATAAATTTCAATACACGAGCGGACCAGCTCAGAATACCCTAGAGCGCAGTAAATATTAAATCAAAGTTTTTTAAATACTTTATAACAGAAAAAGTATGTATATATCCATAGGGCCTGCGAGGTTGAAATACCGATTGAGTCAACTTGACGTTTACATAGACTTGTTCTTGGGTATTCTCCTTCCATTTCATTGTTAAGTTGTTCAATGGCACAAAGAGATTCTCAAATCATAGACTAGGATAATTTAGAGGTGGGTATTGACACTGTAGACTCCAGCAAGCTGGCGAGGAATACTGGCGCCTCGGTCCCACATGCTTCAGCTCACTGCTTCAGCTGACTCGCAGGCTTGCTTACCCCGTCTATTCCCGAGCTGTGCTCATTTCTCCTCAGATGAAGCTTATTTTTGCGGGATAGATCTTCATCGACAATCATGTGTTCCCCCGCAAAACCGCCGGGTGCTGTCCGCCCAGGCCTCGGCCGACACGTCATCCAGTAACGCCGTCCCCCATCAGTGAATTTAATCTCCGGGCTGCTTTTGCCGTCTCATGATGATATTTCTTTTTAGGGATCATATAAAACTCTAAATTGGATGGGACCCTGAAAGATGGGAGAGGTGGCTGCAATATGCAGGTGAACGCGCAACCGAACAAGCCACAGCGTTGCCACCAGGGGCGAGTTGGGTTCCAATGCAGCACCGAGATTCGTGTTTGGGGGTTAGCAGATGATCTTGGTTGGTTCTAGAACAGATTCAACTTGGAACTTGCTAATTTCTCTTGCATCTCTTGTTTGGGAACAAAAAAAGGCCTCTCGTCCAACCGCCCCCGGAGCAGTTACTCATTAGTGGCCGGAGACTCAACTCGGTCCAATCAGAGGCTTGGCCTTGGGCGGCACTGGGTTTGGCAATGCAATAGGTGCTCTGTTATATAGAAATCCAGGGGCCTGTAAGCTGAAGAGGAAATTGTGTGTGAGTATGGTTACATCTCCGTGGCCGCCCAGCTTGTCGCCACCACACCACACACCACTCGCCTCAGCTGGCACCGTAAGAAAAAAAAAACATGGCCGGATGCACACACACACACACACACATGCACACGCAGATTCACAGAGCCGAAAGAGCCGCCGCGATTCACAGTGCATTATGCATGCGTCATGCATTGTTTCCCGTCCCCCTTTCCTTCTTTACGAGGTTTGTTTCCCTGAACATCGCGCGTGTGCCCACCCACATGCGAGACGTATTCGGTCACCACCTTTGGGTGAGCTAATCGCCCCCCTCCCCCAATCCCAGAGACGCAGGTCGGACGGAGGTTGGGCGATTAAGATCAAAGCCAAGAAATCAATTACTACCCTCCCAAAAAGAGAAAATAAAAAGAAAAAAACAATCTATGGTACTTTTCCGAGCTTGTGATTCAGGACAGTCGGAGCGAGCATCCGATTTTCCCAGGCGCAACCTGTTAGCAATTGAATACAACCTCGACGGTCCAAACACCAAAAGCGGGCTCCGCGACGAGAATCTATGACCCAATCTCGCCTCTACGTAGCTTAATCAATCTGGCAATGACCGGCAATTCCGGCTATTCTTCCCCATCTCCAGATCGCTCCCAGTCAGGCCACATTTCCCTCCTCCCAATGCATGCATTGACGACAATCGCCGTTCAGTGTTCATGGGGCCATCGCCAAGTCAGTGCTGTCCCCGCTGCCCAATCCTGGTCAGTGATCAACCGGCAACTCCCAGGACTTGGCACTCTTGCCTCTTTTGCCTCATGTGAACTCCGTCTTCACAAGCGACAAGGCTACACTGACGGAGAGGGGAAGGGAAGGGAAGGGAGGGGGCAGCCTCGGCGTGGCGCACAGTGGAGCCGCAAAAATACCTGCCGACCGGGATGTCCTTGGAGCAACGGGCGGCAGCAGAAGCAGAAGGGAAAAGAGGCTACTGTCATCACTGCATCGAAAGAAGCCATCGTCTGTCCAACAGGGAAGGAGGCCTAGCATGGAGGAGGGTCGGACGATCCCAGCCCTGGAGCCAGCAGCCAGCTGCAGCTTTGCGAACAGGGGCCTGGGATTCGTCCGCCTGCGGCACACGTCCAATATGCGGGGGAAATTAACGCCATCGACCGCACTAAAGGAGCTACCCCGGACGGAGCGGACTCCCGGTCTGGGGCACCACGGCCGAGTTATTCGTGTTAGTCGTCGGGTGTAGGTGTGTGTGTGTGTGTGTGTTTCCCCCCAGCATGGAAAAACTGGCGACAAGCTCTCTTTTTCCTTCCCTACCCTCCCCCAGAGGGTCAAGGCGCAAACTATTGCCATGTTTTGTGTGGACGGAACTAGGCTCGGATGGAACTCAATGACGATAATTAACGCTTGGCCTATATCCGCCCCTTCAGCAACCCTCTCGCCGACTTCTCGTTCCTGCGTCCGAAGCTGCACACCAGTGTGGTTGATACGACGGGAGTTATTTCGAGATGGTTGCCCATCCACTCCAGCTCCTTCGTCCTAGATGATGATGCAATTGCACCTTGTCTCTCGCAGAGAAGAGCTGCATGTCCAATCCTATGTCATATTTTTCGGTCTCAAGCCACTGCTCGGCGCCTCGGAAGCACCCTGGCAGTGTAGCACAGAGCGATCAACCGAGCCCTGTCGTTTGACATGTGACCATACCTACTCGGCTGTCAGAGTTCTGAGGCAAGCAATGTCTCACAGAAAAGAAAAGTAAAAAAAAAAGTTCTACAGGCCCGAGAGAGCCAATGGCACAGTGCCGTTGTGGCAGTCAATTTGGTTTGGAATATCGGTGTAGTGTTTATTACATTACAGATCAAGTCATTGGCAAGAAAACAAGCGATAAACCCCAGATTCCTCCACAGACTCTAAGAACCTTACGGGGCGAAATCGAGCCACTTTTTTTTTTATTTAAGTAAAAAAAAAAAAGGCATTGGTGGGTTCATTGGAGAACAAGGTGGCAAGGTAGCAATTGGGAAGAGAGCTCCGATGGAGTCGAGAGGTGGAGCGATCGCCGGTAAGGTCGGTCCCTCGCTTAGCAGCAACCTCTCTCTTTTGACCATTTCTCCTCTACCAATTTGTCCCGAAATTAAAACAAGAAATGATTGTATATGCAAAAAGTTAAAGGCCCTTTTTCTTTCATTCGAATTAACTAACTGATTCACATGCAACTCCCTCGGCTGGTTTCCTTTTCGTCCAGTCTCAGCTCCAAACCCCCCCTGGCCACCCGCACCGGAAGTGCTTCTCTTAGACCCAACGTCGATTAGGCGCACCGTCGATCTACTCGGCCGTGTGGCTCGAATGCGGAAGTGTACCCCGGAGACAGAGACACAAAGCAAGTCAAGCTTACCCAGGGGGACCCCTGGGGGGAAGGGCGGCCTAGTGGCTGGGTCTCCTTCTTTCATGGACGCCTCCGCATCTCGCCACACCACCACCACACACACACTCACTCGGCTTGTTAGTCACCACTGCAATACCTCCCGCATCTCGTCCACGACTAAACGGCGAGAGCTTAAACGCTTCGGGGTCCTTTGTTTCCTATGCGGGCTCCATCCACCAACCCCCCCGGGCCAGGTTCCTTGCAATAGCAGCAAGGTCCTGTTCGGCCCTGTTGTCTCCATTCGCCCATTCCGATGCAGAACCCGGGTCGTCGCCTTGGAACCCGGCCCCCCGTGTATACGCAGGAATGGTCGTGTGTGCTGTGTGCTTCCTCGCATGGCATGGTCAATCGACATGGTCCATAGGCCATGAAGAAGCAGATCAACCTCTCGCCATTGCCGCGTACATAAAGAGCACCATCCATCCGCTCGAGTTCGGTCTTTTGTCTCTCTCCTCATCCACTCGCTCACAGGAACAACATCTTCACTCGTTGCCTACAGCACTCAGCCAACCAGCACCACTTCTCGGACCATTCCAAGCCTTGCTTCTTTCCCCACACAATCACCTTCAAAATGAAGTTCACTCTCGCCGCTCTCGCCCTCGCCGCCGTTGCCCGTGCCCAGACCCGGGACGACATCCCCTCTTGCGCTCTGGACTGCCTCGACAGCGCCATCAAGTCCGATACCAGCTGCTCCACCACCGACTACACTTGTGTGTGCGAGAACTTTAGCAAGCTTCAGGGCACTGCTACCAGCTGTGTCGTCAAGGCTTGCGGCGCTGACGTCGCCGTCAGTATGTCTTCCCCCCAATATATCCCATTGTTGATCCTGCCTATATACTAACCATCTTCTTAGATGAGGTCCTCCCTGCTGTCCAGGCCCTCTGCGCTGCTGTAAGCTCCGGTGCTGGTGCTTCCACTGCTGCTGCCACTACCGCTGCCACTCTCAAGACCAGCACCACTGCCGCCGCCGTGACCACTGCTGCTGCCACCACCGCTGCTGCCAGCTCTTCTGCCGCCGCTGAGGAGACCACCAAGGCCGCCGAGACCAAGCCCGCTGCCACTACTCCCTCCTCCAACTCCAACTCCACCACCCCTGGCTCTGCCCCCAGCGAGACTGCCGTCACCACTGCCGGTGCTGCTACTCTCACCTCCATTGGCGGCATCGCCATGCTCGTCCTCGCCGCCTTTGCTCTGTAAAGAGCGTGATTGTTTACGGGCGCTACCGGTAATCACTCGACTGGGAGATTTCCCCAAGGAGTAAATACCAACGGATTCGGTTTCTTTCACGAGGCGGTCAGGATAGCTACGCTGCTACGGTTTGACGAGGTGGTTCCGAGTGCTTGAATTGTATGGTTGGATTGGATCGAGTGTCTTTTCAAGATGTGAAACCAAACACAACCAAGGACCAGGGTAATTATTAATAGTTTCTGCAGACATGCAGCGATTGAAATATACAAAAGATGCGTTTCTGATCTCTTCCGAGCCATGCAATTGAATACCTGAATAAAGTGACATGAGTGAGTGTAACAATAAACAATGCAGCTGCACGATCCGGTAGTTGGACCATTGCAACCATAAGTCGCCACTGCCAAGCGCAACATGACACAAAACCGGGACGCGTGGCTGGCTGAGCTCGCCGAATCAGAGCTCCAGGAAACAAGCTCAAAACGGCTTGGTCCGACAGTTGTCGTGGAACTTCTGGAACAGTGCCAGACCTCCTCATACGGGGCCCCTCGGTTGCATGCTGAATTAAGCCTGCAGATGGCAATGTATCAAGCTCGCTCTCGGACCTGAGCTGATCAAATCTTAAAGGACGATCTTCCGGCATTGGGAAATCCCAATCGAACTATTGAAATCAGCAGTCGAGCCTGGAGCCGATCAAATACCGAGGCATATACACCAAAGGCAGTTAGTTGGCTAGTCAAGCTTGCCGAAACAATAGTACCCAAGGTTGACACTGTCCACGTCTCCAATTCCCCCCCAACCCCGGCCGCACTCCAAGCGTTGGGCTTATACTATTCCTGGCTAGTCAATCGGACAACTCGACGCCGCTCCTGTCAAGATGATGACGTTAAACTCGGCTCGGCGTGCGGGGCAAGATGAGCGATGTCACCTGCAAAAAATACTGTGGTAGCGGGTGGTCACCCCGGATACGACGTACTGGTTAGATCAAAAAACGCAGCCCGGTAAGGCCGGAATATCGCCTTCAGGTAAGAAAAATACCCTGAAGTTTGAATAAGAAGCTCTGATTGGCAGGATGTATTGATTCCAAGTAGCCATGTATCGGGACTGTGTGTACAAGCTTTCCCCCAGTCCTGTCGGCACAAACCATACAACCAAAGAAAACAAATAGCTCCTCGGTCGAATGTACCAAGCTAAAGAGTTCCTACTTTCGTTCCACACATGTTACCCACTCGCATTCGCGTCGATCTCCTTGATCCATTCGTGCACAGTCTTTGACATGGCCCAACTCGAAGCTTTGGCTAGTTAGCACATAGTCCTCGCAAAGTAAGCAACAAAAAGACTTACCCTTCTTGGTGCAAAAGGCATGGGGAATATCACCCTCTGCCACCTCAATCTTGGTTCTCCCTCCTCGCTCCCCATGCTCCCTCCGCTTCTCAATCAGCTCGTCTCTGGCCCAATTGGCGACCCAGTGGTCCTCCTTGCCGTAAAACATGAAAAACTTGGGTGTCTCTTTGCCGTCGTCGTGCTCCTCCGTCACCTCCCACAGCTCCTCCTCCCATTTTTCCTCGCGGATCATGGCCAGCTCCGAGAGGCCCAGGTGGATGGCCTGGTACACACCGTCGCGACTCTTGAGCCACCGCGCCGTCACGTCGGCCGTCTCCGCCGTGAAGCCCATTACATTGTGCACAATCCACCGCAGCGTGTTGACGGGAAATACGTTGAGTATCAGCTTGGCCCCAATGTGTGCGACGTTGTCGAGGATGGGCAGCACGCGGCGGAACGCCTGGACCTTGGTGCCGCTGGGAGACCGGCCAATGTGCGTGAGGGTAGGGAAGAGGAGGAAGCCGTACTTGAGATTCAAGTGCGGCGCTCGGTCGGGAGACTTCATGTGCCGATGAAAAATCTCGACGGAAATAAAACTGCCAACCGAGTGCCCCATCAGAATCACAAAGTCGTATGGCTTACCCTCTGTTCCAACCCGCTTGGCCGCCACATCGTCGTAAATGCCCTCAATCTGGCCGTCCAGATCCCAGGGTTCGTTCTCCTTGGTGAACGGCTCATGGTCGTCGTCGCTGAATCCAAGCAGATTTCTGCCGTATATGTCGTAGGCTGTGTCTCTCTCTGATGTGCCCAGGTGTCCGCGAAGGTTGGCCAAAAAGTCGGCGTAGTAATCAATCAAGCCAGGGTTGCCACACACATAGTAAATAAGCGCATGCCGCTCGGCGCCCTTTGTGTCAGACGGTAGCCATATTTCGGGGTACATCTCTGAGTCTCTGCTCGGGTACAATTGGTAGGTTAATGCTCCAGGTCGAGACAACGCAGAACGGGGGCAAGAAGCTTAAAGCCCAACCCACATGCTGCATCGCGATAACGCCGTGGCGAATCCACAGTGCGACATTGCGCCATCAATACCCGAATGAAACGGTAACGCCAGCGTCATCACAACGCATCAATTGGAATTATGCCTAACTGATACCATCTCCGATCTTCCCCGCATATAAATAGCCCCGTCACTCATCCTCCACTTTGGCAATCTTCCTTGCTTGTGAATTCTTTTGACACACTGTATCCCGCTACCCTATACCTAACCGATCTTGTAGCAGTCTCTTTACCCAAACCTATTGCGCAATTGCATCGTGATCTTTGAGACAACAACATTCCGACCATTAATAATTTTGACGTCAACCAATTTATGCCTCAAGGACGTGACGATGAGCTCGATGTCGGGATCAATCACTTGTCAGAATCTTGGCATTCCAATGAGAAATCGATGTTGATTAAAACTATCCACTGATAACAAACGACCCCTCCACTGGAATGGACAACCATCACCTTCGCCGACTCGTAACTGTTAATCCAGTATCCATCAGGTTAAAGCGAACCATAGCCCATCCAGTCAATATACTCCCTATCGACAGTATCGTACCGACAGCATACTATGTAATTTATGCGAAAGGTGTTTGCTCATTCCTCTTCAATACTTCCCGATACTCATGACCACTCTTATTCACGCTTGATCTCAACCCCGAACGTCTTGCGGACCTCAACGAGACCAACAGTCGCCTTAGACACGATTGACCATGTGGGCATGTATTGATGCAATTGGTCGAGAACCGGAATTGTACCCGGTGTATTGGCATCGCTCCATGCGCACGAAACTGAGATTTCCAACGGAGCAGCGCGTGCTGCAATCTTGGATGACCGGACCTTGAGTTCCCCATCCCCAAGTTTCTCTCGGCTTGCCTCGGTTTCTTCCGTGCCATTCAAGGAGATAGTGTTGGGATTTTTCAAGTGAAGGGTTACAATCCAGGGCTTGTTACGATTTCGACGCCAGAGGTCAACTCTGTTAATGCCGTTCGGGGGGAAATCACCAAGACGTGGATCTCTGTCTGGCGAGCCCTGAACATGAAATTCGCTGATACGCTCCGTCGTCTTGATATAACACATTCGTGTATCAAGGGCATCGATCTGAAACTTGACAGAGTTTGCAGTTTCACTCTGGAAGGGCGTGAAGCTGACCAGCTCCTCCAACTTTTTACCCTCAACAAGATTGAGGGGTAGGGCCGATCCGTCAAAGTGACAAGCTTTCAAGCCTCGGCGCGCGTTAGAGGACGAGCAATCAACTATCTGACCTGATGCGGCAGGAAGCGTTTTGATGATTTCTCGAGTGTATTCTTCCAACCCCATGATTGAAACAGTGTTTGAACCATCATCAAGATCGGCCACCTGCTGAAAGTAAAACTTGTAGCGGTGGTTGTTAGAGAATGGGAAGGCCACAAGGTTATAAATAAAGGTTCCAGCAAAAACACAAAAGACGAACATGGGAATATGATAAGTAATGCGGTGAATGAATGGAGTGATGGGAAGAAACAAGAAAACGCTCATGCCACCTAAGACTACCAAAGGTGTAATAAGGCTTCCGCCATCAGCCCCAGTCATTTGTGTTGCAGTCATGGTGAACAGGCCCAAGTTACCGAAAAGAATAGTGGGAACTGGGGCCAAGAGAAGAAATTGGATGAACCAAGTCCAAGAGGGAAGACGCCCAGACCATGCTTGCTCATGCTCAAAAGGCTTATACCGCTTCATACTAGGAGGAGTGGATGTGGTCTCAGTAACAGTGCGCCTGTAGGTGTTGGCAAACGAAGTTTGAGTGCCAGACCCGTAACCAGTCTCACCGGCCCTAAGAGGTGTTCTCTCGGTTGGAGTCTCCGATGCGGCATCATCAGTGTCTGCGTGTTCGGTTGTTGATGTGTGGCGAGCTCCGCGGCCGGATTGCGCACCATGGGCGTCATGCATTTGGGAGGCAAAATTATGTTTTCCGAGGAGTGAAAACTGCTCCAACAGCGAAATCAGCAGAGCAGCGAAGACGGCGGTCTGAAGGAACACGAATGAATAAAGGAATCCATAGTTGAGGCGGTCCTCAAACACCGCTGCAGCTACTTGCAAGCCCCAACCAATGATAAAGAGCCAGATGATGACGAAACCGCGATGAAGGGCACTGGGTCGAACGAAGCTGGAACCGCGCATGATCAGCCAGAAGGCGAAATAGAATATAGAAAGCGACATGGCAAAGCTATTCTTAGTTAGCATATGATGGTGTCTGTCATTTCGAATTGACTTACACTGCGTATGGGCTGCTGTAGACGATGAGGGGGTTGAATTTTGCGATAACAAGAATGGATCCAATGGTTAGACTAGTAGCGAATAAAAAGGCGATCGGAAAGCGAAAGAAACCTTTCCAGCCTCCGATAGCAACAGGATCGTCGCTCACGCCGGCGTCTAATTTGATGTTCTTGGCAAAGAAATAGTACTTGTCGCTGCGGGCTAATAGGTAGGTGATAATAATGAGCAGCAGCGGAGCAGCAACAAGTAGAGTCAGCGACCACGCAAATAGTCCTCTAAGTGCAAAGGTCACCCAGGCGTCACCAAACATATCAAACCAAACCCCGTGAGTAGGCTTGCCATTGTCGACGTGGGTGTCTGGCTTATTCGGACGAGGGCCATCAAATGTGGTTCCTGTCGTCTTAGACAAGCTCTCTGTTGTTGCCAAGGCTGCTGAAAGCATATGCCATATACTTCTGACGGAGGTGTGTCGCGTGTCATCCTCGGTGGTGTGGTAACGAGAACGAGGAGCATAGAAGGCAATGTCCAGACCACGCTGGCCATATGACCTTTCCCAAACTTCGTAATCGGTTCTGCTCTTGATAATACCGGTGTTGAAGGCATCTCCGGCAACGGATGAGCCAAACGGATGCGGGCTTTGGGAGTAGGCTTTGGCAGCTTGCAGATCAGTGGCACGGAAGAGAATTGCGCGCCCACCAGCTCCGGCACCCTCGAGATTGACAAATGTGTTGATGAAGGGAAGTATGGCGCTATATCCAAACGCATATGCTCCAAGGAGACCATCCTCCTCAGCATTGTTGAAGAGCAGCACAATGCCATTGTTCGGTTGGCGATCTTCCATTGTAAAGTAATTGAGAAGCTGCAGCATCGAAACACAAGCAACTCCATCATCAGTTGCTCCATAGCCAGTGGAAACACTGCCAACTGTGTTAGTGAGGGCATTCGAGAGGAGAGTCTGCATGAGGCTTACGAATCCAGGTGGCAGTTTACGAGAACGCCACCTTTTCCCTCAGAGGGCTTCTTGGATGGCTCGCGCCACCATTCACCCTGAGGATCTTCTTTGCCGCGGATATATATGTAAAAGTTGTTCCCCTCAAAGTACTGACCACTACTACCCACGCCAGTCCATGAGACATTGGAGGTTTGGTCATCGAAAAGGATGATGTTAGCTGCCGACTCGGCATTTCCATCAGTCTTGGAGGACGTTCGTTTTCTGCAAACTGTCAGTTCTGAATCCACCTGGCTACAAGACATGCTGTTCGTTGACTGACATTTGATGCCATGGGATGCCGCCGGTCGAGTCAGTGGTGTACTGGGCACCATTCCGCTCGAGAATCTCCTGGGACTTGGCAATGTAAAAGTCCCGGACCCTGTCGTTTGAATGACTATTGTAAGGGTGGAATGTGGCCGTGACATTCTGGAGATCCAGGTATGCCTCGGTGAGATTGAGGCCATGAGGGAGAGCGGTGTCTGCTGGGGCGGGGGGGACGGTTTCGTGCACGTAGATAAGCGAGATGGCGAGGGCCAGGTAGACAGCGGTGGTCCAAAAGGTCACCGGGCCCGACCGGAAGGCAAAGGGGTTCTGGCACCTCATTGTGGCTCAATGAGGAGCGAGAGGAAGTAAAGTAGGGGCTCCAAGGTAGAAATGATTGTGGTTGTAAGGAATGAAGGGACGGGCTCTGCCGCGTCCAGGCGGGACGACGCGAAGCTGCCCAGTGCGGAGGTAATGTCTAGTGAGCTGGGCGGAGAAGCAGTAGGTACATTATCAAGCGCGGGTGAAAAACAACAGCACGTGGGGGAGAAAGACAACCCAGGCCAGGCAGGGTAAGATAGAAATGAAGCTCGAGATAGCAATGAGTGATGGTGATTTGTGGCTGATGACGTTGGACGGATGCAGCACGCAGAAGAGAGAAGAGAGGAGATGAACACGAAGGGAATCACAATGCAATGCTGCAGCAGTCCAGAAGCGGCAGGCCAGAGCAGAGACAGACGGGCACACTACACTTGCTGGATGGCGCCTTCCTTCGGTCCGCAACCGGTTCTCGAGGCTGGAGATTGGAGTCTGGATTCTGGCAGTCGACAATCAGCTCGGCTGCTGCCTCACCACACACACAATGGACGCTGGATGCAGAGCACGGGCAACAACAGGAGCAAATGGATGTCTGAGGTTGGACCGCATGAGCTTGTGGAGGTGCGCGATAGCCAGTGGCACCAGCCCGTGGTACTACCTCTCCGGCCAGCAATGACGCGGGAGCTTAGGCCATGTGACAGAAATGGCCAGCTACGCCTGCCAGTGGATCTGCGGTATGACCATTAGGTGCATAACCTCTGCATAAATCTCATGCACATGCAATGACGTGACGATACGGCACTTTTAACTCAAGACGCGACAGGGTACATTTAGATGGATGGAACTCTACGCATGCGCAATGCACAGCAAAAAAAAAAAAACACATCACAAAACTCAAATACATATTTTATTCGCCTACGATATTAGTCTGCTTCGTTCGTTTACTCTCTTCTCTGCTGGCTAAGTTCGACTAGCAGTACATCAGTCAATTCCTCGGCCTTGACGGGGCATCGTCGTGCATGGCCGTGAGCTTCAGTCAACTAGGGGTCAGTCGGCAAAGGTTATGTGAGTGAGTATCCGTCGTCATGTATATCCTCCCATACCATTTTCTGCTGTTCAACATCAAACAAGAAGACTACCGATGGCATAGCTGCATCGGCGTGAGATGACATGTTAGAATTAAATCAAGCCCCAGCAATCAGTTAGGCACCAGGAGGTGGGGGAGGTGGAGGCTGGTCACTGGGAGGAGGAGGAGGAGCATCTCCAGAAGGCGGCGGTGGAGGGGGAGGAGCAGCCCCGGAATACTGCTGGATGAGCGCGTTGATGCCACCGAGCCCAGGGGGAGCAGGTGGAGGAGGAGCGCCAGGAGCCGAAGGGAGTCCAGGAGGAGCTCCCATTCCAGGAGCAGCACCATAGCCACCATAACCGGGATATCCAGGATACCCACCCTGAGTTCCAGGAGCCTGCTGCTGCCAAGGAGCAGCGCCAGAAGAGCCTCCATAGCCCTGTCCGTAGTAGCTGTCGCCGCCACCGTTGTTGCTGCTGCTGTTGTCCTGTCCACGTTGACGGTCTCGGGCCCATGGCGCCGATGAAGAACCGCCTTCGTTAGAATCATTGTTATTGTTACGAGAACGCCAGGGAGCAGGGCCACCAGTCGGGCCTCGCTGCCAGGGCTTGGCATCTCCGTTGTTATAAGATCCGCCACCGGGTCCAGCCTCGATACGGGCGGGAGGTGCACCATCGCCACCGCCCAATTCCTGCATGAGTTGCTGTTGTAATGTTAGTATAAGCTTGACCGAAGAACTCAAAGGGATGGGGATTATTGCTTACCTCCATTTCACGGTCCACGGCATCGCCACCGCCGATTCTGCCGGCAGGGCGGCCACCGTCGTTATTGTTGCGCCAGCTGGCACCCTTCTGTCGGTCGGGACAATCGCGGGCCATATGGCCCGCATTGCCACAGACACGACAGATGATGCTGGCTGTGTAGTTCTGTCGCTCGGGGCAGTCGTACTTTCGGTGACCAATCTTACCACAGTTCTGACAAGCCTGGTTCTCGTCATCTCGCAAGGTACCGTTGAGCGCAGCAAGCTCTCGAAGCTGGTTACGCTTGAGCTCGTTCTGGCCTTCAGGGATGGAAGCAGCCTGTATATATGTTAGCCTCTGGGGTATTCTTGTGGTGGATCGGGGGTTTCAACTTACAGTCTCAATAATATTGTGAATGAGCTTCTTCGCCTTGTTGACCTTCTCTTCGGTGTCGGCCATAATCAGACAGTGCAGGTCTTCTTCCTGGTTACTGGCGTGAGCGGCGTCAGATCGGCCTTTGCCTTCCTTCACAGAGCCCTTGCCACGAATGGCAATCTTGGCTCCAGAGTCTGCTTCCATCTTCTTCAATGTATTTCCTCGGGGTCCGATGAGTAAACCAACTTTAGTACGAAAGAGCTAAGTGTTAGTATCTGATTGGAACGGATTAGATGAACGGGTGAGTGTCCATTTCATTGAAGGACCATGGCTCTCAAAAACACCGTACGGCGTGATAATGAGTTTGGTCCAACTCCAGAAAGGATCGGGGGGATAAGTTTTGGTTAACAGGGTTAAAGGGTTAGCAATCATACTGAAGTTAATCTCCGGGTAGTCATTGACAGGTACGTAGACCTTTTCTTGCGTCTTGGTAGGTCTACGGTAATCCTGAGGTGGGTGGTAGTTAGGAATCGTCTTCATGGCCTTTTCGATCAATTTATGGCGTTCGTCCTCGAGGCGCTTGCGGTATCGGTATTCTCGCGTGTTGATACGTCGACCGTGGTTGTCGTACTGGGGAGGAGGCGAGGGGGATCTATACTCTGTTAGTTACGAGGAATACCTCGTGCCGAGGAATTTTGGACTTACCGGTCACCGTCAGCGGGGACAACATCGTCAATGCGAAGCTTCTGGCTAATCTCTTCGATACGGAGATGCAGAGTGTAGGCCTCCAGCTGCTCGCTGGTCATGTTGGACAAGATGGCCGTGGGAAGGCCCATCAGGCCAGCGGCCTTGTTCTCAGACGCGTCGCCCCATCTGTTTCTCTTCTTGCGTCGTCGAGGACCGTCTGATTCGCTTCGGGGTTCGGGGTCGCGTCCACGCTTCAGGTCGCGTTCGAAGTCGCCACTCTCCTCTTCTTCTTCTTCGCCTCCAAAGCGTCGGCGATTTCCCAGGGGGATATTGTTGGATCCCGTGATTCCTTGGCTTCTCCACGACATCGTGAATCTGGACTGCTGTGACAGCGCTGAAATGCTCAGATGCGACAGGGCAGAGAGTAAAGCGTCCGACAGGAAGGAAGTCGGTGATTAAGGCTGAAATCAGGATGGATGGATGAGGTGGGATTCTGTGTGTGCCTGGCACCTTATTGAATTATGGGCCGGCCCGGTAGAATATTGTTCCGAAAACGTGCTCCTAAACCACGTCCGAAAGAGCAAACTCGTGCAACTTCCGGAACGTTTCACACGGAGCTGACGTATTTATATTTAAATCTGCCTGTGTATCATATTGGCAAGGCATCCATATGCGTGAGTCACTTGATGTGCTCTGACTCTGGAGTTGGAAAACTTAGACTATTGAGTCCAGGCGGAGGCGATTCCACTTTTTGGCACCTAGGTCAGCTTTGGACTGTATTTTGACCAGATCAGGCAAAAGCGGGACTGTTTCTGTGGCTGCATCGGCATGCGACTCTATATTTCCATGCTTGGCTAATATGCCTCATATATCTCTATAAACGATATCTAAATCCAAATGTCTCCCAATCTGTTAAATCTCTCTCTGCAGTGGTCACAGTAGGAATATTACCATCATCATTGGCACCAGGGTCAACCAACCCTGCTGAGCCTGCACTACCCGTTATCCCTTCTTCGCGTATCCTTTTCACATTTGACCTTTTCAGGTAGACCCTCAAAGTTAAAGCGCATGTGATGGCCAAACTGTAACTAACCATGATGGCCTTAAAGGCTGTCTGGTACAATGGAGCCTCTGACTTGCGAAAGAAGTGAGGACCAACCATGTTGCCAAGGCAGTAGGCTAAGAATAACAAGGCCGTGATTGTCATCTTTTTGGTGACGCCTCGGTAATTGGACTGCACAAGAGCCATGTTGAGAGGCATCGCCGAGGATCCACTTGAGAGCAAGAAGTAGGCGACCAGATGCAGACTGTGGGGAATGTGACTACGACCGTAGATGAGGGCACTCCCAATGACACAAGGAATAATAGCCGCAATGATCAAAACGCAATGCAACGTGCGGAATCGGCCTGCCAAACGGCCACTGCCGGCGATAAAAGCCGCCGAGAGCAGCGAGTATGGGATGTTGATGAGCGTTGACTGCAGGCTAGTGAACCCGAAGGACGTGACGACAATATTTGCGAAACTTTGGGCACCGCCATTTGGTATCTGTGTCAAAAGCTCTATGCCAACTATAAGCCACGTTTTAGGATCGATGAAGCACTCATAGACCTGATGCCACATCCATCGGGCGTTTTCCGTAGAGCCTGTGCCTGCGGCGGCGATTCGATTTGCTGCAATCCGTCTCTCGTCTGAAGTGAGAAACTTGGCCTCTGAAATGGTATCTGGGAGCCAGAAGTACATGGGCAGTGCCCATAGAAACGTCGCAGTACCTAGGAGCATGTACATCCACCTCCAAGGACGGATTGCATCATCTTGGATGTGCCCTACACCAAAAGCGAACAGGCTGGCAACCAACCCGCCGACAGCATTACCGGCAAACCAGATCCCCACGCGGGTTGGCATCTCATCCCGCGTGTACCAAGTCGACGTAAGGTACATGAATCCTGGCGTAATTGTCGCCTCAGCCACTCCCAGACAGAAGCGCATCACCATCAGTCCCTCAAAGTTGTAGCACGCTGCGGTGAGCGCCACCACCATGCCCCAGAACAGAGTGTTGGCGGTCAAGTACTTGCCAGTAGGAAGTAGTGCGATGAGAATGGTGGTAGGGTACGTCCATATCAGATAACCGACGTAGAATATGCTGCTGATCCAGCTATACTGTTGGTCGTGGAGGTGCTTGACCAAGTTAGCCCGCCTCTTCTCGCCTTGTTCTCTCGTCGGTATTAAAACTCACAGTGTCTTCCGGTAGCCCAAAGACAACAGCACTGGATAAAATCACCTTGTCCATAAAGTTGAACATGTACGTGACGAATAGAAGAGGAATAATCGTCCTATCAATCTTCCTCAGCACTTGCTGTTCAAGATGGGCGCTGGAGTGATAGCACTGGCTGGATGAGGATCGGCCATCGCCAAGAAGCGGTTGTGAGCTGTCGTTTGTATCCTCATCTGTGTCCCCAAGCCTATTGTATGCCACATCTCCGATGCCATCCTGGCCACTCCCACCCTCAGACGCGTTCGCATTCATATCAACAAGATATGCGCATGCTGGCTATGCCGGTAGGTACGTTGAAATGCCCCAGAATGGTAAAAAATGTGGAAATAAACGGGCTGCAGGCTCCGCTACAAGGGAATAGCGAGATGGCTAGCTATTGGCACCAAAGTTTGCGTGTATTTTCGTGTCGCCGTTCTATCAACAAAAGCTGAGACTAGAGGATGGGCGATAAGAATTGACCCGCCCGAGTGTTAGGGGCGGCTGTGGCGGGTCACCACCTAATCTTGCCCCCCAACCGCTATAACTTATCTAAGACCACCGATCTCGACAGCGCTATATGGCAAACTCAACTTCTTCGGTCGCGCTCGGTTATGCATCGCTCGAGGATGCTCTTTGTCTGTCCAAAATCTCATTTTCACATGATTCCATCTCCGTTTCCATTTTCAAGCCAAGGTTTGCGGTTTCCAGGTCCCGACTCAGAGCATGTGCTCCAACAAAAAACCCGATAACCACACATGCGCCAGCAAAAGACGTGTACTGCAAAGAGTCAGCGGCGTGAGATGGCAGAGTAGGATTTTCCACTGACCGTAATCCACATTTTCTTCAGCGATTCAAGAAATGCCTTCCTAACCATATGCTGAGAATCTGCTGGCAACTTCTTGATAAGGTCGACATGTGTAGAGGCACTGGGCCCATCAAAGAGCTTTGCGAGTTCACTGCCCAATCCCTCAACCAGGGCTTGCTGTTGATTGTCCATCTCGTTTTGGAAGACGACACCCCCGATGACCACAGAAATAGCTGTAGAGAGGGTTCTAATGAATCCATTTACCGTCGTAGCAGCGGCAACGTCATCCGTAGGCACCACGGCCTGCACCGCAAGAAGGGGACCCTCAAAATTCATGCCGGGCCCAATACCACAAATTATTTGGAAGATTATCACTTTGGGCCAGTTCAAATCAATGTTCAGATCAATCAATAGGCCGATTCCAAGAACCATAATGATCAAACCAATGCGAATTGCCCAAGTGTACTTCCCCGTCAGCTGTATGTATATCCCTGTCGCCGCAGCAGAAAGAGTGATGGACAGAATGTAAGGCAAAAAGTACAAGCCTGATTCCAAGGGGTTTTTCAATAGCACAGCTTGAAAGTATAGGGGGAGGTAGTAAGCAACCCCCATGAATACAAATGCATGGAAAAAGCAGACGGCGTAAGCTGCGGCGGAGGACCAGGAGCTGAACAGTCGGGCCGGTATCACGGGGCTCTTGGCGAATTTTCGTTCATATAGAACAAACACAACGCCAGTGATTATGCCGAATATAAGCAGGCAAATTACTGTTGAAGAACCCCATGGCTTGTAAACACCTCCCAAATACAGCCCGATCAGTAACATCAAAGTGCCACCAACGATTAAAAGGCTTCCAAGCCAGTCGATCGCTTTGAGTCCTTGCCACACAGGTGTCTGAGGGCTAGGGAGCTTTAATGTGAAAATTAGAAGAATAAACACAACCGCAGTAACAGGCACTAGATGCATCGTCAGAGATGTATCGTCTAAGGAGGGGAGGGTGACACACGATTGATCCAGAAGCACCATCGCCAGCTTACATTGTCCGTAAACGCACCACCAATAACAGGTC
Source organism: Calonectria hongkongensis (assembly GCA_017140755.1). Lineage (NCBI taxonomy): Eukaryota > Fungi > Ascomycota > Sordariomycetes > Hypocreales > Nectriaceae > Calonectria > Calonectria hongkongensis. The sequence goes on from JAACJA010000015.1 coordinate 373,111, forward strand.
CCACGGCACACGCTACCGCCCATACGATAGAAGTAAGACCATAGTACAGGCCCCGATCTCGCTGAGAAAACAGATCGCTGATACAAATATTGACCATGGTTTGCATGCCAGCAGCACCTGCGCCCTGGACAGCCCTCCCCACGAGAAAGGCGTCGAAATTATCAACCAGCGCACATATAAGGCTTCCCGAAAAGAAAAAGGAGGCAGCAATCAGGAGAATTGGTTTTCTGCCCCAAATGTCTGATATCTTTCCCCAGGTCGGCGTGCTGGCTGCGTGTGCGAGCACATAGGATGTGCCGACCCAAGTATAACCCGAGTCGGAGCCAAAGTGCGTGGCAATAGTAGGGAGCACAGTAGAGACTATTGTAACTTCGAGGGCTCCTAGAAATACGCAAGCGCAAAGAGAAAGCATGACGGTTACAATTTGCGCCAGTGACATGGTTGGTCTGGGTGGTGGGTTGGCGGCCATTTCGTCGTCAGTGAGCCGGGACATTGTACAAACTACAAGCCTGGAGCAAAACTTTTAAATGCTACAATGATAACATTCTAAAATAAAAGAAGAGGAAAAGAAAAAAAGGGCGTGGCATTTTGTTCATGTTCTTGTCGCTGGCCCTCAAACCATGGACCCACCGCGAATGCGATCGGATTCATTGTGGGGTTGGATTGGATACCGTCAGCATGGGTCTGGAGAGAGCACCATCAGGAGAAATTAGCCGCGGGTTGCTTACTTGTATTTGAAATAATGCAGCGAGCGCACGATAAGCTTGCCAAAGGCTCTCGGGCATTTCCTGTTTGATTTAGGGTCAAGTCGTTTGGCCCATGGGAGTGCTGTTTCATCTCCACCAGCGAACTAGATGCTACCAAATACAACCCCTCCATACATGTAAGCGGCTCTCTCGGCGCGTTAAACTGGCAATATCATCACTCGACCACCTTCCAAGTCTGGAATTTCCCAAACGTTCCTTGCTGTAGCCCTGGAGTATTTAGAGATGACTGTTCACACCTCGTTCGACAATCCTGCCTCTTGGTCTCAGCTCTACCGCCTCCCGCAGGCTGCATGCTTACCCAACTAGGCGCGAACTATCCAACAGGATGCCTTGCTCAGCCTCACTCCCAGTCTACAGTGGGTAGCAAGATGTGTTAATCCACTCTCTAGATTAGGAAATTATGTCTTGCTACTTTTCACGTCACACTCATACAGCCAACTAAAAACCACAAATAAATTATCAAATAAATCATAAAAATACCCAAAAATTTACACAGATGAATAATATAGGTTTATTTTGTTCTTTAAAAAGAAGATTGTAAATTAGAAAGGAAAAAATAAGATATTAAAATAAGAACCATCTGAACCACTTTTTTAATGCATTAAAGCAGCAGTGGTCAAATGACCAGGCTTTCCTTAGCATCATGAATACGCGGCTACTTTGGGTTAAAATTCCTTGCTACCCACCGCATGTTACTCACCTGATTCCATCTCATCTTTCTTCATCCGAAGTTCAAAACACCCAAGGTTAGCATGCGATTACTCAACACGAGCACCTTTCAGCTTGAAAGCTTCTTGAGCGCAGAAATCGATATTCCCCCATACGTCATCCTCTCTCACACATGGACGAAGTCGGAGATTTCTTTCGATGACATCCGCCAAAGAGACCTCTACGAACTAAGGAGTGCCCCTGCATTTGCAAAAATCGAGAAGAGTTGCGGACGGGCCCGGCTTGATGGATTCGAATACATCTGGATCGATACGTGCTGCATCGACAAAAGCAGCAGCGCAGAGCTGTCCGAGGCCATCAATTCCATGTTCAAATGGTACCAGCAATCGTCCATATGCTATGTCTTTCTCAGCGACTTTCAGGCACAGGCCAATCCTTTAGTTTACCAAACTGCAACTCTAGATGACGAGGACACGTCATTCTACGATTGCCAGTGGTTCACCCGAGGCTGGACTCTTCAGGAACTGATTGCGCCCCTAAAAGTCGACTTTTTCGATCGCAACTGGACCAAATTCGGTTCCAGGAACGGAAAGCTGCTCGCGCGCCTCTGCGACCGGACTGACATATCGCCTCAGGTGTTCTCCGAGTCGCGGTGCTCTTGTCTTGACACCCAATCAACCTTCCATGCCCGAGACGGAGTATGCACCAGTTGCCAAAGCCCTGACAACCTATCAGAGACATTGGACAGCTTTGCCATATCCATTAAAATGTCTTGGGCCGCTGACAGAGTGACTACCCGCAAAGAAGACGCCGCCTACAGTCTTTTGGGTCTGTTTAACATTAATATGCCCATGCTCTACGGGGAAGGCGACAAGGCCTTCTCTCGCCTTCAGGACGCTATAACAAGACAATCCAAAGATCAATCGATTTTTCTGTGGCGGATGGATCCTTCCCAGATTCCCGAAGATCGAGCTCTGGGATGTTTGGCCCCGGCAGTTAAGCACTTTCGGCCCTCGATACCTATCGTTGGGCGGCGGGTTTTTAATAATTTGAAACGCGAGGAATACTCGGCAGACTTTCTCGGGAGCTTGGCCCCGATGAAAGTAACAGACACTGCTCTTAAAGTCAATATTTATCTTTGCCCTTGCAAGGTAATAACACCGAACTCGCAGCGGAGCACATCGGGCAAGAATGACGGGAATTCTCTCTGGCTTGGAATTCTTGACTTGGTCTGGGATTCAGACTACTTAACCCGCCCGGCCATTGTGCTCGAGTATATGGGCTTGTCCAACTTCTATCGTCGGATTTATAACCAAATCATCGTTCCTGTAGATCCAAGAATTTCTCCTGCCGTTCAACGTTTTTCGAGCGAGGGCGTGCTTCAAGACTCCAATCAAAACACTCATAAGGCGGAAGAGGATGGCCCGCTTAATGCCATAGGTGGGTTAATCCTCAGCCCATACGCATATCAGAATCTAACTTACAGAGTTTACAGTCAAGTTCGCGATTGACAAGGCAATCAAACAAGACGTTTGCATTATCCTTCAGCAAAGCCCAAAAAACACCATAAGTATGGACCCTGGAAATGCAAACGGCCCTCCTGTTGGCCCGCTCTATTTTGTCATCAAGCAAGATAGCAGGTTTCCTTGTCAGGTTGATGTCGGCGGAAGCCACCCTCCCCTCAACAGGTATTTGGCGCATGCCGCCCAGATATCGACGCCCTGGGACTTTCAACAATGTGACCATGTCCACGAACGGTTTTTTGGCGGCGTTCACTTTCTAAAATTTGGATTTGATGCGGACAGCCTGAGCACCCGCGTTGACGTGGCGATTATCTGGGGCACACACCGTCCAAACGGCCATTCCCCCGAACAGCAGCCATGGTGCCGCATATTTCATACACGGCCATTCTGCAAGAGTACCAAGATGAATTTAGCGCTTTCTCAGCTATACGGGGAGCCGGATGCATTGCCTCCGGTTGTAATACAACAGTGCATAGTACGGCAACGCGAGTGGCTTAGTATAGCCCGATTCGCAAAACTTTCCGTTGGTGACAAAGCACTGTTTCCATCCTCCTGCGAAAGACGTTGGGAGAATGATTTTCTGGAGGATATTCTTGAGGGTAGCTCTTTAGCGGTAAACTTGTCTGTCTCGGTTGGGCGAATAGACGGTCTGGGACGTTCGTTATACGAACTCAAAATTACCCTTGAGGCGAACGAAAGAATAAACGCTGAACCACGCCTTTTTCGCTTTTTCTAAGCATTTCAGCCATCATGGACGTTGATAAGTATTGTTTTCCCACAAATATTTTTGCATTTGGGAGCCATATTTACCTGCTGCACCCATTTTAGCCCATGCCTATGGTTGCGGTTGAAGATACAAGGATGGAAACAAGACAAATTGTGCATTTTTTAATCAGACTTTGTATATTGTAATTTCGTTCTATATTACATAGCGGCCATATTTGGATGCCCAGAATAATTTAATACGCTGCAAACTAAGGAGTCAGAAGTACAAGCTTTCCAAAAGCAGTGTGCTCCACAGCCGCATCAGCGGCTTGCTCCCACTCTTCAAGTTTATATATGCCTGCAATCTCGTAGCCATTTTCCTTGCCCAGCTTGAACCGACCAGCCTCGACGAGACGGATGAGTTGGCGGACATCCTCGCGCTCATACATGAAACCACCCTTGACAGTAAGGTTGCGGAACAAAAGCAAAGGCCAGGGGATTGGGATGCTGGGATCGCCACGACCACCCATCAATACGATGCGCCCGTAGCTCTTCACGGCCATCATGCATGCTGTAACGCTTGAGGAACCTGTTGCGGCCGGGGGTGAGAGATCAATGAAGGCATCAGGCGGGTGTCTGCCGGAAGCAGACAGGATTGCCTCAGTGTCTTCTTCATCGTTGCCAGAGAGCTGGACGGTGCTCACGGACGGGAAAGTGGTCTTCACTTTGGATAGGCCCTGAGCTGATCGAGACACAGCAATTACATTCGCACCCATGGCCAGGGCGGATGCAATGGCAGCTCCAGAGAAGTGGCCGGTAGCAGGAGATACAATTACAGTTTCGCCAGCCTGGAGATTGATGCTGCGAAGCCCTCCGTAGGGCACAGTAGCAGCGCAAAAGTGGGTGAGGTCGTTGATGGAGTACCCGAGGCCTCCCTCGCCCACGGGACCGCACAAGCGCTTCTCGTCCAGGGCATAAGTGTTTTCGAGAGGTGGTCGGATGTACTCGGCATAGGAACCGTTTCGCCACACGCCGGCAAGTTTCCTCGTCGCAGGCTGTCCGCCATCGTGCATGCTCCCAAGGACCTGGACTGAAGGGTCATCTCGGGCTCTGACAAAGTACTCAGTCATGACGAGCTGGCCCTCGGACAAGACGGTGGTATCGTCACCGCAAGAAACCACACGGCCCACGACAAAGCTGCCCGGTACATTGGGACGAGGGTAGGTAAAGGTATGGGAGCCATGAGAGCCAGAAGCGCTGCGAACCATGTTTACAAGGTTGGGGTTGACCATGGTGGCGAGCACGCGGACCGTGACGGCGCCAGGGCATGCAGCAGGAAATGGCAATGAGGTGTCAAGTGTGACGGATAAGTCGTTGTGAAGAAGGAGACCCTTCATTGTGGTTGGGAGTGCCATTGTTAATGATGTAGTTGGTTTAATAGAGAATAGATAGCCGTGTGGAAAGGAAGCTGTTGTTTTTAACTTGGTGTTTGAAGATTGCGGTTGTTGAATTGGTGATTATCTAGAAATACAGAATTCATCTTGAAGTCTTTTATATACATTCGCGATGCTACAATCGGGGACAAGTGACGGAGTTATGGCTAGAGACCGATTATATGCATGGAAACAGGCGATGGTATGCCCCAGTTGACGATCAGAAATGTGCATTTGAGGCTCCAAGAGCCTTAGGATACTACCCGTGGACCTTGAGGCTCATCATGTTGACCAGCTACGAGGACGAAAAAATACGAATGGAGGTTAGTAAATTTACCCCGGACACTTGAAGTAGACCGTGGATATTGAAGCTGGCCAACGACGAGGATGCACGATACGAACGCGGGTTAGTGAAATTCGAGACTGGTTTCCTAGGCGGGTTTAGCGCACAAGCAACTCACTGTCGAGCAACGGAGAAGAGCGGCGGTAACGGGGACAAGCGGATGAGTGAAAGCATGGCACGTCAGGATGGAGTTAAAACAATAGGACGTCATAATGAACTACAGGAAACAATCTAATTCATGAATCCAAAACCAAGGGATATAGTGGTCGCGTTGGCAGAGGAATTTGCCTCGTGCCGTGGATTTTCGATGGGGCTTTCTCTTAATTGTTGCGCGGGTGATGCAAAGTGGCTGGACAATGACGGGAGCCCGGGACGGAAAGCACTGTTCTCCCCGTGCCCGCGTCCGGGATAGATGGAGATGACGTTGATTAAATCCAAAATCGAGGGCTTGCTCTCGAGGCTATTCGCCAGGCGGAATTGGGAAAAAACACAGGTACACACACACACGTCGGCACATGACATAACATATGACATGGCACAGCAAGGCTTTCCCTTTTCTTTTTTCCGTGTGTCAACAATGGCCTGAGCCAAGGAGAGAAAATGCGCGTCCAATACGAAATCAAAATTGAGCGAGGCACAACGGAAACCTTCTCGAAAGGACGCCTCGTGGGTGTTTTACGTGTAATGAGCGTGCGTGGGGATGACGTTGGAAGGTTTACAGGGCACGCGGAGCGGGTGGCTTGGCAGGAGAGCGAGCTGCGGGGCGGGGGGTGAGCGTCGCCCGGTGGTGGCCCGCCTGTGGTGACCCTGTGGTGGCTCTGTGGTGGGCTTGGACCTCTCAAAGGGACAGCGACAACGGCGGACTGGCTGAGTTGGCTGCGGCAGACGGTCAGAGTGAAGATGGAAGAGCAATGGCATCACATCACATCACATCTCGTCATACTGTTCATGCTACTACTACTCGGCCGTGCAACGCCAAACGCGCGCGCCTTGTTGTTTATTGAAAAATTCCCGCGTATCTATCTATCTATGCGTTGCATGACAGTCCATGGCAACAAGCGTTACATGCATGTATCTGAAGCATGACAACCGAAACTCACTGCGACAACATGACTGGACGTGCATGGGTAGCTTGCATCCCAGGATGATACATACATACATCCTGTAGTTGCAGTGCTTGACTAGGCAGTTGGCCAGTCTAGTTGCTTTTTGTCTCCTCTGGACGGGACAAGGAGACATGAGAGAAAAGAAGAGGGTGGGGAAGAGGAAAGGTAAACGAAGAAGCTTGTATCCCTGCACCCACAGCGCAGCTCTCACTCTCTCTCTCGCCGACTTGCCCAGAACGAGATACCATCACGATGCCGCGTTTGTCGCTGCATCAGTGGAGTTTTTCATTTGTAGAGCCCATACAGACACCAGTCAAAAGTGATTGCTGGTCACGATATATGTACGCGAGTGGGAACATCGGAAGTGAGGAGCAGCAAAAGAGAAGAAAAAAAGAGCGCAGGTTGTCAATCCTTCTTCATCTTGGTGCCTCCATCTCCATCTCCATCCCCTTCCCCTTCCTCTTTTTGCCCCCCTGAACCCAGCCAAACAAACCATCCGGCATCGCTGCAATGGTTTGGTTTCGGTTTAGAGGTGCCCCTCCGCGCGCGCCCATTCGCTGCGTCGCCGCATCGCCACGGCGAATCAGGGCGGCGAGGGCAGTGCTGACAGGGGCTGATCTAGCGCCGCCTGCGACGCTGCGCGCGCGAGAGCTTGTCTAGCGAGCCGCTCGCACTCAACTCGTCCGCCTGTGGCCCCGCCAACCCGCGATGCAGAGCAACCCGCAGCATGGGACGACGGCCAGTGGAGTGAGCAGTGTGCAGCGTGCATGCGCGCTAGCTGCTGCTCGCTCCAGAGGCGATAAGTCCATGTCAGGTTCATCCAACAGCGTCCCGGCGTGCGGGCTCGCAAGGCACGTCTCTAGGTCTAGGGCTCTACTGCTGAACTGCCCCCCCACCACCACCGACCCAGCCCCCTCCCTCCCGGGGCGATCATCCATGGGTCCCTCGGGACTCGAGCCAAAAATAGCGAGGTTCCATAACTTAGAGGCATGCTTCAGTGGGTTTGGTGGGGAGCTTGTCACTGGCAATGGTTCTGTCGCCAATGCCATCCCATCCCGTCTTCGCCGTCGCTCCACTGAAGCCCTTTCAACACAAGACGAGACTACCTACTTGTCTACTGGCATACCTATCCACGAGATGCCCCGTCATGTGCACTACCACTACCACCACCACCACCACCATTATTCACCCTCCCCTCCCCCCCCTTGTTTACCTCTCTCTCGTCAAACATCCTTCTGTTTTGATCTCGAGCCCTTGTCCTGTCACACACGCGCGCATATCTCACCCATGGACTAGTTGTTGCTTTCCTTCGTTTTTATTGTTTATCTCAACTCTGAGTCCATAAGTGACTTCACATCGCCGCGCGGGAGAAATGGTAGAGCTTCAGCCTGCCCCTCTGCCTGCCTCCTGCATGACTTCACCACCACCACCAGTACTCTGTCACCTGCTACTTGCTCCGTTCTGATCAGCTGGTTAACTGGGCATTGATCCAATCTTCGCCACCGCTGTCCAATATGGGTTGGTTCTCAAAGAGCAAGACGAAAAAGTCGTCGTCGTCCCAGTCTAAGCCGCCAAAGCCGTCGTTCACGAGTCCTCCCAATGTCTATACCAGTTGCCCTCCCCCACAGCGCAACAACGAACGAGCCCGACTCCAACGGCCCCAAGCTCAGGCTCAACCGCAAGCTCAAACACAGCAACCGTCGCGACCTGATCCTCCTCCGTACGCTCACCATTATGCCGCCCAGTCTCAACCTCAATTCCAGCCCGCCGGCTATCTGCCAGCTCCGCCGGGGTGGACACCTCCCGCAGCCCCGGCCTATCACCCCGTTATTGTGAATCAACATTACTACTTGGGAGGACAAGGACAACATCACCAGCACCACCTGGCCCCTCCGCCGGTTCCTCACGTACCGCATACCCAAAATGCTGCTGCTCCAAGCACAAGCGTGCCAAGCTTTCAAGCTCAACAACAGCACCCTGTGTATTCGGCTCAGCACCACACAACTCTCGGCCGACTCACCGGGTCCATGATCAACCTCACAAAGGAACTCATCCCCGTCAACGCCATACCCCAGCTCTACGACGAAGGGCTCTCCGCATGGCACGGCTGCACCCAGTCAACAGCCGCCATCTACGACGACGTCTACGGCCGGTTCAACAATATCATGACGTTAATTGACAATGAGAAGCGCGAGGGCAACGAAAGCGACCTCTTCAACTGCCACCTCGACACATCTTCGCCATCTAGATCTCAATCCTCCGACCTCGAGCGTGGCGGCGCATCCGAACGCAAATCCAAGAAGTCGCTAAAGCCCAAGCGATCCCAGGCTGCCCTTAACGTTGCGACGACTGTGGTGTCGGGCAACTACTTTTCCAAGGTCGAGGCGTACGCCAATTCCAAGCTCCCTCTGGATCTCCCTCCACTTGCACTGTAAGTTTATTCCCCGCCCACTTACACGGTTGCCAATGTACAATGTGCAATTGAATTGCCTTTGTATACACGCACATGCGCATTCAAGCCCAACATGAAATCAAAGCAAGACACACGGCTAACAAATTTTCCCAGCTACATGCCCACCTGGCCCCTCCTCTGCCTTGCGGCCAAGTACTCGCAGCGCGTTTACGAAAAGCCCACGGGCGCTGAGCTTGATGCGCACGTCTCGGGCGACTGGTTCAATGGCACAAAGGCCATGTGCATCAAGTCGGTGCCCATGGACCACATGAATACCATCGTCTTCGCCATCCGCGGCACCGCCTCCTTCATGGATTGGGCTGTCAACCTCAACAGCGCCCCCGTCAGCCCCGCTGGCTTCCTCGACGACCCGGGTAACCACTGCCACGCCGGCTTCCTCTCCGTCGCAAAGAAGATGGTCAAGCCCGTGGCCGCACGCCTCCGCCAGCTGCTGCAGGAGGACCCTTCGCGCTCCCGCTACAGCTTGCTCATCACTGGCCATTCGGCTGGCGGTGCCGTGGCTGCCTTGCTGTATTCGCACATGCTGGCTGATTCCAGCGAGGCCCGCACCGACCTGAACAGTATGACGGGCGCCTTCAAACGAATCCATTGCGTCACCTTTGGCGCGCCCCCCGTCAGCCTCTTGCCCTTGACTAAGCCCGATCGCCCTGGCTTGCGCAAGAGCCTATTCCTCAGTTTCGTCAACGAGGGCGACCCCGTGGTGCGCGCCGACAAGGCGTACATCAAAAGCCTGCTTGAGCTGCTGGCAGCCCCGCCGCCCGTCATGGTTTACACATCCGGCGGCAACAAGAAGGACAAGAAGTCCCGCTCCTCCAAATCATCCAAGTCGTCGTCCAAGTCATCTTCGAAGCCGCGCTCCAGCTCCGAATCGTCGCACGTCTCCCGCCGGCCCATCTGGAGAGTTCCCCCCGCCACTCTCAGCAACGCCGGCCGCCTTATCGTCCTCCGCTCCGGCGACTCCAAGGCCAAGGTTAAAAATCGAAAGACGGTCCGCGAGCGCCTCGAGGAAGGTGTCATAGCAGCTACCTGCCAGGAAGAACAGCTGCGTGATGTTATCTGGGGCGATCCCGTCTGTCACCTCATGAGCTTATACGCAGGTCGCATCAAAACTCTTGCGGTGGGAGCTGTGACTGCTGAGCGTTGATTCCTTATCCTCGGTTTTTTTTTCTCTTTTTTCTATTTCCCCGTGTCCTTTCTAATCAATTTCTTGCTTGCTTGCTTGCTTCCTTCTTTCCCTCCTTTTCCCCCTCTTTTTCCCCCTCATATTGGTGCTCTTCTTAACTGGGTGAAAAACCAAACAAAAAAAAAACCTACAACTGCTCAGAAAACAAGGCAATTATACACAAAGCAGCAACAAACGGGCTTGGGAGAGCAAAAAAAGCCTTTTTATGACGTTATGACCAAATCAAGACAAAAATCGATACACGATATACAAACATATCTATGTTTTTGGGGATTATCTACTCAGCTAATCCGTTTATGATACCATGGGTTTGGGTGTTTTCTGTTGGGGCGTCATTGAATCTTGTATTTTCTTGTAGATAGCAACTTACCAACACCAAGAAAAAATGAATAAAACATTTATCATTAACACACCGAAATAGCCCCCGTGTTTTTCCTCTTGTACAATGAACACTAGGCCTATGGTGACATGGGTATGAGCCTTCGTGAAGCAGCAGCAACTCAACAAATATGGCGGGCGTATGCTCATCACAGATGAATTGGAAACACAATTTGACAACCTCGAGCAAAGCCAAACAGCTTTGGTCACATTGGAAGAAGATGATTTAGTAGATAAAACGTTTGTATTGTCCGATCTATTGCTAACAGCGGGAAAACCCCGTTTCAATCCACTGAGGTCGTGTAATCCTCATGGCTTTCAAACATTTAAATCAATTCCATTCCCTTAGGTTGTCTTTGCATTCCCATCTCTTGATGTCGAGCATCTCCTAGCTCTTGGTCCCATATCCCATATGACAAACAAAATTACTGACTCGCACTATACTCCAATGTCGTGTGAATTATGTACAACCCAAAACTCCGACACCGTGATGAAGCCATCCGATTCTCCCCAGCAGTGGCTACTCAGAGGCATACCACATGAAGACAGAGGAAAGTAGAGGGGAAAAAAAAAGTAATAAAAAAGATGTAGACAAAGGGAACTGTAACATAATGCGAGTGTCCCAATCTCTTGCTCGCGTGTACTCAAAATCAAGACTAAATGAAACGGCTGAAAATGACCAAACCAAATATGTCGAGGGCTCTCAAAGTCTCCTTTTTGACAGTAACGCATGCAATTATTTGAACAAAGGAAATAGTATAGTATAGTGACAGCTAGCTTTCAAAGCCAAGATGCAGTGTAGATGACCGGCACAAGGTGTCGAGCGTTGTTGGTTTTTGAGAATCGCGGTTCTCTCGTCACCTCATGGCGGCAAAGTCCATTTCATTCGGCATTGTATTCATGCCTCCCATGGCTTGGCCAGCATCAGATCCGGCTCGCTGAAGGCCTTGGAAGTCGCCAACTGTCCTCATGTGCGGCTGCCCCTGGAGCTGATAGCTGCCCTGCCGTTGGGACTGATGCATACTGTACATCCCGTTCATTGAATGCGACTGGGGCATTGCTGAGGAGTTGAGACTTTGATGTTGCATACTTTGTGTTGTCATGTTGGACATCTGTGGCTGACACATACTGTCACGCCCCTGATTGACTTGCTGGGACATGTGTTGATGCTGCATCCCATTCATCTGGTTTGATTGGCCAGGATTACCCATTGGACTCATGACCATGTCAGACATTGGGGTACAAGCGAAACCGTTCATGTTCTGAGGATACTCCATCCCAGGAGACATAACGGTCGGTGAGCTGACAAAGGATCCATTCATTTCACCGCCCTGCTGGTGCGACACAGGGGGAGTGCCATGAGAGTGAGAGGCGTTGGAGTTGTGCTGCGAGTCAGGGCTGCCTCCGCCCATCTCCATAGCGTACTTCTTCTCATAGTCATCAACAGAATATTTCTGCTGGGCGTACTCATGCTCCATCGACATCTGCATTTGGGGAGGGGGCTGAGCCATTCCAGCATTGCCAAAGCCATCAAAGATGTCAATGTTGGCCATGTTGGTGTTCTCGGGAGCATTCTGAAGCATGGGATTGGCCAGGCGAGGGAGGACCTCAGTGACCTTGCTCAGAAGGAGGGGAAGGAAACGGTAGTCTCCGTTTCGGGTGATAGCGACAATGCTGAGAAGCTGGTTGAGGTGCTCACGCGGTCCAACAGCAAAGGGGTCACGGGAGGCGGGTTGAATGGAAAGGAGATCAGTCATTGCGTAGCAGGTGTCGACCAACTTCTCAATCTAGTAGTTGTTAGTTCAAATTGAAATTCTGGAAGAAAATGTTTCAAAACTTACCAATCCTGAGCTCAAAAGCTCCATACCCTGGTTGGGGAACTGAGAGGCCATGTTCATCAAGAGCTCACGAGCCATATCCATGGGATATTGGAAGGAGATAGACTCGTCGTTGTTGCCGCCCACGGTGCCGTTGCTGAGCTGCCATGCGGTGTTCTTCAACCATTGCTGGTTAGTTCGGAGATCGATAAGGTTTGAGTCCTGGCAAAGGTATGACTGAACAATATCGTTGAGCTGCTTCTGAAGACCTGTGATGTGCTGGGCAGAAAGGTGACGGCGGGCCTTGTTCCAGTTGGCGGTGAAGGCCTCATCGAATGGTCGGTAAAGGTTAACAAGCATAATGAAGCCATTGAGCTGGTGAGCAAGAGGATCCGATGGGTCGTCGCCGAGGGTAGGCGGGTGAATGGAAGCCTGAAGAGTGAGAGGACGGTGCCGCTGAATAGCGTAGGCGCGCTCGACAACCAAAAATAGCCAAAAGAGGCGGCGGCGTCGGGTTGCATCTGATACGTCAGGGAGCTGCATGTAATGCTCCTCTTTGTTCATGCCGGCCATGTGGATCATAGTGGTGGCCTCACGCAGGTAGTACCAGGCCTTGTCGTGCATCTCCATACCGTAGTAGCATCCGAAAATAAAGAAGTTGGTGGCCAAAACATTCAGGTTGACGGAGTCCTGGTACTCGTAGCCCTTGCGAACGCGGAGGGCCTCCTCGAGTAGCAGCTGGCTGGAAATCAGGGTAGCACCGGGGTTCATGTCAAGGTTGTAGGGGTCATTGGCAGGCATGGTCATTCCGGGCTGAAGCATGATGAAGGCGCATAGCGAAGTGAGCAGGCAGTAGGCATCGCGGTTCTGCTCCATGTACATCATCTGCTGCTCAATTTGGTTGCGGTCGAGAATGGGAATCTGAGCGTAGAGGTTGTCAAAGTAAAAGTTGACGCAGTCCTTAACCAGCTCGGATGATAGCATGCCTGGAGACGGGCTCAGGCTGGAGCTCGTAGGGGCGCATGGTACGCCATTGATTCGGTTCTGGACCTTGGCGGAAAGGCTCGTTTGTCGCTGGGTTTCGCGGAGTTCGCTGATGACCTTGGCTCGCGAGCCCTTGGGGCCCTTCTTCTGTGGAATGGCGTTGTAGGTGCATGAGAGCTGGGCAGCGGAGCAGTTTCGGCACGGGTTGATACCATCACACTTGACCTTGCGACGATGGCAGGCATCGCAGGCCCTCTTGACTGCCTGTGTCATGATGGGCAATGGCGATTACTGTCGGCGTGGTCGGTAGAGGCGGATTGAGTTTGAGTTGGGAAAAGGCGCGCGTGGTAATTGGGCCGGTGAGACCCAAAACGCTGGGGACCTGGCTGTGTCGAGTTTGAGGCTATCGCAGGTCGTTGATGTTTTGGATTTGGGATAGTTGTCAAGCCAAAATCCAAAAGTCTGGGGATTTTGCGGGGAGAGAGGCCGCGAAAAGTGCCGTGGAAGAATCGATTCGGGGCACTTGGCTGACGGATGGGCGGGGGGACGTAAGGGCTGTGGGAGACGTGCAGGCGTTATTCGGCCCTTTCGCCTTGGACCATAATGCGGGGATCCTGGCCGAGTGGGAAGGTAGGCGATGGCGTCTGGGGTGATGTGCTGGCAGGTTGGTATAGTTCCCTTCGAGAGAGTGTGTGTTGAGAAGAGGGAACGGTGATCGTGAAGTCGAGGATTGTTGTTTTTGTGGAGAGAGGATGGAGAGCGTGGTGTGGAAATGGATGGGGGATCAGTCGGTAGACATACAAGGAGCAAAAGAACGTGAGCAGGAGAGCGAGAGCAGAGTCGGCGGGCCCAGAAGGAGACACTGACGACGGGATGGGACGACCAAAAAAAGGCGAGGGCCACTGGAGGGAGGTACCTGCCCTGGGTTCCTTTTGAGCCGGCACTGTGCAGGGGGTGGGTACGTATAGTACGTACTGCGGACTGGGAGTCCCAAAGAGGAAAGGGGCTATGGGAAATTAGCAGCCCATTTGTTGGAAGCCAGTCAAGAAGGGGAGATGGGCTAAAAGCAAGTGCCCCCAGACCCAGAGGGAAGGAAGCTGAGGGGGGGCAGAGACAAGAGGCGCCTGGGGGTGGGTCCAGGCTGTGCGTTCCCACTGTACCGCACCCAACCCGGTCGGTGGTGTGGCTGCAGCGCGCGATGATGTCTACTACGGGTGAGATTTACGGGGCGGTCTGTCGGTGGTGTAATTGGAGCATCAGGAACGGGGAGGAGAAGGGGAGTTTTAGATGGGTGCGCCAACCAGGGCCAAAGAGTGATGCGGGTAGAGAGAGAGAGAGAGAGAGAGAGAGGGGAGGGGACAGAAAGGGCTGCTGAGGCGTTGTGTGTGTGTGTGTGTGTAGTGAGATGACACCCGAAAGCACAGTGTGAAATCGGTTTTTCCGTAAGTCCCTCTCTCCAGGTGCTCAAAGGCGGGAGACGAGGCTAGGCTACTGAGGCTTGGAGCACAGATGCTTTTGCTGACACAGGCACGAGCACGGGGCTGTTTTAGGAGCATCGTTGAGGAGGGAGCGCGGTACAGAGAGGTCTCTGTGCGCAGCCGCGGGAAGTGAGGTGGCGTCGCACACTGGCCCTCGGCTGAGGGGGAGCCACAGGAAGCCACACGAGTGCCAGCACGCCCGCGGTTATTAGCCTTCGAGCTGCGTCTGCACATCACACACACAGGATCCGCAGACACTGTGCATGCAACCTTGCCCTGCGTTGCCACACCTGGCATAAAAAAGTGCCAATCAATGTCGGGCCCAACGGGCATCCCCGGTGGTGTGTGGCGCTCATATCCTCCACATATTCCTCCTCGCCCTGTGCCAGTGACGATTGTGCAGTCCTTGCCAGCAGGGATCGAGGCGTGACAGGCTGGGCCCGATGCGCTGTAACGTCGCAGACTACAGTGCGTTGGTACAGTGCGCGACTGGGCCGATGCGCGACCCCGACGACCAGAAATGCCCCCAAAAGACTCGGCTCCAGCCAACTGGGCTGGCTGCAAACAACAAAGAAAGGTGAGACACAGCCAAGCAGGTCCGTCTGCAGCCAGTGCGCACTGGAACCGTCCAGTGTCTGGCCCGATGCGTTCAGCAGCACGCCAGCCAAGCACGCCAGCCCAGGCGCCA
Source organism: Calonectria hongkongensis (assembly GCA_017140755.1). NCBI lineage: Eukaryota > Fungi > Ascomycota > Sordariomycetes > Hypocreales > Nectriaceae > Calonectria > Calonectria hongkongensis. Next base: position 388,658 of record JAACJA010000015.1, read on the forward strand.
GGAGCACATGGGCCATGTAATTCAAGGGACGACCGTCTAAGACTGGTTTGCTGGCCGTTTCTTTTTTTGCACCTCGTCCCTTGTAGCCGTAGTCACTCATCGTTGGATAATTAGCCAAGGCAGTAGCCTGATTGGGAGGGCGGTCAGTGCTCTGATTTATTGGACGCTGCAGGACAGCTGCACTTGGCTGACGAAATTATCGGGGGCCCTCTGGTGGGACGCAGAGTTGGGTGCTAGGCAGAAGGCACAGACCTGAGTGCCCCTGGGACAGTGCATTTCTAGCGGCCCCCCAGATTGCCATTGGTGCCCCAGCTCATCAAGCTCCAGCGCAGCCTTGCTTCTGTGCGCGCAGTAGCTTGGGCGGTGGTGCGGCGGTGGTGGTGTGCGTCCCTTGCCGGAGCAAGCAAGCACTGCTGGAACTGGCGCTACAGTGTGAGCTCCTGTCATCCCCCAGTGTTCCCCAGACGGGTGTCCAGGTTCGTTTGTGGAACTGGACGGTGGAACCGTGGCACTTGATGTGCCGTGTCGTGTCTCTGCCCTGTCTCGCCTTGGCCTGTCTCGACTTTTTTTTTCCGCTTGCTTGCTTGTTCCTCTGCGACCGCCGTCACATCAGCACTCAAAAAGTGCGCGACTTTGGCATTGGTGGCCGCTGGTCGCCCTTGGTTGCAGCTCGCGTCCGCCGCTGGTGTCTCGCTCATCGCCAGGGCCATGCATCTGTTTTCTTTTTGTCACGAGGTTTGCGGCTGCGACCTCGTACATTTTCTCATTTTCTCCGTCGCTTCTGCGAACTGACGCTGCTAAACTGAGTCAGTGTATCACAGCATAGGCGGTGCAGGGCTGGGCAGCTGCCAAAACCACAGCGGGTGAGGACACTATCTCACCTCACCACTCCCACCAACCCGCCAGCTCCAAGCCAGCAGCAACCGCCAACACCGCCCGTCTGCCCTCCCCGTCTGCCCTACCCGTCCGCCCTCCGCAGCGAGCCAGCAAACGTCGCTCAGCGACTACTGCCGGCCGCGAGCCTGCGTCCCCGCCACTCAACGTCCACCGTCACCGGCTCCCGCCGAACGCATCCGCCGTCGTACCATGCCCGCTTGGCTCGTCCCTATCATATCATGTTCGCATTTTGCTTCTGCGGCTTCCTGCATGTCCATGGTTGCGCGCAAACACCTCAACCCCGCCTCACCGCAATGTGCCCAATCCCATCCCACAGAGACACCATCCAGTGCCTCCAAAGCCCTCGCCTCGTGCCTAATTCCAGACCCTGAGTCCGCCGCTCGTGGCATCTTAAACCCGTAGCCCATCGGTCATCGGCCAGCGCTTGCATCACCGCAGTGGCAGCCTCACCTTTGGAATGTCTTTCCGTTTGCCAGCTGCGAAACGGCCTCTCCTCGCGCAAGCCGCTGGCTGCTGGCGTGACGGCAAACGCCGCCAGCTCGACGCTATAGGCAATGATCGTCCAAAACATTGCCTCTCTGCGCTCTCATACTGAGCAGCTCTACTGACCTGTCAACTGCCACGTTGAAACATTGGTCTCAAGCTGCCTCTCCCAACTGCGCAGCTCAAAATGAATGTTGAGCATCATGTCTCTCTCTGTTGGTGACTGAGAAAGGTTGAGCATGCCTGTGAGATCTCGCGCCCCCATTGTCGGGTCGTCGATATCCCTCGTTGACACCGACGATCCTTCCTCACCCGACCTCGACACCATGGGGATGGTTTCCCAGTTTGGCATGGCAAACACGTCCAAAGCACTGCTTTGGGCTTCTCACTTGGTCCGGGTAGCCTAGTTGGGGCTCGCTTTGAAACAGAACAGCTCATCTCGATGATCAAACTAAGCTACATGGTAAAAAGATGGTGCCATTGTCTGAGCTTCTTCCTTCTGCCTCTCCTCCCTTGGCCTGCCCGCTACTCCGTACTATCACCATGTGTGTATCATCCGCATGATCCGCAATCTCCTCGTCCCAAGCCTCCGCAATCCCCTCCCTGGTCTTGCCAAACGCCTCCCCGTACTTCACAACACGGAGTAGCCCAACTAATGACCCTATCCGAATCCCCGCTACCAGGTTATGAAATTACATGCCGCTTTCCCCAGGACTACTAGATTAGCGCCCTTCTTTTTTGTCGATTTTCATGTACCCATCGATTCCCATCTCAGTCATGGTAATCTCCACATGCAGCTTTGACCTCTCTCATCTTATCTTGTGTGCTTAAGCGCACATGTGGAGCGCAGTCCCTAGGGGTCCTTTGTTTGATCCCCCTCTCGCCGTTTAGTGTCAGCCAGCCGAACGCAAAGACCCCTCCTCCCTTCACTTGTACTGTGGTCGAGACTCTGAGTGAGAGCGCCTTGACTGCGAGCGCCTCGACTGAGAATGCCTGGAGCGTGGGGGTCTGGACTCGTATGGTTGGCTCTCCATGATGTATTCGTCCATGCTGGCAACACGCTTGGCATCCGCCTCATGTTTGACCACATGGCTAGGATGAAACCAGTTGAACAGCACGCTCACGAGGGCCATTAGGGTAGCGTCAAAGATGTAAATCCAGTACTCGTGAGATTGCAGCACGCCGTCCTTGCCAACAACATACTCGGCCACACGGAAGACCGATCGTACCATGATGAGCAAGCTAGTTGCGTATAAGACAGCCAAGAGTTTTCGCCACGGCACTGCCAGTTCGTATGACTGCTGGGTGGGGTCCTTGCGGATACGGAGATGGAAAACAAGAGTGACGATCATGAAGAAGCCGAAGAAGAGGATCTGAATTCCAAGTCCTCCGACGATGATGTTTTCGCCCATCTTGACGTCGGAGTTTGTCTTGGCCTGAGCTAGCAAACCGCCTCCTATCGTCCCGCCCCGTTAGCAAACTGGGTCATCATTGCACCATAGTCCTCACTCACCTGAACTCTGTGCAAGGAAAGACAATACATCACCCGTGACGAACACCTTGGTCAACCATTTTGGCTTAATTAGGGAACGCTCATCGGCACCTAGGAGGACGATAACGCGGCCGAGAACCATGTAAATGGAAGCCGCATATAGTGCAGGTCCAAGAAGCAACAACAGAGACTGGATGATGTAAGGGATCTTCGTAAAGTCGGGCGCTTCTTTGGCTGACATCGCACGTCCGATGTAGCCAACCGTCTCAACTGTGTGTGTGTCCCATTGATTAGCCGGTGATGGGTAGTTCGCTCCCGGGTAGGCTACTTACAAAGACATCCGATGACGAATGGAATGAAGTACCATGTTCGGTTGCGGATGAGCTGTGCAGTGTGGAGTATAGCAGATGCACCAAATATGATGATAAAAACCACCGCCGCCGCTAGCGATGGGTTGTAGTTGTAGAATACGTATCCCGCCATGGTGTTGGAGGTATTTGCAATGGTGTTGCGCTCAGGTGAAACCACTAGCAAGAAATATCAAGTGCACCAAAACAAAAGAGAAGAAGATGGATTAGATTAAGGCGATGGAGAACTGCCAAGCAAGCTGCTGATTGAATCCGAAAATTACATCCCACCACCAATATTATATAGTCGCCTGCCCTCGTAAAGATTGCATTGCTGACGTTGCTCTTTTCCTCCTCCTATCTGTTGTCCTGGGAATTTGAGTCGTACTTCGTCTCTTTACGCGTAGAAGCAGGTCGTATTCCAAAAGAGGCATAGTTCAACACCAACATCGCCCCGAAGTTGGTGGAGCTCGTAGCATTCGCCCCATCGCGTATCCTATACGCGTATAGGTGAGCGGGCACTCCGTACGTTCTTGGCCAATCTCCATCCCACGAACCAGGTGGTGTCGAACATGCCATAGCGGACCTTGCAAAGTCTGATCCCGGGTCTAGAATGTAGCAGCCTTTCAATGCTCGCATAGCTGCCTTCGAATACGCGCATAGGGCGACGTCGTATTTCCAATCGGGTTAGGTCGCCCACGTCTCAGCCTCCTACGCCTCCCTGTTCAAGACACCGCACCACACCATAGGCTATTTTCTGGCATTGGTAATGACATTAGTCTGCTATACGAGCCGTATTTTCGTAAAGAGAGTTAAGTCACAGCGTGTTAGATCTTGCGGCTATGCCGACCATTGGTGGGGACGGTTCGCCATGAAAGATTCTTCAATTACGATGAGCCGAACTGCCGCGTGTACGTGGAGCATTAAAACAGACGCACCCCAATCCTTATCCTGTTTTTCTCACTGCAAGCTCTCCAATACAGTAAGCACCATTAGCCTGAACACCGAAAGCGAAAGCGAACTTCTCTTTTCGATTATTTGTTATTATTATTATTATTTTAATCCATGAAGCCTTTTCAGCCTTCCCAAGGGGGAACACCTCCTCAATCACCATACAGCGACCTGCCAGAGGTAGTAACAGGCGAAGAGCTACCTTCATACGAATCAGTTGTGCACGATGATTTACTAGGCCAAACAACTGCCGTAAGAGGTGAGTAATTTCGCTTAGTGGATCTGCTGGCACCCAGTGCTCATGCCAGGATAGATGATGGCCGAGTCGATGTCAACCTTAACTCAAGACTTTGCCGAACGCTCTCTCGGTTCATTCCCGATCTGAAAACCCCACTCCCAGAGCCTGACGACTCCCCTCCCCAGTACTTCGAACTGCATGGGGAATCCTCGACAGCGAACCAATTCCCCATCAAGCTCAACATTGTCATCCAGGTGGTCGGTAGCCGTGGCGATGTCCAACCCTTTGTGGCTCTTGGCAACGAACTCCAGAAACATGGCCATCGAGTGCGATTAGCAACGCACAATGTCTTCGAGTCCTTTGTCCACAACGCGGGACTGGAATTTTACCCCATCGGAGGTAGTCCTGAAGAGCTAATGGCGTACATGGTTCGCAACCCTGGCTTGATCCCTAGCTTGCAGAGCCTCCGCGGCGGTGACATCCAGAGGAAGCGAGAGATGGTTGCCGAGATGCTCAGCGGGTGCTGGGATTCCTGCCTCAAGCCAGATCCGAAATCCGGCGCGCCGTTTGTCGCAGACGCCATCATCGCCAACCCTCCCAGTTTCGCCCACGTGCACTGCGCCCAGGCCATGGGCATACCGGTTCACCTCATGTTCACGATGCCCTGGACGAGTACGAGGGCGTTTTCGCATCCGCTGGCCAACCTAAATTTTGGAGAAAAGGCGGGAATGGACCCCCAGACAGCCAATTACGTATCATTCAGCGTGGTCGAATGGCTGACTTGGCAAGGGTAAGCTGGTTTTCTGCCCTACGGCTCAGTGAAAAAAGTTTAAAGTCGCTAATGTCGCGTAGCCTTGGTGATGTTATTAATGACTGGCGAAAGTCAATCGATTTAGAGCCTGTGCCCATGTCAGAGGGCCCCCTCTTGGCTGAGACCCTTAAAATTCCGTTCACATACTGCTGGTCGCCGGCACTCGTTGGCAAACCCAAAGACTGGCCATCTTATATTGGTTTGTGGCTCTTATGTATAGCAACCAAAAAAAAAAGTCCACTGGTCTAACCTTTACTAGATGTATGCGGCTTCTTTTTCCGAGAACCACCCAGCTATACGCCACCCCCCGACCTCGCCGACTTCTTAGCGAAAGGACCACCACCGATTTATATTGGCTTTGGAAGTATAGTGATTGATGACCCGGAGCGCATGACAAAGACTTTGGTCGAAGCCGTCCGCCAAACAGGAGTCAGGGCAATTATCTCCAAGGGCTGGAGTAACCTAGGTGGCGTGGACGATGAGAATGTGTTTTTCCTAGGAGATTGCCCTCATGAGTGGTTGTTTGCCAATGTCACGGCCGTGATCCATCATGGCGGTGCTGGAACCACTGCTTGTGGGCTATTAAATGGCAAGCCTACAACTATTGTTCCTTTCTTTGGAGAGTGCGTAACCCCTCATCCACACTGACTTATTCACTGCTAATATCCACCAGCCAACCGTTTTGGGGAGAAATGGTTGCGGCGTCAGGAGCCGGCCCACATCCAATTGCTCAGAAACAATTAAACGTCCAGAACCTCTCCGAGGCAATCCAGTTCTGCCTGACCCCCGAAGCCTCTATCGCTGCTGCAGGGCTAGCGGAGAAGATGAAGCGGGAGAGTGGTGTTGTAACGGCTGTGGCATCATTCCACGCTAACCTTCCCCTCGAAAATATGCAATGCGATATCCTCAAGAACCAACCAGCAGTCTGGGTCTGCAAAAGAGGCAAGAAGAAGGTTAAGCTTTCTAAGCTTGCAGCGGGAGTTTTGTTCCGACATCTGAAGGTGGATCATAAGAAGATTTCCATGTAAGAGCGCACAGACAAGCCAGACGAACATTCGCTGACGATATGGCAGTAACGAAACTAAGAGCATTTCAATTGTCAACCGCCGATGGGATCCGTTTACTGGTACCGCCTCGGCTTTGGCTGGGACCACGACAGACATGGTGAAGGCTACTGCTGACATTGTTGTGAAACCCATCCAAGCCTACCAGCAGCGCAAGACAACATTGCCTATCGATACGGTGCCAGAGCCCAGCGAGCATCCTGAAAATGGACCTCGGTCTGGCACCATCTCTCGAAAAAGCAGCTCTCAGACGCTCGGGGGAATCAGCACGGCGGGTGCGCTGGCCTCTGCATCCGCATCAGGAGTGGGCGGCTTCTTCAAGTCTTACGGCCGAGGCTTTTATCTCGACATCCCGCTCGCGGTCACCGAGGGTTTCCGCGCAGTCCCTCGACTCTACGGAGAACAAGTGCCGGATAACGAACCCATTCAAAACTGGCAATCGGGCGCACGTGTCGCCGGTACCAATTTCGTGAGGGGCATGTCGGAAGGCCTCTCAGATTTGGTGGTGCAGCCGTACAAAGGCGGCAAGGATGGCGGCGCTCTTGGAGCTGCGAAGGGTGTGGGCAAGGGCTTGCTCGGGATGACAAGCAAAACAGTTTCAGGTATTTTGGTCCCCCGTCATATTTTTGGCACGATGACAATAGCTAACGTGTTTGAAAGCTGCGGTCGGAATCGTCGCATATCCCAGCCAAGGCATCTATCAGAGCCTGCGAACGCTGGTCAAGTCGGGCGCGCGAAAGGAGATTATAGGCGCCCGCTTACAGGAAGGCGACCACATGGTCCAACACCCCGGGGATGTGCATATCGACGTGCCCCTCATTCTGGCAGAGTTTGCCAATCTGTGCCAGAAGAATTGAGCATAAAAACACGGCTCACTAAGCTTAACGGCATGTTTACTTGGGTGCTATAACTCAAACCATTTTGCTTTACAGGACGGCGCCACACATTATGTTCCCTCAAGATGATACCAGCATTAGATAATCGCATATAGACTTCCTAGGTTTTAACAGCGCTTTCTTTCATTAACCCGTAACCTATCAACCCAAAATGGCCACCGAAGAGGGGCTTTTTTTGCATTGCCTGTCCAGCATGTACCGCGACCAACGTCAGCCACCACAGTACGAAAACGGCTTCGTTGAAAGCTTGTAGCCGCGCACTGTATACATTTTTGCAAATCTTTCCCGGGGAGCCCTTATGCTTGTTTGCGGAGCATCGAGGGCGTTGTGCAGTAGCGGCCGGGGGTTCCGCACTTCGTCCAGCTTCGAGAAGGCGGTGGTACCCATCGGCACGCGAGTCGTGAGGCAAAAAGCTCGTTGCTCGGTGGGACTCTGGGTCCTTGACAGGAGATGTCCATAACATCTCGATTTTTTTTTTACTGGGGCGGTTTGGCTTTCTCCTTGGAGATGCGATGGTTTTTTTTGCCCCTCTCCTCCCCTTCCCGAGGTTAACTGTTCATTGACCAACCGACCGATCGTCAGGGCGTCCACACTGCCACTGGACTTGGCAGATCAGCGAGCATGAGCTGACATGCCCGCCCCTGCTGCTCTGCCACCACGGCTAGACCCAACTCATGCTGGCGCGTTTGCGGTCGGGCCGAAAAGGCCGTCCTGCAAGGCTGAGGGAAACTGTGGGGGAAAAGCGTCCCAACTGTTTCCCACAATCGAAGCTGTGCAGCTGGGGAAACAAGTTATTTCACGATAGGCGACGATGTGACCCAGTTGTCAAAGTATGCGGAGTGTAGCATTCCAGACTTTTCGTCCCGCTTCCCCGAGCTAGGAATTGTGAGGAGAATTGTTGCCAGTCTCCCCAAATTTATGGATCCCATCCGCCACTGCCTGCCGAATGATTGTGTCTTAGAGCGTGTGCGCGGAAGTAAGTCATTTATAATTCTACATTGTGATATTATTCTTGATTTTAGTGGATACTCTCTGTCTGTACTCGGTAAGAGGGTGGTGGTTTTGTGCCATTTATGGGGATGTGGACTTTGTTAAACCCAATTTCATAGTGAAGGCTTAATGATGGTGAGAATAGGTCTAGTATTGACCAACAGCTCTACAATCAATTGGAATACTGGTCAATAGTCCTCTGCCACTAGTTAAATCAGCGGAAAAAAAAAATACCAAGGACGATTGTAATGGAATATAACAAATAATCATCTTGCCAAGTTAAATTCAGGCCTAGCTACCCTATACCTCAACCCGCGCTGAGATTTCCCTCTCATGTAGCTGAATCTGACAGCAAGCAACTTGAAGGGATCCATGCCAATATTTTTCACTGGATTCACTTTAATATTTCCTGAATAATATTTATTCATGATTGTGCATTTGGTTCTTCTATGGCTGCTCCCTGTCATCTCTATATTCCAGTTACCTTCGGGTTGACCCCAAGATAGGGACAGAAAACACAACACGCGAACCAAGAGCCTCAATAAAAATGAGCTTGGCTGGGAAAATAACGACCGAGTCAGGTTGTTAAATTCAATTGCATTTGCCATCTCTGTGGCTCTGGAGCTTCCGGGAGATATCCTGTGACTCACTTTAACTTGGGTATATACAAAACAGACGATTGTTGGATTTAATATTCAGATAAATAAGAACATAAAATTATGCAAAAGAGACATTGATGAAAGAAAACACAAGCCTTGGCTGTGTTGATTTGGCGATAAAGCAGCTGTGTGTAGGTGGCTGGGCGAGGATCTGATGTCTCATATCTTCTGTCTCTTGCTTGGACTCCTACTGGTTTTCTTTTTCATCATCTTGATTTTCTGCTAAGAAACGGTGTAATTTTTCGAGCCTCTCTTTTCTCAGAAACCCCTTCGCGTTTGAGACAAAAGTGTGACAACTGCTGATGGATTGCCGCAAGGTGAGATCTGTGTTGAAGCTCTGTCGTTGTCTCTAAGGGAGAAACGGCCCACTCCATGGTAATCAGGAAACCCGAGACGTTGATCCATTTTAATTGCATGGAAGATCGTACGATAGCTCAGGTCTTGGATTTGACCGCTACTCGAGAAGGAATGGCAGGGTCTCTTCTCGGATAGTCCTGGCTATCACTCAACTGATTACAAGCTCCCTGGAACTGGGAAACACCATTAAATCCAAGAACCGATGATCATTCGACTTCCTCACAAGTCTGATATATGCGTCTATTGCTCTTACACCGTCCTTTACGGAGGGAACCAGAGTTGAATTCGGCATAAGACCCACAATTCTTGCCAGAGGAGCGGGCTAAAGTCAACTACATTCCGGTTGTTACTCGTTGGAAACGGGACCTTGGAATATTGATTGAGAATTTCGTTATTGGTATATTATGACAAGAAAGAGAATAGCACCAAGAGATTGCCGAGAGCCAGTCTGCACTGGTCTGATGCCAGAGGGAGTGTCTTGGATTCACAAATGCAATCGCAGGCATCCATCAAGATTTATCTGGACCCACGGCTAAGTCAATAAAAGAGGCTCCTCCCGTTCCCGCTTCAGTTTTGGAACCTTAACCCACTTGTTTGGCATGCAAATTGTCCCTGATCTTCCTCCCTTGACCCCGCTCTCTCGACATGTAATTTTCAGACTTGGGGCGGGGACGTATGTAGTCGTAGTGATTTGAATATAACGGATAATATTATAACCGCATCGATAACCCTAAATTTAACCTTTCAAGTGAATTGTGCGTGAACACCGCAACCGAACAAGGCTGGCTGAAGTGTGACACGCCCACTGAGTAATGAGCCAAGGGCAATGCCAAACATTGCATAACTAGGTGGAACTGGCTGTAAGCTGACCAAGTGTGGCTTCAAGTTCGTGGATCTTATTCGATCTCGAACGGCAGAAAAGCAAGCATGTCGCATCCCTCGTATTCTCTGAACCCCACGCATGCCTCTTTCCTACTGGGTGAACAGATAGAGGCTATGACGACGAGGCGTGATATCTCGTGTTTTTTTGACTAAGATTGAAATCATTTGATACGTAGCTCGTCACCGAAAGTTATCGGAAATCTCGAAGCGCCACCAAATCTAGTCTGAAGCCATATTCAACACGTCAATTATGCAAGTCTCGGAGGGGTTACATTTTCTGACGCTACAGGACATCTGACCGACGATCTTTTCGGGACCAGGCCCAGAGTGGGCTTGGATTGCCAGGAAGCACGCGGAACGGTGCGATTGAAATCAAGCGCCAAGTTTCACTTCTTTTCTTTCCTCAAGCCGTCCCTAGCGTACCCTTACATCATCGGTGTGTCTTTAAAGCTTTTGTGGTGCAATCCCGCTTAAAAGCGGGAAACATTGACGGGCATCTTGCAAGACGAAACAATCGAGCGGCATAGCGACCTGTGTTAGTTAGGCTGCAATGAATGTGCAAGAGGAGACACCCGGCGAAGCCCGAGTTACCACCATTCCACGAAAAGCAAAACCGACCACCGGCTGGACCGGTGTAAGCAGTGGCTGGTGGGGCGGTAGCCATGCATTTGAATTAACATTGTTATGGGCTTGGTGATCGTCATCACAGGGTGTGCTGAAATGAGAAACGAGAAAAAAAGACGATAACCCTCCCTGAAAGGGCTCTTCTTGGCGGGGCATGTCCTAACGATAGACAAGGGGGAAAAACACCGACTTCTTCCTTGTCTCGGGTTGGGATTTCACGTCGACGAGCTGGTCCTGCCTTACGAAGAGGCGGTAGCTGAAACAATTTCACTGTTTGATAATGGAGGGGAGACATGGGGTGCGCGACCCGCCAGTAGCGTAAACGTTATTGAACAAAGAAAAGGCGCCCGTGGGGCCGTAAACAATGAGAGAGTTGGCTCGTATTAGCGCCAGAACTTGTCGAACTTTGAAAGGCACGTCTGACAGCGAGAATCCTTTTCCACTCGTTACGCTGCAGCTGAGCACGATACCCGACAAGCGATTGAGGGATGGAGAGCGCTGTACCTATTTGCCCACCAAAAACCATGCGTGTTTCCCCGCGATCATCAACTGCTCGAAGTTCGTGAGCAATGTAACCCTTATTTCTCTTTTGTCACCTTCTCGAGACCGGCCCCTGAATTCTTCTACTACTTTGACAGGTCCATTGTAGCACCGCAGAACACGAATGCTGGTTCCAGGGAACCAGTTCGTCCTACCGAGATGTCATGATTTGGCCGGAGATACGGCCGTTGGTGCTCTACCAACGGCGCTCAAGGGCTGTGGTACCATCAACATGCGACATAGATCGAACCACTCGCGCCGAATTCCTTGTTTTGCCCGTTAGAAACGCCTACGGAACACCCGAAACCTCGACATCCCGTCCTCGATCCATAGTTTTTTGTAGATCAAGAATGCATTCTCCGGTGCCGATTCAACAAGCCGTCGTAGGAAACACGACCAGCCCACAGTCACAACGAGAAACGTTTTTGTGTCCCGTGAATCAAACGTGACCATGGGTGTCGTGGAAGCTTGCTTTGGGTATCCTGTCAAAGGTTAAGCATACTCTGTCGCCGATAATCGGCCAAGTATGTTCCCAGGAGTCGATTGAACTCTTCCAGAATAAACATCGCCGTACGTGAGTGATGAGCGGTATTCGCTGGCCACTACTGTGGTGCAAAACCTGGGCCGGCTCATTGGGAAACCTGTCGGAGACGATATAGAGAAGCGGGTTCCCAGGTTCTGGATCGAATGGAAGATGGTTTTTCGATTGTGCTAGATAGAGCTTAGTTTGCCCTTTGTATCCGCAGATACCATGCAGTTCAAACATTTTTTCAAGTTCCTGGTCGTAGGAATCTCGCTGGCTACAGACATTGATGTTGACGAGGGAGCACCGCCCTCCAGCTGTCATTCCACCATTGCGTCGACAGGAGAAACATCCTTTGACGCTGGCGGGCTCTCCCGAAGTGCGGAAGCAACGCCAGTGTCTTCGACATCATCTGTATCCGTGCCCGAAACAACTATTTGCACAGAGCGATGCGTTGTTTTAACACTTGCAACGTCGACTAGGTAAGGGCTCGTGATGTCTCGGTTCGAGATAATATTCCTAACCTGACTCAAGGCAAAGCCTATCTTCGATGCCCGTTATTCCCGATAGTCTCAGTGTGTCTACATCCTGCTCTACGATACCCGGCACGACGGGTGATTACTCTGAATCACCCGCTCCACCTATCCCCTCCTTGACCTCGATTCAAATATCTGTAGCCTCAGTGGCCCCATTTGTTTCCTCGTACCGCTCTGCGGAAGCAATTCCAGAGAGCTCCAGCAGCGGATCGACATCGAAGCCGTGTTCAACGGATATAACGGTGACAAGCACGATCGTAGAGACATGGTGGTCTTCCGCACCCCTCACGACGGTCTTGGTTCGTACGCGGCCAGTTACTATTACGGCAGCACTGGTGGAGTATTCGACATCGACAGGAGAAACGCTGGTCCCAGCTATCCGAACGACGACGGCAACTATTCATCAAGTTAGCGTAGTGGCGGCATGCTCCCAGGCAAAAGTTTGCTGTGTCACCTGTGGCAGCATTGAAACTCTTCAGCCAAGCCGCGCAGCCTCCATCTCTTCAGGACCATCATTCACTACAAATGGTGACCTTGGAGGTACAACGAGCGTGTCGGCTGCGCAAACAGGGGTGTCGACTGCCGAGACTGCAACAGGACATCCGTCAGTCTCTGCTGCAGGGGCAGCGGCGGCGGCAACTGCAGGAATAGGGCTCAGCGCCCTGGTCGGGCTCTTGGTTGTGTTGGCATGATGTTTTCTCGTGCGGCGTGAGGAGGAGGTATAATGACTGGGACTTTGGGCTGGATTGTATTTGCTGTCGGCACCGCGAGGAGGATGTGCTAATTTCCCAGGCGAGTGAATGCTTTGCGTGCCACTTCGCCTCCACAGACAAGACAGAGGTATCCATTAGAATGCAGTGCACTGGCGATGTGTTGCCCCTTCCCTCGCCTAGAGTGCCACTGGGCTTGAGCCATCACAATCATCATCCTTGCAGAGCAGGTGCAGTGAAACCACAGCGTCATGGCAACGGTGAGCTTCATCGGCAATCCGGGCCTCGATTCCATATTACCATGCAGCAGAGCAGCCGATATCAAGGCACCTTTTTTTGGTCATTCGTAGGCAAAGGCCATTCGTAGGCAAACACAGCCAACCGTGGCGCCTCGTATCCTGTCTCAACTGCCGCGAGGGATCCATGCCATGTCCTAGTGCAATCCGACACATACCTATCTGGGTACAGATCGGGAGGACTATACTGTGTGCGAGCCAGGGGGCTGAAAGCAAATAGTGTCTGGGAAAAGCCCACGGTTCATCAAATAGAAGCGCGGATAGGCGTAAGAGCGAGCCGCCGGCTTCAGGACAACCCCTGTTCTGCTGCATAGTCCCACCCATGATGGGCTCCGCGGGCAGCGACCTGCCAAAAGCACTGCGACATGATCGCCTGTCACTGGATGAACGGGATGCGTTGCAGCGAGAAAATCAGGGTTTCCCACACACTTGAGGAGACAACGGGGAGCGCGCTGATCAGCCCAGGCCGCCTTAGGGGCTATGTCCTGCATGCAGCGACCCATTTTTGTGATTTCTTTGCAGGGCACTAGTTGCAAACCGACAGAATCAAGGCGTGACTGGAGGGTAGAGAAAGATGGTGTTGTTTTTCCTGCATGTGCGTATCAAGTCGCAGTCAGTTGCGACATACAGCGAGGCGCATAGCCATTGCGTAAAATGCTGCCGTATCTCAGCTAGCCGGCGTGCACATTGCTACCAAGACCTCTGGGATGTTTACCGCCTGATTCCTTTTGATCTTGACGCCCAGATGGTGTGGCCCTAATGATGGTCATGTTGGGCGTCTTGTGCAATCCCATCACACCCAAATGCAATTTGATGCATCCGCGCTCGTGGTCCCCTTGCTTCTTCCTTTGATTTTATTGGACCTCTAGATGGACCAGGATTAACAGTGGAGCTAGGCCTGGCTATTATGCTCGGACCCTGGAAGGGGCCGGCTGGTTAGCTAAATTGAATCAGCCGTGTATATCTCTTGGATTGTACTCCGTAGTCTGGCCCGCACTAGTCTACTAAAACAGGGTCTACCACGATAGGGTCTACCGAAAACCAAAACAGGAAAACGAGAGGTGGAGATAGCTAGCCTGATCCGAACCAAGACGGGCCGCCTAATCACAGTCTAATCTAGTATTCATTCGTGCTCGAGTATTCGTGCTGAAACCCGCACAGCGGTTATGTGGTAGTATCCTGAGTAATGCCAAATGAGAAGGCTTTTATTATGACGTGGTAATGCATTCCGTATGCTGCAACCGTCCAAGAGAGGAGCATGTTACTGCATGGGATCGGAGCGGGGAGATCCGATGCGCGTTAGTTCCAGGCGTGCTCGGCCTGCGTGGTATTAAGGCGACCGGCACATGCTTTTGCCAACTTTTTTTTGATTGTTCTGGCTACCTCCGTTCCTCTAAATGTGACAGGTAGCAGTCTTGAGCCAAATAAAGTAACTCCGCCTTCGGGGGCTGGACTGTCTTTTGTCGCCGGTGTCGAGCCCTGGACGGTGAAACGCAGAGAGGGGCTTGGGCTGCTCACAGGCGGTGGTGTTACCCACGACCCTACAAGGGAGAATTCCAGGCTCCCATGAAGATGGAAAACAGCAACGCTACAAGAAAATTTATGGGATGAAGCAACAGATGTCGTCAATCTCATGTATAATTCAACTAGCTAGAGTAGAGAGCACCGATGCGACACTTTCGCACTATCAGACTTCAACCATGACCGTCAAGGAAATTTGGTAGCGAGCGGAATTTAAAACTTCAAATAGGTGAAACACAGAGATCGAAATTAGTAGAGAGTCACTCGGGTTCTAGTTTTGGTGAAATTACCCCCAGGATAAGAACTATTCCGGTTGGATGGGGGGCAAGAGCGTGAATGTGCGTCAGACCATAAGCCCTGTGCTCGTTGGAAGAAAGAGATTTTTTTTATTTTCGATATTTAAAATAGGAATTTCAGGCACATTCAACAGTGAGGGCTGCAACCTCGGCCCTGTTTCATGGCGTTTGGTTGGTCAAGAAGCAAGCCAGATCAACGGAAAGGGAGAGGTTTTCGTTTTTGAGCGCCAGCTTCAATTCTGGCACAACAAACTGAAGTCTGTGGCGCTGATTGGGAACCGGATAATGGCCTTGAGAGCCGATCAGGGCAAATAGTAGTCCGACATGGCGGTGGGTAAGACTGGCAAGAAGCACGCCATCTTGAAATTTAAAAGTCAAAGTGAAGAAGAACCTTCCAAGCCTGCAAGGCAACGTTTTAGACTCAAGGGGTGCGATGAGAGAGAACGATGGGAATACTTACAATCGAGTGGATGGGATTGAGGTCAAAAGGGGCTGGAAAACACCAAGCTCCGAATTCTGTAGGTCACTGAATGCCGACCCAGTCAAGTCCCGGCATTTGGTGCCGCTGGATACATGATCTTCGATTTGGGGATTGGAAATGTCGCAACACACGTTTTCAGAGATGGGCTACGTCTGTGAATTAGTTTACTAACTTAGTAAAAGGATCTGCCAGCGCTCACCAAGATTTCAGCGTTGTACATGTTATCATTTTGGTTCATTGATCTAGTTCGCTGCTCTGAATTTTTGAAGAGTGCTGGAGCCGTTAGACTAAAGTCCATCGTTCAAAGATTACAGGAGTTCAAGCAGTAGACTTGATTGGGAGACTTACCCAGTGTGTTACCCGTGTGATTCATCATCCCCATGATCTCGGTGAAAAAGTTGGCAATGTCCAGCGGCAACGAGATAAAAATGAGGATGCCATCCTCGTCAATGCAGCGGGAAGGTTCTGGTCCGCGGATGATACAGATCTTGGGGCGAAAGCGGATTTCATCAGCAGTGTTAAAAGCCCCGCCTAAATTGCCAGGGAGAAAGGCACTCTGTGGGGAGAGCTCATGGCCATTAACCCCCTGTCCCGTGCCCGTTTGCTCTCTGGCATTTTCTTTAAGCAAGTTTGCATTGGGCAACTGGCCGAAGAAAGCAGACAGAACATTAAAAATATTCATGAACGCTTCTTCGTTAAGCCGAAGTGTAACTAACTGATTGGGTTTCGCATTTACCCCTGACCAAAACTTGGGTTCAGCTCGTTTGCCTCGAAGGAGTTTGACCAAGAAGACAACGCCCATATTATGGACTGAACTGTTATCTTGATTATATGTGGAGTTCATGAAAGAATTCATTGAGATATTGTTAAAAGTGTGCATATTTGCTAAGTTCAAGAGGATGTAGATGTAACCAGCGAATGGTATGAAAGTGAGTGGTGAGGAAGGTGGCGGTCGATGAAGGTAGCGATGAAGATGGTGATGAAGAGGATAGGGCGGAAAACTAGCTGTTTATATATCAATCGAGAGGCATTTTCGTCGAGAGAACTGGGGAGAAAGTCCCCATTGCAACAGGACGGGTACCCCAAAAATGTCTGAATATTTTGCTCTCGAGGATCATCGACACCTCCTTGATTGCCGCGTTTGATAGATCTCATACGCCAATGTCGGTGGCGCAAAGCACCCAACCAAAAAAAGAAAACGGCTGATGCTGGTTGCTAGCCTCGTGATTGAACTCATAATGCGAACTGTGCCTTTCAGTGTGGATTTGGGGACGTCTGCCTTTCCATGTTGTGGGCCCGCAGCTTCAGAAGAGATTCGCCTGTTGGCTGAATGCTTGGTGTTGCACGCGTAGGAAACCCACACGTGAGGAGTCATGGGGGTGGTTCTTGGTTTGCTGTTGCGGTGATAGGCCCGGCCGCTGAGACAGCCTCTTCCGAGTTCTTTCGACTGCGAAAGAGACGGCTGAGTGCCGGGTCTTGGCATCTCTCAACGAGGCAGATTGCTTTCTTTTGCACACGGCTGCATGAGAAGTACTCTAGCGGCAGCAGACAAAGAGTGGGGGAGACGAGATCTCGACTTGCAGAGCAACAAATACCGGACATTCGTATGCAGCCTGAAGAGGACCTTATGCTGTACTTTTCCACAGATTCTACGATGAGCTGCTATTGGGATATCGTTCTGGAACCCAAGTGAGAGCACTTGCAAACCACGGGAAGTAAGCTCACAGCTAATGACCAGCCGCACTACCACGTAGCCGTTGACCGGAAGACTGTTAGAGCCGGTGACAGTGTCGATGGAGCTAATGCAGACCTAAGATCAGGAGGCATGAGCTGCAACAGCGACAAGCCCCCCCCCCCCCCCCCCCCCCCCCCCCCCCCCCCCCCGTTCTGGCTTGAGTGCATGAGCGCAGATGGGGCAATGGAGCGTCACTTAGTGTCCAGCAGATATTCTCCGGCTAGATTTGCTCCATAAAGCCGATTGCCCTGGCCCAGACTGTGTCTGGCCAGCCAGGCTCTCGACCCCTTTATTAGAATCTTTGATATGGCAGAGCTGATACTTGTTGCTTTTTTTCTCTCTCATTATTGCTTTTCTATCTAACAGCACGGCAATGGGGTGTAGGAGCTTTTGTCTGGCCCTCTTGGCGCCGGCCACAAGCCGGGGGGTTGTAGCGATGGAATAATTACTGCGTACGTTATCCATCAACTGCCTACGACAGGGTGAATAATTGAATATACAACAATTGGGACCAACGCGAGGGCCTGGAGACTTATCCACTGAAGCCCGAGCGAGTCAGGCGCATTCAGATCTTCAGATCATTCCGGTTCATAAAAAAACCTTTTTTTGTTAGGCTGCGTTCCTCTTCTCTCCTCACTTCATCTTCGCGTTAGGCGCCCGACTGCCTTGTTGCCTGCACTATTCCTGTCCGAACGCCCTCCAACTCAGAGACCTTGATCGCTCATCCTTGATCACGTACGTCCAATACGATGAAGACCTCGAAAAGTGAGACAAGGGAGAAGAGAGTCCATGTGACAGGGCGCCATGATTGGCAGGCACGCCGTATATATGTCCACAATCCCACAGTACGTATGAGCTTTCACGCCCCAAGGCATGTGGTGAGGCACAACCAGGGTAAGACATGGGTGCATCAGATTAACGCACGACGACGTTGCATGATGATTAATCAAGAAGGTATTTGGCTTGATGGGCTGAGACACATCAACCCGGAAACGATACGCGACTGGCCCAGGCTTGTTGTACATGCCCAATAATGCAAGAAACCTGAAGCAATGAAGATCGCCGGCGCTATTGAATGGATCCAATCTATGTTTCAACCACACAGCAGCGTAACTTGCTTTTTTTCATATGCAGTGGCTTGTGCTGTACCGCTGTGTACTGTGCTGAGGAGTTTATGTATAACATTACAATTGATAGACTCCGCGCCACACTGATGATTAAAATGACAGGTCACAATACCTCTAGATGGACGTCCTTGCTGGTTCCCTCCGTTCTTTCCTGAGCTGCGAGTTGGTCCCATGTAGGCCATTATCTTTGCTTCTGGAGTGGCGCAGGCCCCAGCTCCTCTGCGTCTTTTCTTTGCTTGTTTCTCATCCGCACCATTAGCGCTGTTTTCTTCCTCGCATTCTCCCCACTTCTGTTATGAACTGGCGCTTGATGCCTACATGATAGAACGCAACCAACAAATGCCGGCCCTTCAAGCAGGGGTCCCAGCATACCACATGGAATGGCGCCGACCTAGAGTACTAGGACAGGCCTCATTGATCCACACAAGTCCAGCCAGCCTCTGCGGACCTCTTTCCACCGCCCCGTCCGTTCGATCCGCTCGTCCTTGGCCAGATGTTCCAGATCGACGAACTTGTCTAAGCCTGGGAATCAAGGCCAGAAAATTTGTTAATGTCAGCAGGTAGAAGGACTCCCCCGCGACGCGTTCGCCCTTGTCGATGATAACTTTGACCTGACAACTACGAGAGCAAACGCGATAAGCCCGGGAAGACACGCAACAAACTAATGGGGCATGGGCACAACATTACCACTAAGAATCTACCCTTGACCCTTCTGGGACTACGATGCGCTCGGCATTTCGCGAGCTAGCAGCAAAGGGCGACAAAATCTAGGCTAAGAGGAACGATCCATGTGGCACCTTCATATCCCTGGTAAGATGCTAACCAACAGACACACGAACCTACCAGTTTGTGGCAAGGGGAAACATGGGCTAATCTACATAGGCTTGAGAATGAAGATGATATCCAAAGCCTGTTCTCATCCCTGGAAATGGGACCACACAACAAATCCTCCAAGTTGACGCTTGCTTCGTTTTTACACTACCCCACGACATGGCGACATCAACAACACCCGCACCGACCATCACGAAATAGGGCCCATAGTAGACATTTAGCGCCAAAGCTATGGTCCATACGCTTGCCCCAGAGAACGAAGCTAATGTACAGTTCGTCAATTCCCCGCAGCGCCGGACACAACTCATTGTCCACCATGAGAGAAAATCCCCTACACTAATTAGCGACGAAATTCCAATGCGGTCGCCGAGATGAGCGCTGATTGTCATTGAGACCGCCCACCATACTCCGTGACTCCGAACATCAACCATTATTCCCAAGCGTGCCAGACTAGCCTTCGACCGCAGCTCAGACGACGAAGCCCTCACATCTGTCTCGGGTAGATGATACGGCAGCTAAACCGGTACGTGCCGAGCAGGCCCTTGCCAACCAAGCCCGGGAGATCAGGAGCTAGCCGCGTTAGCTCCCGTTGTTAATCATGCATGACGAACAATGACGCTTGCACAAATAGAATGGTAGGTAAGTTTCGATTTTATTGTGATGGCTCTCTAGACATGGATGCTAACGCTATCGACGAAGCTGTTCCTCGAGCCGGTCAACGAGGTCGACTACCGAACCCTGACCAAAATGACAATAAATCGATCGACAGCCAGACTAAGGATATTACTCAGTGGGCCAAATTAATGACCCGTGAAATTCGAAAACAGTGCTCAAAGAGCATGACGACATGTTTTTCAGAAAAGCTTTTCTGGGATGTGAGCATTACCATTGATGCGGTTTACTCGTTTTAGCCTGCCCAGCTCGAGTCATCCAAGAAATTCCAATAGAAATGCGTGTGAGCTTTTGGAATCGAGGAAGTCCTCTCTATTCTTCCGAAGTACCGAAGAAACCAGAGCTTTGTTTGTGTTATTTTCTCACTTGGCTTGGTATACAGGACGACGCACGAGACCCAGGGAGGCCCGGAGAAATTTTGAAAAGCTCGCCAGAGTTTGCGAAAGGGTTCTTCTTGAGCTATTTCTATGATTACTTCAATATATCCAACACAGATCTGGATGGATGAGATAAAACTAGGAACGCTTGTTATTTAGTCCTTGTAGAGCACCAGAACCCCCATCAGGGGCCCTCAGGGGGGGGGGGCAACAGTTGTGCCAGGTTACAATACCAAGGGGGGGAATCCATTACTCACCACTATGGGAATTACCGTAGCGCGTAGCGGCATCTAGAGGTCCTCCTGTACAAGTGATCAATTCGCACAGGGCGAAATACAATGAGCCGGGCTGTAGCAAAGGCTTTCTCCAAAACGAAAGAAGAGCGAAGATGGTAAAATGCTAGAATATGGATCGAAATCATCAACGGAGATCAAGCTGGAAATGTAACATGATATTTTGCCCCCCGTTTAGGCCTTTTTGAACGACAAGAGTCGCGGTGGACTTACGTCTATGAAATCACAATGAACGTGTTTGCAAGAAGGCGTTGGCCAAATATGACCTCACCTCTTCAACCCCCTGAACTTTCTCGAAAATTACAGCAGCATCTCCCAAACCATACCGAGTAGTCCTTTCAGATGCGCTTTGTTGCGAGAGGGAGCACCGTCTTCCTATAAAAGCGTCCATAATCGATTGTTTCACACAATCTTCACGTCCAATCTGGTTTTTCTCTCCGGCATGAAACCTGGCTTTGGGGTGTGGAATGAAACTCGGCTTGGATCGGGTTGCTTTATATAACCCTTCGCAATTTGACTAATAGGCGTTACTGTGAGAGCATCATTATCGTAGAGTAACATAGAACTTGGTAGATCAATCTCAGGTATGTTGATGGAGCTCATTGATATGCATGCGAGTAATGTTACTAATGATGGTGAGTAGCAACTTGTAAATGCGATGGCAGCAGAAGAAGTCATGGTATTGGTTGAAAGGTTTAAATGTTCACGGCAATAGGAAGTACGTTGACTGCATTTATCGGTAAGTAATACGAAGACCCTCGACTTATGATATATTAGCCAAATAACAGGGCTCTGTCTGGCAACATAGCACTGCCAATATAATACCGGTCGTAACTTGGAATATCCACGGTACGGCACCATTTCGAGGTCACAGGAGTTGCTATGGGTCTGCTTGTGATTAGCCAACAATGGCTTTCTTAGATATAGTTTTGCTGGACTTAAACTAAGAAAGCCACACCGTCTCTAGGCTAGCCACCATGTATATTATCGCATCCATCAAGGTGTATCAAGACCCATTCCTACGCTTCACAAGAACCATGCATGACTCCGCCCGCCCAAGACCATTTATCCCAAGAACACTGCTAAATTCCAATAGCCGGAGGCCTGCGTTCTCCGAGCCCGTTGCCGAAATAAATTTTCTTCCTGCAAGTCGAAGAACTAGTGTACCAGCCTGGGTATTCGAGCAAGTTCTCGTTAAAGTCGATTGCGTTTACTAGAGGACTTCCCCAACCTCGACTCTTCATAAAGTCAGTGACATTACCATTGGTATTCTGAAGTCGATACCGATCTCGGCGCCTATCGAGGCTCGATTTGGTATCTTTGATGCTTTGTACGATGTAGTAGTCAAACCGTTGTACCTCATTAATACAGCCTTGAAGGCGTACAAGCTGCTCCGCTGATACGGCAGGTTGTTGGAATGACGTTGGGTGACTTGTAAGACTTTTTACTTCACCGACTTTGATCATATTAGATGATGGACTGGAATTAGGTGGCAAAATTGGGGAGGGTGGGTCAAAATGAGTTGTTGGATCGTATTGGTTATCATAACCAGCCTCCACTTGATCAAGGTACAGTTTGAGCTGGTTGGGGAACGTTTCGCTAAAGGGTGTGGTCAAGAAGCTGTCTTCTTTAATTATCCCTTCGTCGGTGTAAGTTTCGATATCGTTGACTGGGCATTCCGAACTTTGGGTATGGAACCGGCGTTGGTTGGCCCAATGCGTTGGGTCAGGGGCAGGAGACCCTTCAAACGCATTGTCATATAAGTCTGAGTCATCAGGGGGGAAACTGGGGCTGTGGAACCAAGTGCCCTCGAGAGAGAGTTGATCATCAGACACTTGGCTAGCCAAGAACGAATCCTCCCAGCCGGTTGGCTCGTCGGCGGCGTCGGCATCCTAGACCTTGGTTTCGACACTGCCATCAAGCAGCCACGGGAAGTCGTAAACAGAAGAGGGGTCGTACAGTATTTGGTCTTCGTGTGCCTCGGGATCTGGCAACGGGACCATCTCGGCCAAGATCCTTATATCGTCGGGTGTCGCATGTTGAACGGCGCGGGTGCGTAACGCTTTCAAGTCGTTCAATAACTCTTGCGTCCTGTCCGCAAAGAGGTACCGAGTCTCGATCGACAGTTTAGACGTGCTCGCTCTTCTAAATCGGCACCACATGCTGAGGCTAGGTAAATGGTGACACCTCGCTTTCTCTCGACGAATCTGGCTGGGCGGGACGTTGGGTGCGAGTGTTACAGATGACGAATTCGACAACTTAGTGGAATGTAGTAGAAGGCAAAGGACTAGAGAAGGACAAAATAATGAATTTGAAAATATATTACGGGTAGACCAAACAAGAGTCACACATCGAAGGTTGTGGCTCAGAGATGGGACATCTGAGCGTTTGGTTAGATCTTGTGATTTTTCCAGAGGTAATTGGTGGAGAAAGGTATTGGGATCAATGAATCACTGGCAGCTAGTCTCGATTGGCAAACACTTGTGCTTCCCTTCCTTTCTCGCCTTCCTCCCATATGTACGTTTTCCAGTATTGCTTTTTATTCGTTAGCAAATGGCAGGTTCTAATGCAGCAAGTTGGACACTGCTTGATCGCTCCCTCCCTTGCACAAGTTGATCACATTGGTGGGCGCCATCACCAGAGCAGAGTGGCAAATGTCTAAAGCAAGTATACATTTCCTATGCGTCTGTAAATCTAATCAAAGACATGCATCCCTGGCCATGTCGCCGCACGGAGGCGGCCACTGCCCCTAGGAGAACACTGCCTTCCAGGTGGCTTGAACAAGCCTTAGATGCGGGGGGCACCAATATAACGCCTCTGGCTAATCCTATATGCAAGCCCGCTGATCTCAATTCAGGATGCCCCTCATGGCTAAAACCTCCGATGCGGCTAGTATTACAAGCCCCTGGCCACTGTCATCTCTAAGGATCTAAAGAGGTCGTGTCGGATACTGCCGCTCCAAGAGAAAAATAAAACAATGATATTACAGCTCGAGATTAACACAGGGGAGGCATGGGGCTCATACGCTCACTCGCATGGCCTTTGACTTGGCGTGACTTTGCCTCTAGTTCTCGCCATCCCTGCGAAGAAACATCTCCACCACGGTTCTAGCCTTGTCCTTAGCTCCCTTCTCCTTCTCGTCCACTCGGCAGACTAAGGGGCCCACCACCTCGGCATATGTTCTCTCTCGCAGTTTTCTTTTCTTTGCATCCTCGGCCTCGCCGCCACCCAGCCTAAAACTTAGCCGGCGGCTCAGGCCAATTGTTTTTGGGTCCGTAGTTGCGGGCGTAAGCTCGAAGGCCATCCGCGAGAGCATGGCAGTTAGAAAAACAAAGGCAATGTTGTGATTCGGAGCTGAAGAGAGTATGTCGAGAATTTGGGTTTTTGTATCTGGCCAGGAGGTCATTGGTATGGAAGTGATGTTAGGCAGTGTCGTGCAAAGTTTTGTCCAAAGGTCCGTGGAAATTATGCCATCTGTGAGAGATTCGAGAAAAATCAAGAGGATGGAGCAAAGCACCTCAAGCTTCTTGGAAGCGGAAAGCTCAATGGGCATCGACTCGATAAGAGGCGCATCCGTATCAAGGGCATCGAGTAGATCGGCTTGGTATCTCTTCAGATCCGCTTTGTCCATTTTCCAAGTCCCGGGTTCAATGGGCCAACCAGTGTCTCGGGGCAAGATTGCATCTTCCAGCATAGTGGCGTCAGCTATGCTTCTTTCCACAAGAGTTTGAACCGCCTCCGTCATTTTGAATAGTTCTTTTGGGGCTGAACACTGCACGCTCATATCGTCTGGGATGGCCCCTTGGATCTCTTTCTCCTGCAAGAATCTCCTGATCCCACCGTCTGGAACCCGAATTAGCTCAGATATTGATCGCCCAAGACATGTCGGCTTCCACATTCCACGTATGGGGACGAAGTGGTCTCGGCCGTCTTCTATCCGAAGGACCAGCACGTCCTCGATTCTTGTTTGGCCTTGACTCAAAGCTTGAATGTGTGACAACGAGGAAATTTGTATCTCTAGCAAGACTGTCGCCGTCTCTCCCGGGTCCAATGTGACGGCTTCTCCAAGAGGCTCTGGCGATTCCTCATCAGAGCGTACAAATGTCGTCTTGAGCCAGTCGGGAATGGGCTCGTAGCCTTCACCAGTCGTCGGCTTCTCGACAAAGGAGAAAGTGGCTGCTACGCTGCTGGTATTTGCGACTGTTAATGAGCATGCTTTTCTCTCAAAGGGCCCGACGAATTCGAAATCAACTATCTTCTCATCTTTGCCCGATCCGCCTTCTACAACAACCGTGATGCCAGGACGGCCCTCATTCTCGGCCCTGTCAAGCTCGCGTGCAACTTCGGCATGAATCGTTGCTTTCAGCTCGGGAACTACGGCGTCGTAGTCGAGGGTGAATACAGATGTGATGGGTTTATGGTCAGATGAGGTGATGTTTTGGTGAGAGACGTAGGTTTCCAAGTGTATTCGGTCGTGGAACCCTTCCTTGGTTATTATATCTTCCGCTTCAGGGTCTTCATTTTCGTCATATTCGTCATAGGCAACTGCGTCGCTGGCGTCGCCGTCATTCTCGGGGTCGTAGCTGAAAAGCACATCGTCGTCCTCCTCAAGCCCCCTTGCCCTCATTTCCTCATCCTTTTTCCGCGATTCTTCCTCCTCTTTAATCTTTGATTCATATTCTAACTTGTCCTTTCGGGTTCGGAATAGGATGCGATCGCACCAACTCGGTGCACGCTGCTTCTCGCTAGAGTCGAATAGGCCAACTGTGCCTACATCGTACTTGTAAGTCGGGAGGAAGGTTATAGAGCCTTCCTGCCATCCATCGTGAAACGCTTTGCGCTCCTTGATCATTCTTCGCAACTGATCATGAGGCAAAAGGGAGTCGATGGTCGCCTGTAATGAGGTTGGATCCTGGCTGGGGTCCTCAGGAAAATCGTCAGGGTCGGGAAGAGTGATGGCAGATTCGACGCTAATTTGTCGAGAGTGCAGCGACGACCTCGTAGTGGTTGCGTCGTCTTCACTGTCGTCACCCCTCATTACGATTACACCGGGCTCGTCTAATGCTGTCTCCAACGGCTTATTTGCTGCGCCATACTCTCCTCGTGCATGCAAGGTCAGTAGGCGTCGGATATCGTCACCAGGGAGCCCATCAAGCCGGAAATTCAAGTCGCCCAACCAGAATGCGAGGTCCTCATCGCCAATCTTCTCGCCCTCGTCATCCTCGGCCCCAGATATGACCATAGGATCAAAATGTGTTCTAGAGAGAATCTGCCCAACATCCCAACATCGACGGTCTAAATTCGAAGCGCCAATACCACTAGCGAGATGGCTGTTCACAAAAACCATCCGCGTTGTCTCCCCCAAAAGAAGGCGCGTTGACACAGCGCCCTTGTTGCCAAAGTAATTAAACAATCCAGTGCCAACCTGTTTAGTGCTGACGTTGCTAATGGTAGCCGCAACCTCCGTGGAGGCGTAAACTAAGAGTAAAAGCCCAGTCATCTGCTCCGAAGTAATCAACTCATAGCCTGCGGGAAGTGCAGCTTCCAGAGCAGCCTGCCACTTTGCCGTAGTAGTCGTATCAGTATATACCGCTCGGTTAACAAAGGCATTCAAGTCAACTATCTCTTGCAGTCCGAGAATATAAAGGCCAATGTTGTTGTTGTCGGAATGCAGGTGGTGTGGTCCTGAGGCGTCGGGATGTTGTGTCTTGTCCGCATGTTCCGCAGAGGGGTTTTGTGATAAATTGAGCGTTGAAATGTCATGGTCGATAGCCTCCTCGCTTGTGAACCAAGTCGCAAGGTCCTTGTCCGTACCGGGACAAGCCGCCACGTTCCATGACCCAATCTTGACCTTTATCCGGTGTGGTCGCACGTACTCGGATCGTCTCGCATAAACAGCCTTGGCGAGGGACTGCTGGGTTGTCGCAATGGACGGATCGACAACGTCAGGGATGGCAGACTGAGCTGAGTTCTGGTCATCCTGGGACGCCATGGTAGAGGTGTAGGAGGAGAGAGACCTGTTGGCGTGACGCCGTCGACTCGCGGTATCGTGGGGGGTTCGGCAGCTCTTGGTCCGCTAGATCATGTCAACTACGAGCGCCTTTTGAGGAACGAGATCTGAAAGTATATCTGAAGGTGTATAATGTTCATGTATTTGTTCAAAATAAATAGGACAACAGTAGGGTTGGTCAGCTTGCGAGAAGCTCTGTTGGTTGGTGCTGCGATGATGATGTAGGGAGCCCGCGGAACAGCCCCGCGACTGGGCGTCATGCCCCTTATCGATAAGAGGGACCAAGCTCTAACCCAGCGCCCAACACTCATGATCCGCATCGTCACATCAACATCGACCTCGAATTTCCTGCGCGACATCGCGTTCCTAGCCCACGCCGAAGACGTCTAATTGGTCGCCTAACTCTGCTTATTCCCCTCGACACCACAGAATCTACACCAAGCCCCTCCTAACGTCTCGCGATCGCCCAACTGGACTGCATTGCAGCCTCAATCTCTCGCGCTCAGCCTTAAATCATCCACCAACTTTTTCTCTCCACAGCTTAGGATCATGAGTCGGCAGGCCCCGCGTAAGGCGCGTCACAGCCGCCAGCCCTCGAATAAAATACCCGCCGTGTCAGATTACGAGTCTGACGCTGCCGCATACTCGTCTATGCACAACGCATACGCCCCTCCCCCACCACGCACCAATACCGAGCTCAACCTCTCTGTCCTCCAGCGATATCTACCTTCGATCCACACAATCCTTAGCATAGCCGCAAATGCAGTCATCTACACGTTTGACAGCAGCACGGGGGGCTGGGAAAAATCCGGCGTCGAGGGCACCATATTTGTTTGCGCGCAATCACCGCTGCCTGAAGATCCCAGTCACCGGCCACGAGCCTGCGTGTTTGTCCTGAACCGCAGGGGCTTGGATAATGTCATTGTAGACCTCGCGAGAGTGACACATGTCGAGGTCTCAGGAGAGCTGGTTATTATCCGAGTAGAAGGCAATTGGGAGGAGGGAGAAAAAGTTCTGGGAGTGTGGATTCACAACGACAAGGACGAAACAAGGGAGATGAATGCCGCCATGATTCAGGAAGCCTGGAAGATTGCAAGATCGGCTGGGCCGGCAGAAGCTCAGGGCTCTGAGGTCGGCCCGGCGATGCAGGCTATGGGGCGAAGACTAAGCCTGAGTGATCTGTTTGGACAGCCAAACGGAGGTGCGGGAAGCCACTAGGTTTACAAGGCCTATGTGTTAACGGGTAAAGAAATATAGCATGATATATGAACTGCGGATCCCAAGTTGGATTCTCTAGTAGTCTAAAGAGCGGGAATAATTCTCCAAGGCATAGGCAAAGACCACTTTTACGAGAAAATGAAATTCAGGACGAATGTACACGTCATAAATTGAACCCACAAAACATCACGCTTACAACTTAGAGACAATTAATCCCGGCCCAACTGTACCAGTATCGCCGCCGGTTTTCACGGCGGAATCGCAATAAACAGGCTGTCTATTCGTGTATTCATCAAGGTGACATTAAATGTCTACAAGAAGTACCTACCAGCACCAAGCCCATACGCCGTTCCCAGATATTTGAAGTCAGCTGCCGAAATCGGCCTCTTATACAGTACCGCTGATACTAAGCTCCCGAATCTCCTGCAACACTTCCTCGACCCTAGCATCCAAATGGCCTTCCGCATACTGGTCTCTGGTATCAGCATCCAAGTATTGCTGGACCTGTGCCATTCGCGAATACGCTTCTGCGCAGAACCGCAGCTGAATCTTGACGAGCGCCTCAAAACTGGGGTCGAGGTATGGCACACGAAGGTCGATCAGCTGGGGTAGTTCGGTGCTGAGCTGCTCATTCAGCTGTTCATAAGCGGCCTTGGCCATCTCCATCTCCTTTTCGGTACGGGGGAGCTTGGTAGCATCCTTATCAGGCTTCTCAACGAGACGCTTGACCTTGGCACGTAGGGCGTCGTAATCAAGGAGCTTGTGAGAACGCTTCTTGATACATTCGTTAACATCGGGGAAGTAGGCGCAGAATCGTGAAATCGGTTCAAGCACAGTCGTTCGATAGGGGCCATCCAGGGCCTTGATGGTCTCGGCATCCAAATCCTCCACTGCCTGTTTGTAACTCCTGCTTACGCCGTCCTTGGCACCAGCATCGCCGTAAAACGCATCTATTGTTTCGGCAATTCGCATTTGCGACGCAGTCATTGCTGCTATGGTTAGCCTTCAACCGCAATGCCTAGCCGAGGGGAGCCAACCTCTTAAAGAATCCAGATAACCCTTTGACTCTTTTTGTAGCCGCAGAGCAGCTGCTTCCATTGTTTTAAATCGTCTGGCCGTGCGTTAGGTGTCATCCCGGTCTGATCCTGAAAAGGAGTGCCAACCTCTCTTCCACTTCATAATCGCGGTCATTCGTCTTCTCCACGTGCCCTGAATGAATTGGTTAGCAAATCTCCATCAGAGCCAGCTGATGGGGGGTTGCGCATACCTGTCTTCATCATCACCTGCGTCGTCGCGCGGTTGACATTCTTCTTGAAGCCTGTTATTCATGTTAGACCCCTCTTCATTGCGGGGCGACGGACACTCCGTACCTGCCCACGACATCTTGGCGGATGTATGCGGTAAAATCGAGTCGCTCGGTATTAATGGGTCGAAATCGCTGATTGAATGTCGTCGAAAGCGCTCGTGAAGGGTGTTGCGTTGGTTGGAGGGAACCGGAAGCAGGCAAAACGGGTTGGACAGTCAGTGACGACAAAAACGGGGGCTCAGCCACGACTCAGGCCCAATAGGCTGATCGACGTCAGACGGCCCAACTGCGCCTCGACGCTCGTACTCTTTTCTTGGCCGGCGTGGCTCATCCGATCACGTGACACCGCGTTACATCTTTCAGTGCAGGATGCAATTGTCCATATCCTAGCCGCGTCAAAATGTTCAGCCCTCGTTTTCTCGTTGTTAGTCTTGGAAATCCCTTGCCCAAGTACGCCAGCCTCCACTCAGCTGGCCACTTTGCTCTCAATGGCTTGACAAAAGTAATACCTCAAGCCTCCTTTCGAGAGACAACACTTGGAAGGCAAACATGTTTAGTGTCGCAGGGGCCGAAGTACACATTGGTTCAGTCACCAACGCTCATGAATATTTCCGGAGGGTTCGTGGCCCGTGCATGGCAGGAAATGGTCAAGCAGCATGAGCCCTCGTCTCTCAGTCTCGTCATTGTCCATGATGAACTGGAAAAAGACTTTGGCGTAGTCCAGCTCACGGCTTGGGAACGCAGCCACAGGGGACACAACGGGATCAAAAGCGTCAAATCATCACTATCGCAAGGAAAATATCCCACTTCACCATTTGTACGAATTGCTGTGGGCATTGGACGACCAGCACAGAGGGACGCTGAAACCGTGAGCCGCTACGTCCTAGACCAGATATCTGACGAAAAAAGGAGGGTCCTGGAGGAAGAGGCACCATGGAAAGTGTTGGAGAAACTCATTGAGTTGGAAAATGAGTGGAGGAGCGAGATAAGATCATAACATGTGGTTGTCGGTAAGCCCTTGCCGCATCACTTGTTTCTCGAGCCGCTGAGAATGCTTGATCTCAAGAGTTGCCAGGCAGTGAGGGTCTCAAGTTGAACTGGGCGACCAAACCCAGAGCAGCCAGGACAAGAGCCAATGAGGATTTTGCACACCCTCGATACCGCAAAAGGACGGCAAAGGCGGACGGCAAATCACGTCGCATATGCAAAGGCTACATTGTACATACAAGACGGAAAGAGGAACTACAGGCGAATGTACTCCATACAACGTGCAAAGTGCTCAAATAAACGACAATTAAAATCCACACTTCGCCTACGCCATCGCTTACGTTTACCAGAAGCTGGGCACAGCGAAGCCGAAGAAACCAACGGTCACCGGCAACTCGGCAACGCTGCAGCCATTTGAACAAAGCGGCTGAACTTTGAGTCTAATTGACGAGCTTACAAATTCGGTCATCAGGCTGGCCTCCATTCCATTTTCGCACATGTGAATGGGCGTGTGATTGCTATCTCCATGTTCTTATCTTTGCGCTAAGAAGCGCCACAGATTAGAACGCTGACCCGATGGGGGCAGTCGTGAAATATCACATTTTTGCGAAAAACGAGGCCCGCCTGTACCGATTTTCGGTGGTCCAATACTAAGACATTCCGGTCGGGCGTCGGCTTGATCGTTAACCGGTGTTGGTTGATAGATTCGTCACCTGGTATACACCTATGCCGAGCCGCTAGTCTGCAGGTGCACGACGATTATGAGGGTCTGATAAGGACGTGTATCGAGCGTACATCTAGCAATATGTGTCGAAAGAAAATGTCAAGTATGCGTCGGCCGGTGTCGCAGTCGGATAAGGAGTCGTCTTGTTCGGGTCATCGAGCGTGTTATCGGGAAACATCGGTTGGGCATGGCCAAATCATCTCAACATCATCATGTTGCTACATGATGATAGTTCACGGACTCTGACAAGAAGTCAAAGTAAGCTCAGGATTAAAAGAACAGGTTGTAACACAGCAGCGGGATCAATCTCAACTTAAATACTGCTGACTGCTGGGTTTCCCTATCCCATGGAGCGGGAAACTCGCATTCAAACGCCCGCAAGAGATCCCTCGCAAGGCTGTGCGGGCGCAAAATGGTCGGTCTAGATGTTGATGAGACAGCGGGAGCTAGCATCGAGGCCGTGTTACTGCAGATGTCACTTAGGCCACCTTCTAACGAACACGGGACCCTTGATCGACCTCTACAAGTGACCAGCACTGGTCTCTACATCACGCCAGGTCTTTAACATTGCCGCAAATCCGAGTCTGAAATTACAGTCGGCAAAGCGGGAACATGCGAATCAATATTGATAACGATGGGTCGCTATCACAGCTTGAATCAAGGGGGCCAGGTAAAATTCGGAAGACTTGGAGCTGGGGTTGCGAAATTCTGTAAGCAGCAGACAGGAACCCAGGGTGCGCTAAGAATCACAAGAACCACTTGGAGCGTCAGCTAGCTACACTTTTCCAAATCAGTTCGTCGACTCGAATTCATAGCTTCGATTTGAGTTCCCTTGCGTCGCATCCAAGTTCGAATCTTGAGTCTGGTGTTGGTCGTCTCCCTGGCAAGAGCAGGGATGCCAGGTGGAGGGTGGCCCGAAAGCACGACCCATGCCAACCATCCATGACTAGCCCCCTCCACTGACCCTGCCAAGAGATAAGAACTGCTCTCGGTGTCCAATGAAACGCCGGCCATTCGACCTTGAAGACGACCAAGTTGGGCGTATGCCACAGCGCCGCCTAGCCAGCTTGGAACACTGGAGATAAGGTATTTACAGGCGTTGAGTGGGTTGAACAAGGCAATGGGAGCTCGAACGGATGGCCCGGTGATGCACGGTGTGGCCTGGGGAAGTTCCTCCGACCAAATGATGGGCAAGGCAAAGAGGGTGAATGATACTGATACGGCGCAGTTTACTGATAACAGATAGCCCGGAAATGGTTTCACGTAAACTGGAAAATAGCTGGAGGCTTGTGTGATACGAGTTTTAGTCTCAGTTCAGTGCGGAGAGGCACATGAACCATGACCACGCATCTCGAGATGATCATCAGGGTGGTGGCTTTTTGGCCCACGAGACGACGAGGTTATTTGAACTTCATCCCTGGTTCCTAGGAGATGATCAGACATGTTCGTGCTTCGTTTCAGATTCATGTCCTTGTGGGAAATTCGCAGAGGAAGTTATTCCAACATCGGACAGTCAGCACTGGCTTACCGTCCCGTGCCGATGCAGATGCACTCTTGGCTGCAAACCTGATCAACTGCTGTGCTGTGCCTGTCAGCTCGACACACAATTTCATTTCTTCGCACAGGAAACCAAGCCATCCGTGTGGGGTGGCTGCACATCTACCCACTCTTGGCAAAGAGTGTCGATGGACGAATGTGAGGACGTAAAGAGGTGCGAGGCGTTAGCTCCTGCCGTTGTTCCCGGGCCGGGAACATACATACATACATATTGCTTCTGGGCCGGTTGTTCCCGCGGTCAACAGAAAGAAAAAAGAAATTACCGCCTTTTGACAAGTTGGCCTCAGAAGAGAGATTTCGGTCCCAAGATTAATTGCTTTCAACGCATCTACAAACTCTACTGGACGGTGGGGAAATGCAGACAAGATCTACTCTGTGGAGGAACTGGAGCTCTTGGCCTGGCGGTGCTATGGCCAACATACGGCTTGCTCAAAGCAGACCCCAGCATCTGACCAGCTCATTTCTCCGAACAGACCGCTATCGATGTGCGCGACCTCAGCGAATCGAGGGTGTCCAAGCTTGAGAAATCTGGGGTTGACTCCGCCGGGCGACAACATGTGTTTCTCAATGCAGAAATGCGACTCCATCCGCGCGTCGGCGGCACATGGCTTTAGGTCATGACGTTCTACTTGGCTTGGCAAACTCTCAGCGAGAAGTCATTCACAATGCAGAATTCATTCAGCCTTTTTTCGTTGTGCGATAAGCAGGACGCGGCGCTGCACCCTTGTCGCATCCCGCCGTCCCCGGGCTAAAGGCTTGGAGCAGGGGACCTGTTGGGGCATGGAAGCTTATCAGCAGGCACCGTTAAGTCCACGGTGGCGTCGACTCCCGCCCTGCGCGCATGTCGCCGGATCGGATTCAGAGTTGCGATAAGCAACCAACGTCGCACTTCAACGAGGGCACCCTTCAGAGTTAGAAATAACCTTGGCATGCGATGTGAGCGTTTGCCCAGTCAGAGTCGAATGTGGCCCATCCTACCGAAATGCCAGCCCGATGCGGCTTCTTTCATATTGTTCAGGTCAAACAGCATCAGATATCCAGCCCATCTACACTTCTTCTGCAGCCCCTCTTATCTCTCAGGATCACACTGCATAGTGTCTTGGCTATTTCTGGGTACTCGACAGGGGCTAGCTTAAGACGCGACACTCGACAGCGTCAACCGTTATACCGTCCTTAGAGATGCATCCATCCATTCACCCACCCATCCATCCACCAAGGATCCTTTTGTCCACTCCCTCCCGTGGAGGGGTGCCCTAATCTTATTCCTGACCTCTCTTCCGGAGTAATTCTACGCTTGACATTACCTACATGACATGGCCGTAGCCATCCCCATCCAACCGCATTTACGGATAGGCACTCCGTATTCTCCCAAATTCCCAAATTAGTCTGTCGCCGAGCCATGGGCGTCCTATCACCACCCTTCACTCACACGCCCTCCCCCCTCCCCTGCCACTCGATCCCTGGTCTCTTTTTGCATTTTGTCTCTGACTCTGTCTCCCACCTCGTCATTGTCAGTCGTTGAAGCTAATGCTAAGCTCCCCATTGTTGTCCAGCTCTACCGGCCGCCGTCCCACCAAGGCTTCATATTTCGCTGGCCCCGGTCCGTCCAGTCGTGTCTATTTAGCCTTCTGGGCCCCCGGACCCGGTAGCCTTTTTTTTTATTCTCCCTCTCCTCTCGTCATTGTTCTTCTTATTCTTTTTTAACTCTTTGATTAACTCATCCCTTTCTTGTCAGGGTTGAGGATCAAGAACTTTTGGAATTGAACTTTGGCCAAGCTGTTGAGAAGAATCCCTTGACAGTCTCGCGTCCTACATACGCGTTCCTCCAGCCAAGATGGCGCTCCCGTACAACGGCACTGACGACAAGGCCGACGATGGCTACTCGTCTGGGGTTTCAGACCTCAATGTCTTTTACGACGTATGTTTGACTTGCCATTGGTCATTCCTTCAAATAGGAAAAAGAAAATGAGAAAGATTTTCTAACATGACTTACAGACCGGTCACATGGCTTTCATGACTATCAGCGCGGTGCTCGTCCTGCTCATGATTCCTGGTGTAGGCTTTTTCTACAGCGGTCTCGCCCGTCGCAAGTCTGCTCTCTCCCTGATCCTCCTCTCGATGGTGTCAGTCGGCGTCATCAGTTTCCAATGGTTCTTCTGGGGTTACTCCCTGACCTTCTCCCGCACCGGAGGCGTCTTCCTGGGTGACCTCACTCAGTTTGGTATGATGAAGACCGTCGGAGAGCCAAATGGTTCTACCAACACACCCGACATTCTCTTTGCCTTGTACCAGGGCATGTTCGCCGCCATTACGTGAGTTTATTCAGATAACTTTCTAATTTTTTTCAGCTCGGCCCAACTAACACAACTTTCTCGTTAGTCCTGCCCTTGCAATTGGTGCCGTTGCTGATCGCGGCCGCATGCTGCCCGCCATTATCTTCATGTTCATCTGGTCCACCGTCGTCTACGACCCCATTGCCTACTGGACTTGGAACGCCAACGGATGGCTCTACAACCTTCCCAGCTACGACTTTGCCGGCGGTGGCCCCGTTCACATGTCTTCCGGTACCTGCGCCCTTGCTTACAGCTTGATGCTGGGCAAGCGCACCGGCTACGACCACAACAAGGGTCTCCCCTACCGACCTCACAACGTCACCCACGTCGTCCTCGGTACCGTCTTCCTCTGGGTGGGCTGGTTCGGCTTCAACGGTGGCTCTGCTCTGGGCATGAACATCCGCGCCATCATGGCCTGCTTCGTGACCAACCTGGCTGCCTCGTGCGGTGGTGTTGCCTGGATGCTTCTTGACTATCGTCTTGAGAAGAAGTGGAGCACCATTGGCTTCTGCTCTGGTGCCATCTGCGGTCTTGTCGCCATTACTCCTGCCGCCGGTTTCGTGCGACCCTGGGCCGCCGTCGTCATTGGCATCTTGGGCGGTGTCATCTGCAACTTTGCCACCAAGGTCAAGTTCCTGATCCAGGTCGATGATGGTCTGGACATCTTCGCTGTTCACGGCATCGGTGGTTTCGTTGGAAACATTTTGACTGGTATCTTCGGAGAGTAAGTTTTAGCCCCCAACCCTACCCTGCCCCTTTCGCCCCCAAAGCAATTGAAATTAATCGTCTTTCCGCAGCTCTTCCGTTGCTGCTCTCGATGGCGGCTCTTATGACCCCATCGGCTGGGTCGATGGCCACTTCGTCCAGCTTGGATACCAGATTGCCGGCTCCCTCGCCGTCTTCGCCTGGTCCTTCACCCTGTCCTGCATCCTCCTGTTCCTCATGAACCTCATCCCCGGCCTCTCTCTTCGTGTCAAGCCCGAGGAGGAGGAGCTTGGTCTCGATGACTGTCAGCTGGGAGAGTTTGCCTACGATTACGTCGAGCTCACGCGCCACATGGCCGACAGCACGCACCCTCAATCGGACAGCAGCACCCGCAACAGCCAAGAGAAGGTCTAAGCCTCTCTCTTGTGTCTTTGGGGGGGGGAGGAGGTCATTTGTGTGTTTTTGTTAAAGGAGGGGGTACGAAGACGAGAAACGGGGCCACACGATGCGAGAAGTGAGATGATGCCGCTTGATACCACCACACTATATTCAACTAGTCTTTTTTTGTCTTCTCTTGAGTTTCACACTCATTCGTCGAGCTCATCAAACCAGAATAGAATCAAACGTATACCCGTTTTTTAATTTGAAGTTGGTACAAAAAAGCAATTTACATGGCAAAAAGAGATGATTTCGCCGTTGACCTTCCCATCATTGATTGAACCCGTTTGCACCCGCAAAAAGCAAAAGAGAAAGAGAATCATGACCGAAGAAAGAGAAGTATGACATTCCATTAAACTTCTTCGTCATGCCACATATAATACAGACCGCCCGCTGCCTCCCCCTCCTCTACGGGATCAGCGGCTAAGGTTTG
The DNA here is from genome assembly GCA_017140755.1 of Calonectria hongkongensis. NCBI lineage: Eukaryota > Fungi > Ascomycota > Sordariomycetes > Hypocreales > Nectriaceae > Calonectria > Calonectria hongkongensis. The sequence goes on from JAACJA010000015.1 coordinate 424,998, forward strand.
TTGCACACGCATCTCACCTCATACCACGAGTACCGGCGCCATTCCGTTTCCCCATTCCCCCCCTTCTGCACGATTTGCCAAGACCCTTACACACATCGACGTCCTTTGCATTGTATGCTCTCGGTCCTTATGGCTGACCTGGTGGCTGGAGGGGAGCAGTGATTGATCGACAGGCAAGAGTGCGGGCGGTGGCGCAATGGCACCTTGGATAGGGCGGGGAGAGAAGGATTTGTCGGTCTGACATACATACATGCTGCGGCGCCAAGAGAAAAAGAGGCCGGGGAGTCGGAATAGCACAGCCGAATGAGGAGGGCAGAAGCGCGTGTGAGATGTGACATCTGAATAGTAAGGGCACAGCCGGCGCGTACGTAGGTAAAGCACACATCACAAGGGTCGTCAGACTCAAATCTACAATGCAGATTTGGGGAGGGGGAAACAATAAATGAAATCAAATCAGAATGCAATTCGTCGCCCATAAAAGGGTCCCTTTCCCGAGACCTCCTGGGCCTTTGTCGTATACCCCAAATTCTATGACAATATTCCCTGTATCTTCCGTTCCATCAAGTGCCCTTGCGGGTGAGCCTGACCTATCGCTGCTTGCAACCCGAATAATGACATAACAACAGAGACAAATAAAAAGAAAAAAAGAATAGAAATAGAAAAAAGGAAAAGCCAAAAAAAAATATATATATAAGAGAGAGAGCATTAATTCGATGTGTCTTTCCGCTCGCTGAAGCGTGCTTCCCTGCCCAATCCTCTCCCGTGGTATCCTTAGTGTTTGCCGTTTGAGTCGTTGCCGCAAATTGAGACATGCCAAACACGCACCGTAAACTCCGCTCGATACGCTATGTAACCATCCTGCGCGTCAATCGACGCAATGCTAACTCCTATCAGCCGTGTAAGCCTCACATGCACTGCACATCTTGATGCCCGAGCAAATCAGATCATACCGTGCAAAGAGGTGAAACCCTGGAACCCAGATATTTATAGCATCGTCGTGCTCGTCTCAAGTCCAGTCGCAGAGCGACATGTCAGTTCATCATTTCGTTGGGCTGCTCTTCGTCGTCGTCGGGCCGCCGGTGCATGGGCGCCGTGCTGGCCCCAGTCGCGGGGTCTCCATTCGGGCCAAACGACGAGCTGGCCTGCCGGGACGCCGCACCCGAGCCGTGGCCAACCGTTGCGACGCTTGCGGAGGGTACACCGCCTGTGGGGACGTTGTTAACGACGCTCGGGGACGTCAAAGACCCGAGATGCCCTGAGGCCATTGGCATAAAGTCCGCTGGCACACTGCGAGCAACCGGCCACGTGGGGGGGTTCTAACCTGAACCAGGCACCGGTGGAGGGACGGGGATCTGCCCAAGGCCGTTGGCATTTTCTACCCCTGCTGGATTCTGTGCCTGAACATCGACAACCATATCCGCGCCGTCGAGGCCCTCAAAGTCGTTTTCCTCGTCAGCCATCTCGTCGTCGAAGCCCTCGCCGTCCATTGGGTGCAGGCCGTGGTTTCGGGACGAAATGTTGAAAGGAGCCCCACGCCCAATACCGAAGCGCTGGCCTCGAGAGGGAAATGACTCTCGGAGCTCCTCGAACTGGGGAGAAGTGTTTAGGAAGTCGCGGAATTTGGACACCATGGTGCCTGAGAAGACGCAGAAGACGTCTCGCTGGTGCTGCGTGAACTCTGTCGGTGTGGTTAGTCATATCGTCCCCACGGCCAGTGCATGTGGGAAAAAAACAATTTTTGAAAGAACACACAAAAAGGAAAGAAAAAAAGAGGATGAAAATCAACGTACCAGGAGGTGCAGTGCGGCAAAATGGCTGGAAATCATCGCGTTGGAAGGCAGCAACGCCAGTCAAGCTCAGGTGAGTAAGGCGAGGGCACGAGTTGAGAAGCTTCATGATGCTCTGTGTACAAGTCAGTTAATATCCTTTGGGGCGAAAAAAAAGCATGTCCGGTTTCTTACCTTGAGAGTGAGGTTGATGCAGTAACTCAGGTGAACTCGCTCGAGGCTGGAGGCGTAGTACTCGCCACTAACAAACATACCACTGGCATCTCGTCGCACTCGAGGTCGATAGGCCGCCTCAGCAAGGGCAAAAACTGAGTCGTCGGTAATGGAGCTGCACTTGACCAGGCCGATGCGCTTCAGCTTAGGGAGCAGAGCGAGACGCTTAACCGACTCGTCGGTGAGGTTGGTACAGCATCCCAGGTCAATGTAGCGGATTCGGTTGCAGTTGTGAACCAGCTTCTTGACACCTTCATCCGTAATCTGACCGCAGTGGCCAAGATGCACATAATGCAAATTCTTGCCGAGCTTCGAAATGGCGTTGACAGCGACGTCCGTGATGTTGCGACACTTGGCTAGGACGAGGTTACGCAAACGAGGAGCGACGTCGATGATCTTCTGGACGGCCGCATCGGTGAGGCGGGTGCAAGAGGTCAGGTCGAGGATGCGAAGATACTCGAAAATGCGACCGGAGGGCAATGACAGGAAGGCATCGTCGTCAATGAGGTCGCAGTTCGCCAATCGCAACTCGCGAAGGCAGTTGCCCCGAGCGAGCAGCGACGTCACCGGGCTGTTGCCGATCATGGTGCACTGGTGGAGATCAATCTCCAGGATGTTTGGGCAGTGCTCAGCAAAAGAAAGGATGGCATCGTCTCGGAGTTGAGCACACTCATTGAGTTTCAACTATGGGCAAACGGTTAGTAAAAGGGGACTAGCTATCGATACACATTAAAAAACTCCATCATAAACCTACCCGCTTGATGAATCTGCAACTCTGTGCCAACGCAATCATGCTCTCGTTGGAAATATTTTCACATCCAGAAATATTGAGGCCCTGCAGGCGCTTACAGTGCTGGGCAATAGCGTAGATGGACTGCTCGGTAATGTTCTTGTCGTTGGAAATATCCAGTGCCAAAAGTGAGTTGCTGTTCTCGACAAGGGCAATCAGGCCCGAGTCGGTGAGGTTACGGCAGTTTGTGAGGGTGAGGCGCTCCACACGAGTGCAGGCGGCGAGAGGCATAACGCTGCCATCGTTGACCTTGTCAGAGAGGGCGGCAAGGTTTAGGCGCTTAATAAAGTCGCGGTAGCTGAAGAAGGGCCGCTCGAGGGTGAGCGTGTTGCAGATGCTGCCGTGGTTCTTCCAGTTTGTGCAGGCTGGGCGATGCCACAGCAGATCGACTGTGTTTCTGGCCCATCGCTTGGAGACGAGCATGCAGTGGTAGAGATCAGAGGTGGCGCTTAGCTTTGCAAAGACGCTGATGAGGATCTCGTTGGGCAGGCGGTTAACCGGCGGGTAGCAGCCATCTTCGACTTGCATGTCTTGAAAGTTGGGGACGCCGAGCGAAGACTGTGAATCGTTGGCACCGAGGAAAAAGTCGGACTCTTCGTTGTCTGCGGGCGCGGGGGAATTGGTTGAGGACGAGGACCGGGAGTCATCCTGCTCGTCTGCTGCAGCGGCGGCAGCAGGGCCTGTGCGAGGGGCAGCCATGCTTGTCGGCAGGGTGCAGCTTGTTCGTGGGTGCGCTTGCCCGTTGATGCGAGTTTTATTGGGCTCCAGCGGCTCGAGGGCGGGTGATGAGGGCGAGGAGGTGAGGGAGGTGCCGGGAGAGGGAGGCGGGCGGCCGTTCACGATGACTGCAGCCGCCAGAGACGTTTGTACGTATCCCTCTTGTTCTGCGGTCGGCGGTGGCGGTGGAGAGGAGAGAAAAGAAGCGTGCGGCCGGGCAGCGATGCGCGGGGATCGTGTCGTAGAAGCCTCGGGTCGCGACCTGTTCGCTGTGGTCTGCGTCGGCGGCGAGGTTGTGTTGGTGCAATGGGAAAAAGGTGAAGGCGGTGGTGTTGATGATGTGGGCGGACTGACTCTGGTGGGACAGGCCGGATACAAGAAGGTCGTTGGTTAGCGGATGATTTGGCAGTGTGGGCGGCACAGCCGAACTAGAGATGGAACCTAAACAGCAGAGCGGAGTCCCGGGGGCGGAAACATTTGGGCGTGGACTCTTGCTAAGGCTGAGGATGCCCTGGCCAGATGGGTTTTCAGGTCAGTCACCAGTTTCACCGCTGCTGTTGCTGTTGCTGCTGGCGCTGCTACTGGCGGTGGTGGTGCTACTGCTGCTGCTGGCTGCTGCTTGCTTGCTGCACCTGCACGTTCCATCCATCCACCCAACCCGGCCCAGCCCAGCCCAGCACAGAGCCGCTGGAGGGGCCGCCAGAGGGAGCCCTGACGCCCAGGCCACGCCCCCAAGCAGCCCCCCCGGTGACCCCTCGAGGGGTTGAGTTACAGCAGATTACAGCGCCCCTCGGAGCATTAATCTTGGGGCAGCAGCGCTGTGCGGGATTGGACAGGGTTGAAACTTGGTGCCCATGGTCGGTGGGTCGCTGCTCTGGCGCCCAGATTGACTCGGGGTGTGGCGCGAATAAGGGTTAGAGCAGAGGCCTCGGAGACTCCGTGGATACCTATTCATAGCTGCCCGGTGCGACGGTGGTGAGGTACAGACTGGTATGCAGTACTAAGCGTGTAACTTTGGCAGCGTTTCGCAGTTTGACTCCTGCAACGCCCATGTGCTGCCAGAAAATGTCCATCCTGATTCTAGCGGGGGGCGTGGTCATGATTAGCGGGCCGTCATGAATCGGGCATGGACGACATCAGGGGATGATTCAGAGGGCTCTGTAATCCGCAGACGAGTGGCCAGCCGTGCCATCGCATTCTCTGCCCTTCGACCAACAGCGCCCTTTTTTTCTCGACCGCAATATGGCTGCGAAATACAAAAATAGACCGGGAGATTGCCCCTGCCGCCCATTTCCATCCGCGTTCGTCTCAACACTTGGCTCCCCGTCAGCTAGCCGCCGCCATACGTCAGCGCTCAAACAAATTATGGGCCAGGAAATGTCCGGGGGTCAGTCTAAGCGAGTCGCAGTGTGAACAATCAACCAAGCAAGATGCGAGGCCTCTCCTCTCCCCTCTCTCCGATTGCTCTCTCGCTCTGTCATCTTCTGGGGAAATGTGATGTGCATGTGCAGAGCGCATACCTAGACTAGTGCGTGATATGCTGCACTCTGCTCGCCGCATCGGCCTGTCACGTTGCGCCGGTCACTCAAACAGGACAGCATCCCGACCAACAGCAGGTGACACTCGCGCTCTCATGCTCGCTGTGCACATGACTCTGCGGGCGAGTCTTCTCAAGGGCGTCCGCTTTTGCCCGGCATGTCTCAATCTCCAACTCAATCTAGGGATCTACCCTTCCAAATTCACGGGCATACTCTTGATCCGCCCTCAATCGCGCTCCATCGCTCCATCACATCATAGCTTCAGGGTAACCCCGCCCGATTTTCGGTGCGGGCGGGATGTGACGTACAAGTCGATTCCTTTGAGTGGACATGGTCAAGGTAGCATCACGTGGCGGGGTAACTGGAAGGGATCGGCGGTACGTACCGCGAATCGGATCGTACGTTTTCCCGTCGTCAAATTGTAAGCCAAGCTTGCTCGGTGCTTCGGCGTCAGATTGAGAGAGCGAACTGGCGGTGCTTTGGTCCAATTGTTCCACCCGTCAATGGATCGTTCCTGATCCGCTAGCTCTGGACCTGCGACTTCACCACCGTAACCACCCATCGCCAGAGCTCCAGCAGTATGCTCCGCCCCTCAACCCTCCGTCCCGCCCTCCGCCCGCAGCGCTTGCGATGCGCTGCGGTGGCCCGAGTTTCCAGTCGAACACTCTTTTCGCAGCGCCAATCCCGCCTGGCCGACGAGTTCGATGTGAACCATCTCAATGCCAAACGCCGAGACTACGAACAGAACCGCACCGCATTCCTCGCTGCTGGTGCCATTGCCGGCATTGTGTCCTTCATCTACACTGCCTGGAAGCTGAAGCAGGCCATCGACGTCCAGAAGGAGAAGGAGAAGCGCGCCGTCAAGTGCGATGCCCCGATACCCACCGAGCAATTCAAGACCGAAGCGGGTGAGAAGCGCAAGGTAGTTCTCCTCGACGACGATGGCCAGGAGGTTGTTCCCACGGGCAATTCGACCATCAAGCTGTTCCCCCGGACCATTGCTCTCGAAGAGCTTGCAGACAGCCGGGGACCCATTGCTGCTGCTATCAATGACAAGCAGGGTACCGAATTTACACTTGTTGGACTGGGAACCAGGGCTGTGACGTTCATTGGCATCCAGGTTTATGTTGTAGGATTTTATGTCGCCACTCAGGATATTGCCAAGTTGCAAAACTTCTTGATCAAGAAGATTAACCCCATGGCAACCACATTGATCCCTTCGGAAAAGGAGGCTCTGAGAAACGCCCTCCAGGATGCAACTGAGAGCGAGGAGACCTGGAATGCGGTCCTCAAGGAGGCCGGATGCCGAACTGCCTTCCGCATTGCCCCAGTCAGGGACACTGATTTCCCCCACCTGCGAGATGGCCTTGTAAGAGCTATTACTGCTCGCTCGGGACGTGATCAAGCCTACAATGACGAAGAGTTTGGCCAAGCTATGAAGAAGTTCAAGATCATGTTCCAGCGAGGACAGGTTCCCCGATCGAAAGAACTGATGATGATTCGGGATGCATCGGGCAAGCTTTCCATTACCTACAACGCCGGCGATAACAAGCAACCCAACAAGAGTTTGTTGGGTACGGTTGAGGACGAGCGTTTGTCGAGACTGCTGTGGCTTAACTACCTGGGCGGCAAGAAGGTTGCCTCGGAGGAGACCCGTCAGAGCATCATCAATGGAGTTATGGAGTTTGTAGAGAGGCCCGTTGGCACTGTCGCAACACAGGTTCTGTAAGTGGAGTGAATCGCCATTCCGGGGACCAAACGAAAGAGCGAAATCAAGTCCAAAAAAGGAGAGAAATGTATATTATGTATGCCCTCTGAACGGCAAGCGACTTGGCATGTATGATTAGGCAGGATCGCAACTCAACAGGTTGTTGTCGACACATTATCACATTCACCTTGGCACAAGAACAACGAATAGAAATATAGTGGTAAGGCCATTTCCTTATTGGCTATTGTCTATCTGCATAACCTGGGGCTGGGGGGAGACCAACTCCCAATGTCTATCTAGTATCGTCTATAGTTTCAAACTGGACGCCTATCAGCCGCCACCTAACACGCCACACAGCTGGGGACAACTCTAGAGCCCTTACGCTGGCAGGACGCCGGCACCAGCCAGAAGCGGCTCGAGCTTGCCAGCCTTGTGGAGCCTCTGGAGGTCATCATTGCCTCCAATGGACTTCTGGTTGATGAATGTGTTGGGGACGCTGCGCTGACCAGTTAGTTCCTCAATGGCATCCTGGAGGGCGCTGCCGTCGGCTAAACAAGGGTTAGTATATCTGCGTGCCCGAGGTTCGGAGGGGCAGCGGGGACGTACGGATCTGGTCGAGCTCCAATGTCTCGTACTTGGCACCCAGGTTGTTCAGGGTGCTCTTAGTGCGAGCACAGTAAGGGCAGTAAGACTTGGAAAAGACGACTGCATGGCTCGGTGGTCAGTCTCGGTAGTTCACGAGTGAGGAAGATATGCGCCCCACTGGGAGTGCCACAGGAGTGCCACTGGGAGGGCGGGTTGCCGAAGGGAGGGGGAGGGGGAGCGGCGGGGACGGCACTTACTAACAGAGTTATCGTTGATGAGCTGTTCGATCTTCTTGGAAGCCTGTGCCATTGTGCCGGGACTAGTAGAGCGGGTGAAGATGGAGCGGACGAAATTCATGGGTGTTGGTTGTAAAAGGAAGAAAGGGAGGGGAGGTGAAGTGAGCGGAGCCTGCGAGGTTTAAACTATTTGAGAGCGGAGCGCAGGGCGCGGGGAGTGCAATGGAATCTAGGTGCTGGATGCGATATTGCTTTGTCATGCAAAACACGCAAATTGGGTATGGGAGTTGTACGTGTGGTGGCCGAGTTTACGTGTGGTTGATAATCAGAGGGATTGGATGGCGAGGGCAATGATGCAATCTATTCGCCGGGCCTTCTGTGGCTGTTTCGATTTTTTTTTCGCATTCAGCTCGGCGCGGCGTCCGACTAGAAGAGTGTGTGCCTGATGTGGTTTAGTGGCCCGGCTGTTGATTTGTCGGGAGGAACCATGACCGAGTTTCATCTGGAATCATTTTTCAGTACAACCCCGGAGAGACCGTACCCTCTCTACTTTTTCTCTCCGTGTATAAGTTATCTAATTAACCCATATTGTATGAATATAATGAACAAGTGGAAATAATTTCGAATTGTTTATTTTTCTCATTTATTTACTTTTGCCCTCGTAAGCTGATATTCAGAGCAATCAAGTTCTATGGTATACAAGGTGTTGTATATTTTGAGTAGAGTGGATTAGCTAATCGGGGCTGATGGAATCGGGCTGCAATTCTTTGATCTTATTGATCCAAGTAGCAGCAACTCATTGTCGGCTTAGCTTATGGATTGATGATTCTTATTCATATCGACTGGTGGTAAATACCACCCTGACAGATTACTCAGGCCATGAGAGCAAAGAAAATGGAAAAGTTTAAAAGGTGCCAAAATGGCGATGCAATTTGCGCCATGTTCCATTATTCTCTCTCAGATTCTTCCAATTATAGGGTGACACCCATCGCTCTGCATCATCACTGCCAATCACTATAGGCCGGGACCGTTATCTGTATGTCGGTGAGGGAGCGCTGGGATAACCTCGCATTTACAGTGGACACGCCGAACTCTATTCGTCGAGGCGTGGTCGCGGGGGGACAATGAAGCGAGTGATCACATTCCCAATGCAGGCCCTACCGTTGCGACCGTTCCCTTGGAGGTTTGCTACCTACCGTCTGGCAGTTGAACGGCGGCGCCGGGCCCATGGCTGACAGCCTGTGACAGGAACTGCGAAGATCAATGGGCCCTTCGCGCGCCCAGCTGGTGGCCCAGGCGCTGGACAGTTCGAGACATTGGCAGTCGGTTCTAGGCCTCAATTGTGGTCGACACGGGGCAGTGATGAGACCTGTACGGGATCAAAAACAGGGAATTGGCGCCCCATTTACATAATCTGTACCACGTACCCGTTCCCAAATTCCTGACAATCAGATCCATTCCACGCCATCCTGGCTCCTCGCGCGCACCACATGACGAGGTGTGGCTCCCGCAAGGTCCCCGAAGCCTGAGCGCCCCCTTGTCCACCAGCGCTGGAACCTCCTAGCACCCTCTAAACCGCCCTCAATCTAGAACCTTGGAACCCCCCAAGAGACTCGACGTCAGCCCCTATTGTCTTCCCCCGTGTCCCCCGGAATCTGGATGCGGCTCAAGTCTCACACCCTGCCCGTGAGCAAGCAGGGGAGACGGAAGAAAAAAAAAATTAATTAGGTGTCCTCCTCCACGCGCCATCGTCAAATCTTGTCCTCACTGCCTCTTTCAACCTCACTCGTTTCTTCGGCCCCCGGCGTAGTCCACTGATGATCCCTTCTCGTTAACCAGCCTGCCTGCATTGCATCCGCGAGTCCATCGTGATCCCTCCTCTTCTCTTTGTACTTGCATCACCCACTAAGCCCGCCAACCCACCAATCGCATCCGCCCAACCTGCGTCTCGCCTCTCCTAATTGTCCAAGTTGCATCATCATCATCATCCACACCACATCGCATCTAGGTTTATACTACGTACTACTCACGCAGCGCGACCCGACCAGCCTGTGCCCACGCCCGAACCCCTCACAGCGCCTCGACCCGACGCCGCCGCCGCTCCCTCTGCGACTCTGCACCAACGCGGCGCTGCTGTTTGCCGTTGCCTGCGCTTTCTAGCCCGCTGGCTCACGCGGCGAGTCTCGTTCTGCGGCCTGCCAGCTCATTCCATCCCATCACCCACGCTCGTTGACAGCCCGGCGCGTTAGCCTCAACTTGCTGCGGCAACTGGGAATACCCTGCATTTGCCAGGCGTGATCGTCCACCACCACTGCCACCACCCGCTTGTCGTCCTTGCACGCCGTCCTCTCGCTCCACATCAGCCCACGACTACAGTCAAGGAACTGCCCCTCGCCGACCCGACGCCGTCTACCTCTCCCCGGTCGCCCCGTCATTGCCTCACTCCTACCATTGCACTTAGGGCAGTCACCACAGACGCACCCGCATCTGCAGGTTGCTGCATCTCACCCCTCTCCGCCCATCCCCCTCCCTCGGCCTCTTTTTTTTTCTTCTCCCCCATTGTAATCTAAGGTGTCCTATCCCGGGACCACCTTAGAACCGACGACAAGGTGGATTCCCCTCAGGAAATCGTGGCATCCCCCGGTGCCTTACAAAACGTCACGTCCTACCTCAACGGGGCGCTGGCTAACCTTTCCACCGTTTTACAAGACTCCAACGGCTACATCTCTGAGAACCTTGGTGTCCATCCCACTGTCGTCTACAGCAGTCTAGCCGCTGTCCTCCTGGCTGTCCCATTTACAATGTCGAGAAAATATGGCTGGTCCTTCGGCGGCCGCGAGCCCCTCTCTCCCTACCGCAGCATGTCCAGTGTGCCCGCCGTCACCGACGAGGACTTTAGCTACATCACTTCGCAAGACCTCGACAACGCCGGCTACTATCCCAGGTCGCACTCAGCTGCCCCGCCCGAGCCCGAGGATGACATTCTCTTGATCAAAAACAAAGGAGTCACATACCCCGCCCACTTCCCCGCATACACGATTGGAGACGGCAAGTTGCGAGTCCTCGACGTCAGGGAGCGAGTCGCTCTCATGATGGATCTCCCCCAACGAGCAGCCCGTCGCATCAAGCTCATTTACAAGGGCCGTCAGCTCAAGGACCCAATCGCCCCCGTCCGCGAGTATGGCGTTAAGAACAACAGCGAATTGATGGCCGTCTTGGCCGACGTACAGGAAGCGAGCAGCCCCTCGGAAGAGGAAATGGTGATTGTCGACGCACCACGAGAGGAATCCAGAGACACTAAGTCGAAGAACAAGAAGGGCAAGAAGCGGGGCAACAAGAAGAAGACCAAGGGCGATGCCGGCGACGGCAGCTCTATCAGCGCCAGCAGTCCTCGTGCCAGCACCTCGACTCTGGCATCCCCTCAGTCGCCTCCTCCCCCGGCGGCTACTCCCTCGGGGCCTCTCACCGGTCCCATGAAGACGCTCCATGAACTCGCAACCGAGTTCGATAGCAAATGGAAGCCACTCTGTGACGAGTATTCGGCCGCACCCCCCTCGGATGATAAGAAGCGCGAGGAAGAGCACCGGAAATTGTCCGAGACAATCATGCAGCAAATCATTCTCAAACTGGATAACGTAGACGCCGAAGGCATGCCCGACGTCAGGGCCAGGAGAAAGGAGTTGGTTAAGCATGTTCAGGCATCATTGAAGAGACTGGATGCTGCCAAGGATTCTTAGGTTGCACATTCTTTTCACACATTACCTTTTTTTCTTTTGTTTCCTTGTGGGGGTACAGTATCTCAAAGGGCTGCAAAAACTTGATCAAGCCCCGATTTCACATAGCATCATTTAATAGTGTCGAGGATGGTTCGACAAAAGCGGTTGGCATTACTCTCAAACATAGAGCAAGTTGTACAATAGATGAACCCTTGATGACCACAATGACCAAGATAGAATTCATTTGATGGATTAAAGACGCTCCGTCCATTGTTGTTGATCAATTGCTTCAAATGGGAATTATCCACACCACTGTTCTGTGCGTCGTGTGTTTTTTGGGCACGCTGAGTAAAATGAAAAGAGATAAATGAATTCATGGCGCATGCGGTGAAGTTCTCTCTCAACAAGGCCATGGGGGAAAGTACAAGAAAATAAATGATAGAAGGATGCACAGATGTCAGCTAGTCTTATTTTTCATGCAATAATATCTCTCGCCTTATCTCTCGCCTTATTGTTATATTTTAATTTAATTTATTATTCGCCTTTTTAAATGGTGTGCCATGTCTTTCCTCAGGCGCATCTGGCTGTCAGTGTCATGCCCCGCCGCTGATAGGAGTTCGTCTGATGTCTCAGAGCATGGTGCTTCTCATGAGGCCCCACCTGAGTCAGCAAATTTGCTCTCATGTGATGTCACGTGGACACAGGCATGACCTGGAATGGCTCCCGAATTCTCGGCAAATCGTCGGGCCCTGGTCCCCGGACTCTTAGGGCACAGAGACCTAAGCACATCCGACAAACCAGCCCTCTTCGCTTGGGCCAAATCCAGCCCTTGCCCCTTGCGGCTAGCGTCCTTTCTTCCAAAGGCACAACGAGCCCTCTTGCGGTCCTTGGATTTTTCGCCCGTCAATCACTATCGCGACCACTTCCACCCAACACTCGAGGGACGACTAACCCCAGCAGCACAGGAAAACAGATCTTCGCCGGCCAGGTTCGAGGATCCGTGTCTCTTTACCGTCATCTGAGCTGCCTTGTTTCCTTTTCTTCATCCCCCAGAAGTGACGGTACGATGTCGACCTTCGAGCCGGTTGTGAGTAACACCTTTATTGTGTCCATCCCGCATCAGACAGCATCGTGAGGCGGAGCGAGGGCTTTCGAGGACAGGCTGTGGGCGCTGGCAGGAATTGGGAGGCTTGGGTTTTCGGGAAGACGCAGCGCCTGCTTCCTGTCTGCGACGGCATATATCGCTTTTTTTGTGTGCCCGCCTCACTGGCTGCTGGTTTATTGGGAATTGTGTGTGTGCGAATATCGACATTGCAGATAGCTAACCCGAGCTCTCTCTCTCACAGGTCGTCATCGATGGCAAGGGCCATCTCCTTGGCCGACTTGCCTCCATTGTCGCCAAGCAGCTCCTCAGCGGTCAGAAGATCGTTGTCGTCCGCTGCGAGGCGCTCAACATCTCTGGCGAGTTCTTCCGCGCTAAGCGTATGTGCTCCCACTCCCTACGACAATGCCCTGTGGCAGACACCCACGAGGAAAACCACAGCGGCGCCGAACAGAGCTGAATGCTGACGATTTCCCAATAGTCAAGTACCACGCCTACCTGCGAAAGATGACCCGATACAACCCCACCCGTGGAGGTGAGCCGACACCGTTTCGTTACTATACAAGAGACAGATCGTTGACCACAGAACAGGTCCTTTCCACTTCCGTGCCCCCTCACGAATCTTCTACAAGGCCGTCCGTGGCATGATCCCCCACAAGACCGCCCGTGGTGCCGCCGCTCTCGAGCGCCTTAAGGTCTTCGAGGGTGTCCCCCCTCCCTACGACACCAAGAAGAAGATGGTCGTTCCCCAGGCCCTCCGTGTCCTCCGTCTCCAGCCCGGCCGCAAGTACTGCACCGTCGGCCGTCTCAGCCACGAGGTTGGCTGGAAGTACCAGGATGTTGTTTCTCGGTACGTTTATCTTGTGGCATCCATTGGATCGCACATGTCCCAAGCGGAATGAAAAAAAAATAGAGAGGAAATTGCCGCTAACTAGATACACAGATTGGAGGAGCGAAGAAAGACCAAGGCTGCTGCTTACTACGAGCGCAAGAAGGTTGCCGCCCGACAACTGTCCGAGGCGAAGAAGAACGCTGGCACCAAGGAGGAGACTGTGAAGGCCCTTGCGGCTTATGGCTACTAATTTAGCCATTCCTTAACTCTGATCAGTTAAGGTGACTTCGCATTGTCTAACATTTCTCGTGCGTTTCATTAGATTGGCGCGGTGGTTCACAGGGATTACTTGATTTGCTGAGTGATGGCGAGGGCGGCTCGAGGAAGTGGATGGCTATTCCCAATGTTCTAAATGAGATCCCGTCGTCGGACCCATCTCCAAAAATAAAGCACGGAAAAAATCTAAATCAACCTGATGATGAATCAAAAACTCATGCATGAGGATGAGGAGAGCTTTTTAATGTGCCATGTTTTTTAGGGTTGAGTCTGACGGTAAGGACTACGGGATTTGTGTTTGCGACTGGTTGGGGACGGCCTTGTCCGTCTACACTCGAGGGTTTCTGTCTTAGGACGCCAGTCACTCGGTAAAAAAGGATCGAGGGTGAATGGAGGTTGATCTTGTTACGCCCCCGGAACGGGACAGGGTCTAGCATTTGCACTAGGAGTAGAAAAGGAATGGTATTTTGTTTTGACTAGGTACCAGACCTTGACTCTTTATGATTGAACGTTGCACAATGACTTGGTATGTGTATGTATGTAAGTGTGTGTTTGTGAGTGTGAGTGTGAGTGTGCGTGTGTATGTGAAATTGTAGCAGCATTGTAGTACTGACGTCACGGTACCTAGAGGGGTAATAATATATGTGTGTGCAATGTCTGTGTGTCGTGCGTCCATCAGGGTTTTGCATAGGTGTGACACTGTGGCAAAGTGTCTGTTTGGGTTTGTTTTTTTTGGTGGTGGGATAGGTCAATAGGTCAATTGGACTAGCCGTGTACTATAAAATTTGCTGGATATGTGTGAATTTGTCTATACAATGTCTTCGCTCTCCGACCGTTATGTGGCTCAGGAACGTGGCGTTCATGTGTATGAAACAAAACTCAAGCCTAGACGATTTCGCCACGAGGAGTTAAATGATGCAAGTGCACCGCGATAAGAATATGAGATAAAAAGCAACACAAGTGTCCCATGCACGATTCAATTGACTCAATTGATGCGCAATTACTACAGACGTCTTCTGATTCCGTTGTCATGAGCCTGCTGAATTAAGAAGCCTCCAGGGTAGCCCAACGGAGAGATGTCATGGCAAAGGGTGTCATGTGCCGATACCGATAAGATAGTGCCAACGATAACTGTAATTTCTGTGAGGTGTCCTTATCGACTTACACCCACCCGAACCACCACTTCCCGCGCCAACGCCCTGACTAGGACCAGATCACCACTTTAACATCCAAAAAGTTGGCCGCCCCCTTTCCCCAACTTCTCAGACCTTTGCACCGCGACAACTAGCCGTGATTCCCTCTGAGAAAAGGACTTGTCATTCTTTTGTACACTTGTCAATTAAAAAAAAAAAGACGAAAAAGAAAAAGAAGAGTCGTCAATATCCGCCTTGTCGCAACCATGTCGGATCTCACCCACTTCGACCTCATCCCCCTCCACCTGGACCCTCACGGCACGGTCGAGAGCCCCAACGCTTCGCGCGCCCTCGCCGCCGAGCTCGAGCAGCTCAACAAGGTGCACCAGTCGCTCCTCAGCCTCGACACCCCCGTGGCTGCACCCCCGCCTCCCGTCCCCGTCAACCCCAAGCGCTCCGCCGGCGTGAGCAAGCTGCGCGACTCGGGCAACACAGAGTACCGCAAGGGCAAGTACGCTGAGGCCATCAAGTTCTACTCGCTGGGTCTGCAGATGGCCATGACCCGCCCCATGTGGGAGCCCTCGCAGCTCGTCCGCGAGGAAGTCTCTGGCCTGCTGGCCAACCGGGCTCAGGCGCACATGGCGCTGCAGAACTGGGCCGAGGGCGCCGTGGATGCGCACGCCAGCGTCGAGGCCCGCTTGGTCGGCAACGCAAAGGCCTGGTGGCGCCGCGGACGCTGCCTCATGGAGATGGGACGCCTGGAGGAGGCGCGCGACTGGGTCAAGCGAGGACTCGAGGTGGAGGGCGAGGAAGCTGAGCTGGTGGCCCTGCTCAAGGAGATTGTTGGCAAGATCGAAAAGGCCCAGGACTCGTGAATGACGGAAGAGGGAATGGAGAAAACTCGAAAGAGACGAGAGAGACACACGCACACCAGCCAGCAGGAGAGCCATTCATGTCAGGTCACTGCATGAGACTGGTGTGCGTGTGTGTGTTACACGACAAACCACTTGGGAGATGCACCAGAGCGGCTCCAGCTCCCGATATATATGTATGATATGCCAGGAACAGGGACCGACTCAGCACACCTCCTGGGGTCAACATATGCCCCGAGACATTCGGGACGAGTCACGACATGAGGGGAAACTGCATTGTATCGGGTCATAGAATTTTCTTGTTGCCTTTTTTTTTTTTTTTTTTTTTAATCTGGAACGGAGGGGCGAGTCGGGACTGCGCCGTGGGGGAGACCACGCAGTGGCGCTTTTATTGATAAGGCTTGTCTCACCACAAGGTGGGAATGTATTCTAACGGTGAACATCATGCATGGTAATAAATTAAACGGGAGTTCTATTTTTGTCTTCCTTCTTTTTTGGAACAATGTTTGTCAGCCCTACTTTGCCGATCTGCGGTGAACAAGATTCGTTTACCAGTCAACCATGGAGAAGGAGAGTCAAATGGTGGGGAAAAAGGGATTGATTGCTGCAGGAGATGCGAATTGGGAACAATTTTCTCGTTCAATCACATGTTGCCAATTACAATTTCATCCACTCACCTACTTTCAATGAAGTATCCATCTTTTGACAAGTGAATCACAAACAACTCAAAGACAATCACAAAAGAATTAATTATGCATGGCAACAATGAGAACATTTCCAGACGTAGCTTTCTTTATTGATGTGGATAATTAGGCGTATTTATACACTCTACACCACCCTCTTCTCACTCCTTGTATGGCGGATCGGCGAAGAAAAGCGCCACCGACTTGGCGGATGACGACCAAGACAGAGACAAAAGAAAAAAAACAAGGACAAGACGGGGGAAAGCTTCGCATTCTCCGCGCCTTTCTCTCTCTCTCTGAGGAGCTGTCCCCCCTTTCTCTTTGTCGTCTTTCGTTCGCATCGTAGGAACAGATAACATAGAAAAAGAAAAACGATGATGGCAGCAAAAAAAGGCTTGGCTCTTTCCGTCGTCGTATTCCCAAACTCATACAAGTTTCTCTTGGCCACCCAGGGGCTCCCTGTACTTTGAATAGAAAAAAATAATAATTCTCTTCCCTCCCCCAATTTGGGGGGAAACCAAAAAAAAAAAAAACGGATGTAAAAATGCAACTTTCCCTCCAGCCATTAACAGAAATAACGGTTCCTCCCCTAGCAGTCCGGGTATCCTTAGCATACGCTGCCGCGGGTCTGTGTCTTTGTGTGTTGTTTATGTGATTTGTGTGTGAATAGAGTGCACCGGTGCCGACATTTGGGAGTCACCGACCCCCCTTCTTCTGGTTTCCCTTCTTCCTCTGGTAGTCTGGCGACAAACCTCCTCTTGCTCCACAAGATTTCCCCTGATTCTTTCTTTTTCCAAGCCTCTTCCAAAGCCTTGTTCTTTGCTGTTCACCGAGTTCATGATTTGGACGGACGGCAGGCATGATTTGATTTACTCGTGCTTCTCGCTGAGCTTCTCGGAGATGCTCTTTCCACGGGGTCGCATGACGGCGTCCTGGCCGCTCATTCTTCGGTCAAGAGCGCGCTCGAGCTTGGCACCGAGGGCGAGTTTGCTCATAGTGTCGGCCTTGTGATCGCTGAGGATGACGCGCTGCGAGGTGAGGGCCTTGTTCTCCATGCGGTCGAGGCCGGAGGCGATGTCGCGGATCTCGGCGTGAACGGAGTCGGACGTCTGGACGGTAGCGGCGAAGGAGGGCGCCATGCTGTAGGTGCTGAAGCGGACAGAGTTGCGGGACTTTGAAGCAGGCATGTTAGTACTGGCTTGCGCAGAAGCTGGGTTGCGATCGGGGGTTGCGGTGGAGGGTGAGGCAGCCATGATGGACGGAGATGCTTAGACGGCGGCGCGGGACGAGGGCAAGCAGGAGAGACAAGACAGTGAGACAGGAAGGGTCAGGCGACCTCACTTGGGGACTCTAGGGCAGATATCTGGGTACAAAACCAGAGACAAGCTGGAGAAACCGGAGACGGGGACGAACACACAAACAGAAGCAAGGCCGGGAGTGAGTCCGAAGGCTGACAGCCCTGCAAGGGGAGAGGGCGAATAGGCGGCAGGCAGAAAGCAGACGATGACGGATGACGGGCACGCGGAGAACAGCAGGGCAGGGGGATGCGGAATATGTTTATGATGAGAGGGGCAGAGCAAGGTGAGGCCGCTCACTGTGGGCAGCAAAGGAGAGGCGGATGGTTGTGGTTGTGGTGGTGGTGGTCAGACTTACCGAAGGGGCCATGATGGGCCGGGAGGAATCCAACGACGCAGGCATGACGAATACGACGTTGGCAGTGGATACTATGTGAAACTCGGTTGACCAGCAGATAGAGGCGAGAAGGAAGCAGACAGGGCAGGGGAGGAAGTGATGTTCAAATCACTGCCGTGTCGGTTGGTCGGTCGATTTGGCGGACTCGGTTGGGGTTGGGGTTGGCGCCGGAGTAGGACGGGAGTAGTAAGATGGGATGGAGAATGAGAGGAGAAGACGGGCGGACGGCGAGTGAAAAGAGAGGGAGAATTTCTGGGGGGGGATTAAGCCGGAGACACAGCGGGTCGAGGATGGGTAGTGCCGTTGGGTTCGGGGGCTGGTTCTATACCTATACCAAAGAAGGTCGAGGGTACAGAATGGTCAGGGCGCAAAACGGCGACGATCCTCCTGGGATTGGGATGGGGTTCGTCCAAGCAGCAAACCGCTGGCAAGTGTTTGACGGGGGTTTGGCCTAAAGCTGTGGGCTAAGGGGACATGGGACAAGGATGGCGCCGGACCGGGGATTTTTTGGAGGGGGCAAGGGCCGGAGAGAGGCGAGGGCGAGAGCGAGTTTTGGCCGATTGGTTTCGCCTAGATGAGTAGTTGCCTGCCTGGCGAGTTGTTGGCAGATGAGTTGAGTTGTGTGAGTGTGCGTGTGTGTGAGAGAGGGAGGGAACACTTGGGTTAAGAGAAAAAAAGAATAGAGGGAGAACAAAATGTGTGAGGGAGGCGGGCGGAATATATTAAATGTCAAGCCGAGCCAGCTGCGAGCATGAAAGGAGAGAGCGAGAGGGGGGCTAGAAAGAGAGTTGGGTTTCAGATGTGACTTGGGGTCATGGTTGGTTGGCTGTCTGCCCTGTTGCGTAAAAAAATGGCACCATGGATACCAAGTGATACCCAGGGGGGGAAAGGGACAAACTCTGACGAGGAGTCGTGAGTAGGCTGCATTGCAAGTGAGCGCCTAGGTGGAAAATCTATTTGTGGACGGGAAGCCGTGAACTCGAGGGAATATGGTTGATGGCTGAGGACTTGGCTTGCCGGGCCTCTGGAGCGCTGGAGTTTAACCCGCCCACGTGTAAATGGGGGGAGACAAAAGTACATGGCGGTACATTCACCGACAGTGTGCCCCGTCTGCTCTGTACTTGCTCCTCGAACAGGCGAGAGAGAGAAGAGGCGAGGCACGGTCCCCTCCCATCGTCTTCACGGCAATTGCTTGGTGTATTCCTTTTCTTTCTTCTTCCTTTTCGGCCCTTGCAGCGGGCAGGCCCTCTAGTGAGCACCGCCTCTTTTCAACGGCGAGCCTGTTGTGGAGGGTAGATGACATCTCACAGCGCGGGCCCCCCTGAGCAGCGCTACGTTGTCCAAGGGTCCCCCCTCCTTCAGTGGGCTCCAGTGGACGGATTGGTGGATGCGCGGCCCTTGGGGGGGCAGTGGGGGAGCGGGTGCCCTGGGCGCGAGTGCGCTGATAGGCCTTTCTACAGGGCGTGCATTGGCGCATTAGTTACGGGTGGTCAGCTAGTTAGCAAGTAAGTCGGCGGGACCCGGGGCGCATACATATGATCGAGGCGAAGGAGAAAAAAAAAAGAAACAAAACATCCTCGCCAAGGCACTTTTGTGCCTGCTTTTCCCTGCAGATTTCTAGATGACGGACAGACAAAATTCGCATGGGTCGCTTCTGGGTTAAACGCTGAGCCACGGCACCAGCGTCATGAATTCACATAGTTGCTCGCCCTGCTGGAATGACGCGAAAAAGTCTGAGATGATGCGCCAACGCTGCACTGATCGACAGAGCATGTGCCTCGACTCGGTCTAGCAAAGTCAACCTGTGCTAGTGAGCCCGCCGGCCGTGAACCCGTGGGTACCTCTCGCTGGGACACACGACACACTAACACGCTAGCTAAAGGCTGCTTGCTTCGGGTATGCAGCCTCAGGGTGCTCTGTTTATTCTTGTTTTTCGCCTCCTCCCTCGCGCTCGCTGGGCCAAGTCTTCAGCTGGGGCTTGCAGCTCTAGCCTTCAAGCCACCGCGTGCGTGGCCGCGCGCGGGAGCCACATTCTGAGCCATGTCTCCATCTACGGATATTGTGTGTGTGTGTGTGTGCTGTGGCCAGCTATGTGATGTACGTGTGTGTGTGCGTGTGGCCGTGTGTGATTTGCGAATGGGACGATTCGCACCGCAAAAGGGGCCATGTTCTGCCCACTTTCTTGGCGGCCCTGATTAATCCAAGACATGGCGGGCAGTGAGAAACAAAACGAAAAAGAAAAGACAACAAGAAGAAAAAAACCAATTACAGTCAGACCCAAATCAACTCTTTGATGCAAGACATTGTCAAAGTCTAACTTGGGGGCACCGCGTAGAAGGAATTCGCCGCTGATGGCTTTGTCGATCCGATGCCTGATCCCCGCTAGGCCGGCCCCTTATTGACTTTCCACCACACGTGGTCCAGGCCGTCCCGTTGAGAGCTTATCCCAAAAGCAAAAAAAAAGAGACGAGGGCTTTGGCGAGAGAAGCAGTCGAGAAGGTGACGATGGAGTGAGATGCGGGGGATCATCAGCCCATTGCGAGGACATGGTTTCTTTTTTCCCCCTTCCGTGGACGGAACAAAATGTGAATCAAGATGCTGGATCATCTAGAGCAGAGAGCTAGGACTTCCGCAGTGGCCTGGGCTCTGCTGCGTGCGGCTTCTGGTCTGGGCTGATGATGGAGCGTGCTCTGCTGTAAGTGAACCTTGCAGGTATTACGAGGTACCCCGTACGCCATGCCATACACTTACAGTAGCCACCACCACGACGCACGCTCTGTTGCGTTATTCCCCTTGGGAATTGTTTTTCCCTTATCTTCAAACATCTTTAGCACGCAGCAAAGACCCTGGCATCTCCTCGCGCCCACCCCTCGCTCCGATTCTTGGGGCCTGCCGCTGAAACAGCACCGCATCGGAATCGTTCCTCTGGCCCAGCGTTGGTTGGGTTTCCGTCCCTCCCACATGCAGATGCGAAGGGCCGCGACGGCGTCGTTGGCGCTGTGCTGAGCGCCGTGGGGCGGCCACTAAGAATGGCCCCAGCTCCCCGAATGGCCTCCTCCAGCAGCCAGCACGCCAGATGAGAGGGGAGCCGGTGGCCGCCGATCACCTTTCGTCGTTCCATCGCGATGAGCTTGCAGGGGGGTAGCAAGTGCGCCGGTGCTTGCTGTCCAAAAGCGTTGGCTGTCAGTCGGTTGGCTAGCCCAAGGCGCTCTCTGGCCTCATCCTGTCAGTCAAAGCAGCTGCCCCCGGATGGGACGGGCGAGGAACGGCGTCAATGCTTCCTGCTCACGCACACGCACACGGGCCAGATATTGATTCCTGTTCCAGGTCTGAGCATGCAATGATTAATTGCAATGCCAGTTTACCACGTTCTCCCCACGAGGTGACTTCCCGGCCACCGACATGGGCTCACGTTTCAGCCCGCTTGTGCATCCTCTTTTGCAACACCAACGCCGGCCCAACCCATGAAGAATGACGCATCAACTGTCCAGGAGCATGCACTGCCGTCAATCTTTTCCCTTTCGCTGCACCCGCCGCACGTGGCTCGTCTCAGGGGTCAGGCATGCGATCCGAACCTGCATGCTTTCGCAGCACCTCCATTCACATTCTTTGCCGCCCTCTGTCCCGGAACCTTCGCGATGCCTCGAGACAGTGGAGGCCCAGGCCCGAGGTAAAGCCAAAAAAACCCTAGAGCCCAAAAGCCGAGAAAAGGCCTCCTGACACAGACGCTTGCCCAGACCAGGCTCCATCTGTGGTGCCTCGATGTGGCCCTGCCTAGCCTCGGACGGCAATGACATCTATCATCTGAGAGGGGCCCGCCGGCATACGCTCAAGCCTGCTTCAGAGCAGTCACTAATTCTGGGCCACCCGGCTAAATTACACCAACCAATATGGCTTGGCCCAGAACCTGGCACCACTCTGTAGGGCAGATGAGAATTGAGAGAGAGAGAGTGAAAAAAAAAGCCTACTTTGGGACACCCGTCGTCGAGTGGATGGGGATTGAAAGGCGGGGGCGGCAACCAAGGGACGCCTCAGCCATGTAGTTGTGGATGCAGCTTGTGGCGCCATTGACGATATGACTTGTCAACAGTGACAGACCATCATATCACGCTTTGACGGATGGATGTATGCGTGTCATCACGAATGCGATAGCACAGCGACAATGACATGATTGTGATGACTTCAATCGTCTCTTCTAGAAACCGGGGAGGTCACTGATATGCCGGGGCTGTCATTATCATGGCCCAGACCGACCTGGCATGTTCTGACCAATAACATACACATTCTGATCCCCAAAAGCCGTCTCCATATTACAAAACCCATAGCACACACAACAAACGAAATTCGTTCATCTCATCAAATCCAACCCACATATAATTACCTCTTCTTGCTCTTATGTCGCTTACTGGCAGATGACTTGCTCGACTTGCTCCTCTTGGATGGGTAATCCATGTTATCGTGCTGGTACTCGTCTGGGCTGGACGACGAGCTGGACCCGGACGACGAGCTGGACCCGGACGACGAGGATGGCTCGTCTCTCGTGCCCGGGATCCCTCCTGCAAGCGCAAAGGTAGATGCGCGCCGGTGTGACTTGGTGGTACTGCCGTACCCAAATCTCCGGGAGGCTGAACCCTTTCGCGCCTCGGGAAATTTCATGTCTGGTGTTGAATCCCTGCTTGGCCCTGGGCAAGTAAGTTGAATTATTCCGATATTAACAACCACCACCCCCACCGTGACCACTTACCGGATCGGATACAGTTGTTACAACACCCATGGTCACATGTGGTTTCTATTTCCTCAATGGCCAGGGACTCGGGGTTCATCTGTGTTCTGCTCGTAGTCATGGTGCACCAGCCCCGAGTGTTGGGCCCCTGTTTGCACGAGCAACAGGTCCAGCTGCCGCCTTTGTCTTTGAACTGGCAGTTGCGCAGGGGACAGCTGGTGCCGATGGGCTGGGTAGGGGCAAACGTGGTGTTTCTACAAGGCGTCTCATAGCCTGTCTCCAGGTCTATGAGTGCTGCCGGGCAGTAGTGCCAGTTGATGGATGTGTGGGCGCAAGGGTGGTGTCGTGGGTGACCGTGACACATCTTGGACACTGTTCCGGATACCTGCAGTATATAGAAGAAGTGTATTTCTGGTAACCGAAAGAAGAAGGGTTGCTGTAGAGAACCTCAACAACAAGACATCTGTGAGCGAACCTAGAGCTCCCAATGTTTATGGACGGCATCCGAGCCTCGTATTTATAGCTGTGCTTGACAATGCAAAGCACAGCGAGTAGCAAGTCCTCGGGATGCAAATCGGCCCTCTCATGACGACAGATCAAAGGCCCTGGGCCTGCAGCCGTAGAGAATGCACTCAGAAAAGCAACTCTCGCTCCCGAGAGCCTTGACCTTGAAGCTGGCTGCAATCAGATGCTCCCAAAAGCACGACGGGCGTCAGCAACCCCTCAGCTGTCGAACGAGTGGCGGCATCCACCACATTAGACCTGCGCAATCTCTACCAACTGGTGCTGAGGCTGCATCATCAAGGTTGGAATGGCTCGATCTGATACGGCAGACATATATGCAAGCCATGCGCAGGCGTCCCAATGTCTCGGCCGGTCATCTGAGAAGAGTCGAGATGGGTGATACGAAGACAAAGATTTCCGCTTTGACAGTATTCGATAGGCCGCCACAGACATGAATCCTTGAGACCAACTGCAGAACAATCACTAATCACTAATCTATTTCTTTTCAAAAGAAAAGAAAAAGAAGGGCACCTGAGAGCTGTTGTGGTAACACAGCAGTGCGCGCCCCACCTCCAGCAAGTATGACAGAGATGGCCGCCATGTCTCTGATGATCGATCGAGGGAGCCATCGTCATCCCCGGGCGCTGGCGATCCAGATCTGACCCGAGATCCCAGCTTGCGAGAATCTGGCATCAGCGGAACCTCCGATATGCGCATTTCGCTAAGAAGGTTCCTGGGCATGTGTCTGAGCTGAGGCTCAAAATAGTCCTTTTCGGCTGAACGCTTTCTATGTGAGACATTCGCCGAAACCTAATTGCTGACCGCGCAAACACCCTGTCTAGCCGATCCAGATGCCAAGGAGATGGTCCCTCTGACTACTGATGCGGGCATCTGGATCGGTCGAATCCTGGAGGCCCGATCTTCTGCGGGCGAGCCCAAAGTGAGGCTGACTTGGGGCCTCGTATTACCCCGAGGGAGCATTTTGCCCTTGTGTGATGGCGATTTGGACCCCTGGACACTGGATGCAAGTGGACGGGATCTTGTACGATGGGAACCCGGACGCCATCGTCGGGGCCAGCACAGCAAGCCACAGATGAGTTGAGATCGTGGATGGCTTGGGAGTTGGGCTGGCGATCGGAGATGGTCGCGATCTTGTCCTCCTGTGAGCATCGAGACCGCCCACACATAAGAGAGCATAAGCACAGTACGTTTTCCCTCTTCAAATATTAACTGTAACCGAGAGCTTAAAGAATGCTTTTCATGTCTACGAATGAATGGTATGATGAGCCGATAAGAATTAAAACTAAAACAGCTTCCTGAGAAGATGGGACTGGGCGTGTCCAGCCATTTCTAGAGCGATGTGAATGTGTAACCGTAAACTCGCAACGGAAATCCCCCTCAGCTCCACCATCTGACCAAGGTCAAGAATAGAAGTGCAGACACACTCTTTTCGGTTTGCAGATGACCCGACTCTCGACTTTTCTCAAACGTACAGGAGGAGCCTTGCCCAATTCACACGGCACGCACACGTACACTTACACGTCGCTCAGCATTGCGCATCCCCCACGCCTTGTATTTTGTTCTTCTTTTTTCTCCCGTATCTAAGAAAAGTACTCCCTCGAAGGTGTGCACGACTTGCAGCAGATGTGCTCGCACCGGTACTGGCTGCCCTCGAGGATCATGACACAGCTGCAGCGGCCGCCGACATTCCACGTCTTGCCGCACCAGCAGCAGTCCCAGGCCTGGTTCTTGGCCTCGAAGGGGCAGTCAGGCAGTGGGCACTTGGGCAGTGTGTACCCCGAGGGCGGCGGGTACGGTAGCGACTGCTTGGTGAGGTTTTTGCACGGCTTGTTGGGCAGGCCGGCGGTGCAGGGTTGTATGTGGGTGGATACGTGCTCGCAGGCGAGCCGGAAGGTGAGTTGATGGCACATGGTGATGGTGATGATGGCTATGATGATGGAAGTGGCGGCAGGGAAGTGGTAGGAATGGTTCGTAGATGTATAGTAGGTAGGGTGTGATGTGAACGAATCTGATCAAGCTGATTGTCGGCGTCTCTCCTCAACCGTGAGGTATATGGTAAAGAACTGCATCGCCATTTGTAGATGATTACTAGGAAGTTTTATATATGGAAATTCTATGAGAGAGAGGCCTCAGAAGTTAAAAAAAAACAGTCATGATACAAAGACTGAATAGCCGAAGATCCCAATTCCACATTAGAAGCCCATGAGAGACATGGCAGTCCCTCTCGTCGCATCCCAACGGCGCCGCAAAAGCCGCCCAGGTCTCTGGCGTATTGGCAGATGATGGAGAAGAAAAGTAAAAAAGGGGGAAAGGGAAACTCGAGACCATTATTTCCAAAGAACGGTCTCTGAGCAGAGAGGTGTGTTGGTGATGGGGGGGGGGGGGGGGGGGGGGGGGGTTAAAAATATTGGCTGGAATCTTGGCCCATAAATGTATTCCTTTACTTCATGGGAAC